>RAHM01000183.1:805594-1125789 GCA_003713295.1 Parotia lawesii
CCTCTCCTCTCCTCTCCTCTCCTCTCCTCTCCTCTCCTCTCCTCTCCTCTCCTCTCCTCTCCTCTCCTCTCCCAAATGAATGATTTCTCCCTCCCACTAAAACAAAATGAATGTCTCATCCTCTCATATCTGGTCTCACCAAAGTATAAAAATTGCACGGAATGCTGCAATACACAGTAGACTCTATATTGCCTGAAATACAAAACAAGCAATGAAAAATAACCAAGTGTGATGAAAAGAAACTAAAAAGATGGGTAAAGAATTGATATTTTTCAGTAGCATGGAGACTATCAAGCCAAACTCTTCCAAAGACTAAGTCATACTCCTCTCTCCCCTTTGCAAGACAGACTTGAGAAAGACTAAATGAAACAGCACAGCTAATGTGGGAATAAAGATTACTTTTAAAAGCTGAAGCTGCTCCCAGATAGAAATAATCAAAAAACTTCCAAGGTCAAAAGTAACAATAGACCAAGAGCAGTTAGAAAAAAAAAAACAAACCATCAAAGAGTTTGTCTCAAATCAGAGCACCCGTGAAAGGAGTTATGAACAAATCAACAGAGTGAGCAAGAAGGAAGCACCTAAACTGAGGGCTACGCAGGAAAGGTCAGAAGAGACTCAGGATGAAACAGCTCAACTAATAACTGCTACTCATAACCTCTTTCTCAAAATACCTCTTTCTTGACACCCACAGACGGAAAAGTAGCAAACATTATACACATCTTAAAAATTGGGTTCCAGGAACACAAGGAAACCATAAAATTGTGACGCATAACTTCTGTACTGGCCATATTAATGGCCATATTAATGTTCAAAAAAATATAGAATTAACAAAATTGTAAATATTTGCTTTTACTTTATAGTAGCCTGGGCAGAGCTGTGCTTTGCACTTGAGGATAACTCATTAGTCCTTTGGCAGTTGCTGAGAAATGCCTGTACAGCCTCAGGGCCCTCCCTCTGCACCCCAGCAGGCTGGCTGGAGCTGGACAAAGGATTGGGAGGGGACAYAGTAGGGACAGTGGACCTCAACTGATCACAGAAATATTCCATAGCCCACAATATCATGCTCAGCATGACAAGCTCAAGGCCAGGAAGAGGAAAGAGCGTTGCTGGCATCTCTCCTCCCAAGTAACCACAACGCGTGCTGAGGCCCTGCTTCCCTAGAAGGGGAAGCACCTGCCTGTTGATGGGGAGCAGGGAATGAATGTCTTACTTTACTGTGCTTGCACAGCAGGTTTTTCTTCACTTATTAAACTCTTTTTTATCATAATTCATGAGCTTTCTCCTTTTTGCCCTTCCAATTCCCTCCCTCACTCTGCTGGGTAGGATAAGCAGCTCTGTGGGTCGAAGCTGTTTCTGGGGTTAAACCGCATTACCATCAAGAAAATGAAATATATATGTAGTAAAAATACTCAAAGGGATGTGACATATTTATATTTATACAAACAGAAGATAAAAGTACTAATATCAAAAAAGCCCTCAGAAGAAGCTCGGAGCAGGGATTTAAAAAAAAAAAATCATTTAAAAGCATGCAAGTTTCCAGTTACATTTACTGTTTCCCAACTTAGGCACTATCCTTGCATCATTACAATCAATTGAAGCTTTATTACTTGATTCCCGCAATATGAGAGCTAGCAAAAAGCCCTGCAATCAGCAAAATGAAGGTTAACAGGACTTTCAGAAAACTGCTTAATGCAATTCCTTAATTGCTCAATATTCAACTGAATTTCAGATGATGTTTCCAAGAGCAGCAATCCTTAACATTTCTCCTTTTTTTCCTGACAAAAGCCAGCAAGTAACAGGTTTCAGTCTATGCCAGTTTGAAAGAGATAATTATTTATACAGAGGAGAAAGGAGAACAAAGGAGAAAKAAAAATATTAGATAAGGAAGTAATTAAGCAAGTCAGTGACTACACTTAGATTTTATTTTCTTGAAATAGGCTCCAGTATGCTTTAAATTAATTCTATAATGATACCTCATGATCAGGCACTATTCCAATAATACAATGACATGATGACATTCTAATGACATAAATTCTTCATGATAGAACATCATAAACAAATTAGAAAGTAAACATTTCATTGCATTCGAAAAGCCAACCCAAAATTTCAGTCAGAGATGTGACCCAACAAGGATTTTTTTTTTTTTTTTAGTTGAAATTCTTTTATTTGCATAAATGACCATCACTATAGTAAAGTTTTGAAAGGATGCGGATATGCCCACTCCTCATTCCAACTCTATGGTGTCTACTAGTTTTGTAATTAAAAAAATGGAAGAAATTTTTCTTCTGCAATGAAAACATCTGCATGGCAAAGTCCTTGCCTACCACTGGTTCACAATTTTTTACAGGTGTGAATAACTAATTGCCAAATTCTGGAAATCTTTTATGTTTCAAAGTTGAGAACTTTCGAAACACAGTTGCATAAAACAATAGAATGTGATTTCGTCTGAAATCTATACACAAGTCACACAAACCAATCCTTGGGTCTTTTGTCCTAAAATTACAAGCTCCTTATACTTGAACTCTGAGAACTAGATCTATTTTGATCTTCCACTCAGATAGCTAGGCTCATGAGATCACAATTTCTCTTCCATTTTTTTCCTTTAAGGTGTTAATGAATTATTTAAAGCCATAGATACTGTTATTATAAAGCATTTTAATTGTTCTGTATATTTTCTAGACACTATAAGTTTTACGGTTTTTTACACTATGTTTTAATTATTTTGTTTCCCTTTTCAAGGAGAAGTGTGGATTTGGATCATTGGAGTTATACAGCAGATATGCTACGTTAATGTTTTCTGAAAAGGTATTTCAATTTCTTAGCTTCTTACTGCAAATCATATTTGTACATATATCAGATTAATTTACATTCCAAGCTTCTAGATCCTTCTCTCTCTCGTTGATACCACATCTGTTCCCACACTGATTTTAATTCTACTGCCAGCTCCCATGACCTTCACTTCTCATGTTAAATGGCAACTAATACCAAACTCATCTATTTTTAATTTTTATAATGATATTCTCCTTGAGTCGTAGGTTGTGTGGCTTTGGATTTTTTTACTGGCTTGTATAATGTGTGATAGTGACATTCACAACCATAAAGATCCTGTTCAGATAAGAAATCCACATGATTTCATGATTTTAAAGCCTCAAAGTGACAGGCTGATCATTTATTTTTCTCATTCTGAGTGCTGAGGGGTTGGAAGTGCTGAGTCTCAGTGTCGAGACTATTTCATGTACAATTACCAGTTACGCATGAACATGATTTTTAATTTTCCCTGCAAAAGCAAACAAGAGCAAACACCAGTACAATGTGATAAGCTGTAAGTACAGGAGGAGAAAAAAACACTCTACTGGAAACTGCTGAAAATACAGCTTATTCTTAGTATTACATATTAATATAAGCTAGAACAGCTTCAAATGGAAACCAAAAGAATTGACCAAGATACGGAAGAACCCCCACACTCTGGTCCAGTCAGAATATCTTGAAAGGGTCTCTGATGGGGAGAGAGATATAACATCCAAGGTACCACCACTCCTTCAGTTCTGTGATGGCTACTCTCTTGGCCCACCAACCAACAAAAGTGGGCTGCTTAGCTGGTTTTTTGTTTCCTTGTTTGTTTTTAGACAAAAGGTTCCATGTTCTTTTAAATTGTGAAATTATGTTCGCAGTATTGTTTCAACTATTTAATGATCTGATACTTTGAATAGATTAAATTAGAAGGCCACAACATGTTTCAGAATACTCCTCACATATGCATGGATTTAATTACTGCTTAGCATTCTTTATCTAAAATATTTTTAACACTTAAATTGTGACTTCTTTTAGTCCTGGTTATGGTTTACAAAACTTTATGCAAACATACTGCCTCTTCACAGGTTATAACAGAGCAGATATGATAGTCCATATTACTAAAGGTCTGATATAAAGCCACAAAAGTTCCCATTGCCACAGGTGCTGAACACCTGTTTCACTTTTTCTTCTAATTCTTGGTGGTGGTTGGCCCAACCATCATGATAGGTAATTAATCCAAGACAGTGCCTTCACTAATAAAACAAACCCAAACCCACACATGTTAAAGCCCTAAATGTACGTGAAGCTGTCATTATTATGCTCCTCTAGTGTTGYCACTTTAAAGATTGTTTTTCAGTGATTCCAGAAGAACATGTAAAACTTCCCTGATTTAAAACAGTCTCACAAGTCTTACAGTCTTAAAAGATAGATTTAAGGATCTAGTTGAAATTGGCAGTCGGCAACTTTGCTCCTCTGGGTAATGAAAGTCCTGATAGCAAGATTACCAGGAGACTGTACACTAAGCAGACTTCATGGGCTTGGATCAAGACGAGAAAACAAGAGCTTCCTAAAAACCCTTTTCCTTAGTTTCCATATCTAGGTACACATCTCTGGGCTCGATTCTCCTAAAACTATATACACCAGAGTACATGTCTAGTGTGTCTGCATGCACATGAACTAGAAATAATGGAAAACAAAGAAACAAAACATTTCGTCATACTTCTCTAAGGAGACAACATGAAAAGAAACATGATAAATTATAATGATAACACTTAATAGTGTTACCTTTCTGCAAGGCCGCCAGATTACATAGTATGAATGTATAACAAGAATTAGCAAAATATAATAAATGAGAATGTAAGATTATTGGTCATACTTGTGTGACAGAAAGTCATTCAGTCACAAGAAACATATGACATTTGGAGACATCAAAAATATTTTGTCAGAAATTTAGAAAATATCACTGCTTGTTTATAGTTATGAACTTTGCCACAAAGGACTCATTCTTTCTTATTGTCAAAGAGAAAATGGATCTCATTTTTCTTAGCATGGTTATTCTGCATACACTCCCAAATTCTCTCAAAGCTCTTTAAAGGCAAACATTACATGGCTGAAATGTTAGAGACAGTTAGGATCACATTTTTGCCTGGTTTTGAACATTATTCACAGTTCCAGTCCACTGTACTTTTTTTGAATAATAAGGTCAGGAAATTTCACTTGATCCATTCAGACATGTAGTGCATTAATCTGAGAAGCACTATCCCCATGCATGTTATAGTCAGTTTTACATATTCAATATTATCAATAAASAAATTCAGAATTTCTCTCCTTCTCTGTAAAATATATTACTTTCAGAAATGAAGTATTTTTTATTGAGATTAAAATAAGTAATTAGTGTAAGAAGTACTTTTGCTTAGCTTCATCATCTCAAATTTAAGACTAAAAGTGCTCAATTTTATGATGGTTTATAGCCCCAGATAAACTAGAGAAGTTTCCACAAAATTGTCTTTTAATGCAAGAATTCAGAAACAACTTATTTTGAAACTTGTCATGGCACATGAACTCACAGTGGATTGTACCCAGTAGGATTTTATTTACAAAAAAACAAACAAACACAAAATCATGTATCTAGAACATTAAGCACCTGATTCTTGCATACATTATGTGGCACTGATTAATACTACTTTTGCTATAAAACTGGAAGAAAAATCTTTTCCCATTTTCTTTTCCCAATTTTTTCCATAGCATTCTGCCTTTGACTTTGAATGTCATGTTTTCAGCTCAGAAAAGTCAATTGTACTGTAGTTCACTCAAGTCGAAGTTGAAAATTAACTAGAGTACAACTAGGGCTATGTGAAACAGCTACTTGTATTTCCTGGCAATTTGCAAGTACGGGTTTTATAACTGTGGAAAGATGGGCAGGATTAACCTTAAAATTTAACTTTAACAGCAATGTTTTTAAGTGATTGTAGAAATTGCTGTCACATTAACAAATAATCTACAGGTCTTACTATTCCTTTTTTTACTATTATCTTAATGTGGCGTCACTACTAATTTATTATCTTTATATGTAGAGCTACTATTGTATAATTCTACTCTAATGCAAGGTCATGGTCAACAGTTCTAGTTATCATCCCAGCATCTGAATCACAATGAAAAAWCCATGCCACCCCTACTTAAAGACGAATAGATCCATGATGCAGATCTCTCMATTTCTGTGATTATATTATCATAACCAATGCTTCGTGGATGACATCTATGTAATGACACCGAGAAGAAAACACACAGCACTTACAAAGGCTTTAAAAGGAAATTTGTTAATCAGGAGGACAAAAAGTTTACTTGAGGTCGACATCAGCTCTTCTAACACAAAGAACAAATGCTGGAACAGAATGTCAAAAATCCCACTCTGCTGATTATAGTTAGGAAAGTTTTTGCTTCAAAGGCAGTGTTTCTTTCAAAATTCAACTTCTCAACCAGTCTCCTTAAAATAGAAGAAGAGTCACTTATCATTCATCATTGTAATGCCTGCCAGCCAGTCATTGCACGTCCTTGTAAAGCTGATACTTCCAAAGCTTCAGTGTACACAGCTTAAAAAGTAGGAGTACTTAAAAATCTATTCTCTTCATTCTGAATGCAAAACTTTTTTTTATGTAGTTTCAGTTGAACTTCACTTTAGCCACTATAAAATATCAAGTACTAGTGATCTATGTAGAAAAGCAGTAATTCATTAACTTCCTCTCCTCAGTAAACAGTTCATGTCAGTATTTCTCTCTGCTCTTGTCACTTGAGCTAGTCATGAATACCTGAAGGAAGCCTGTGGCACGACAAACCAGTTTGTAGTGAGGAAAGAGTGCTTATCCAGTGATTAAGATCTCAAAGTAAGTGAAAACTTGTTTGAATATGAATCATGTGCATATTGGGTATTCTTTAAAAAAAAAAAAAAAATCACAAAAAACTACACTTATTTGAAAGTTCACTAGTAACTCCATGTTCTATACACAAATAATAAACATGTATAGGGTGTCCTCAAAACACTTAAGAGATATCCTCTAAAATTGCATATAATTAGACATTTAAAAAAATAATATAAAATTTTTCTTAACTCACCAAAAAACCCACCGAAAATCTAAATCATGGAACAGGTTACATTACTCATGTACAATCATAAAATGTAACTGAAGGTCCAGGAGTTATATTAAGTGATTCCAATTTTATCTTTTTCCTTTCTGCCACTACTTTGAACTTTCTTTTGCAAACGGAAAAACAACAGCAAAGAAGGCAATATGTCCCAAAAGAGATGTTTCAATGAATTTAGATCTATACAAAACAAAAGCACTGAGGTATAGCAGATGCCAGTTTAAGAACTTAAACATATTTTCACTGTGAGGATGATTCTAGGAGTAGAAAAAGTCATAGGTGAATAATTGTGAAAATTTATGTGGAAAGCTGCAGGTATGACAACCCAGAGAAATTTGAATAAAAACTGCAGTCATAGTGACATTTTGCTGGTATGAATTGAAAACTGTGGAATGCATAATGCTGACAGAAGGACAGCAGTGCATCGCACAGCCAGGCTACTGAATATTTTCAAGTCCTGCAGATTCAATGGTCTAGTTCATTCTCACAGTTAGAAAGTGAATAAAATACATACCCATTTCAGTAAATCTTTTAAGAACTCTTCTGCTGAGGAGCATAGCACAAGTGAAGTGTAGTAATAATGTCAAGACATTTTCAAGACAAATGAACTTGAAAATTTGGCAAAATTGTCTTTCAAAGTATTAGAACATAAGCCTCCTCCCTCTCCTCCACTTCATCCCCACCTAAATTCCTCATGCAATTGGAGAATGTAATTTAAACTTTCATTAAGTTGATGTAATATAGTATTACTTTTTTATTATTATTAATATTTTGCTATATGCAGCTGGTGATTACTACAATATTACACATTTTTGTATTACATATATAATAAATACTGTATATATATGCATTGTATTTTTATTTACACAGAAGTTTGGATTTCTTACACATTTGTGTTCATAAATGTGCCCTATTTTTAGGATGGTATTACAGCTCTTAGGACTGACAATAACAGGAGGCACTACAAGGATCAAAGAGATAAAGTACAACACATAATGAGAAAAAAAAGAATGCTTTTCCTTATATGTAGTAAAAAGTTTTGGTTTTAAAATGCTCTCACAAATTCAAACTGTCACCCCACCACATATCCAGCAACTTGGAACAATGAGAACAACCTGGAGACCTGGGGGCAATCTTCAGTAGCTCTCGTCTATTCACCACTGCAGGAATTCACTTTAATTGTATGGCTGAGTTGAGAATAGGAAGAAATCTGACTGCCTATTCTGTTGCCAAAAGCTATATATAGACTACCAAGGAGAAAAGCAAGATAAGAAGGTATCCAAAATTGATTGTTTCTCAATTTCTCTGCTATTTAGGAAATCCTTGGGGCAGTTGCTGCCTCGCCAGTCTTTTAATAAAAAAGAAAATACAGTTTAATTACATTTTCAATTAGATTACCAGGAACCAATATACACAAAATGTGTTATTGTTCTGGAAGCCTGACCAGCGTTAAAAAACTTCAATTTTATTTACTTTTTGTAGCTAAACCCAAGCCAGCCTTCTTATTTCAAATGAGTAATGCATTTCCCCTCATAATATTAGGATAAAAATTAACATTATGTGCGCCTTGTAAAGACACAATTAACAACCTTAAGGATCACAAACCAAACACCCCTCATGACAGACTATCTCAAGAATCATGCTAAAAAAATGCCAGCATGACTTATTGACTGATTTTAAATTTATTTTCTGACACAGTCTTCTTTCCCTATCCTTCTCCCTTTCTCAATATTTTTGTTTTTTACATATGTGCATGGCTTAAGATGTTACCAAGTGAAGGATTCAAATCTCCACTGAAGATCTTCAATTAATTCAGACTATCCYTCTGACCACACTTTTGGGATTTACTTATACCAAAAAGCTTCCAAAACCATCTCTAAAAATTTCTTATGGACTGCAGCTGTCCTAGCAGTTGTAAGGAGCACAGTAAGATGTGGAAGAACTCTAAACATTAGCCAGCTTTCCTACATGATCCTGAATTAATGAAAATAAGAACAGCTTGTAGTTTCTGAGACAAGTGTGTTTGAGCCGTACACAGACATTGACTGTACTACATTAATTTGGACAACTGGGCTTGAATATTTAAGTTAATAACACAAAATAAATTTGGAGCTAGTCAAATAGGGGAAAAAAGAAATTTTCTATCTGGTTGAATTGCTCTCCACTATTAATGAAACTAAAAAGAGAGTTCAGAGTTATGCACACCTACATGAGCACTTTTCCAGCCTCTTTGTATGGAAGATTATAGCAGAATCAAGTCTGAAGTCACACGTGTGCCAAATTTCAGTTCCCTGTACGAATTTATACATTCTTCTCACCTACTTTTACTGCCTTGGACTTCAGATTAATTAATTTCAGATAATACAATTCTCATTTGACATATGCAGTAGTGGATACACTTCCAATAGCAATACATTTAAAAAAAAAAAGAAATTATAACTGCATGATTGCCTTATCCAATTACATTTAATCAACAAATTACAAATTCTTTAAAACTTCCACTTTTTTCTGACAGAAAACAGAGACAGTATTTCTGGCCAAAATTACATGATGTAATACATCTACCAATATCTGAGAGGTATGGCTATGTATAATCTGAGAAAGTCTCAAGATTATATATTGCCAAAAAATCGAAAGCCATATAAACTGGATTTTCAAAAGCAGCATAAATTATGTAACTTACTTTTGCAAAAAATAATCAAACTAATACAAAACACTGGCAATATACTTTGCTTGTGCTACGTACAAGAAAATTATCCACTGGTCAGTGTAGTAATATGCATTTAAACCCTAATGGTATGCACTAGCCAAACTCTCACTCAAGACCAGGATCCACACCAGGATCCAATTATTAACTGACACTACCTCAACCTAAGGTGATCATCAACCTCCTACAAACAGCTGTGGCTGCAGGGYGGGCACAAGCCCTATAAATCAGGCCCTGGGAGGAGGCAAAGGTGGAGGTGGTTGTTCTGTGTGTTGCTGGAGCTCTGCTCTGAGAAATCATAATCCAAGACTCAGAAGACTGTGAGGTCTGGCACAAGTCAGCTATACTACTTCTAACATTTTCAAGGGCACACAATTCACTTGCCTGTTGGACAACAAAACAAAATGKCAGGGTTCTCCATTTCAGTGAATCACAGAATCATTAGGATTGGAAAAGACCCCCAAGATCGAGTCCAGCTTTTGACCGATCACCACCTGTTGGGGTTTTGGGAGTTCCCCTTCTGTTTTTTTTTTTTTTTTCTCTTGAGGAATTTTTCCCATATATGTTGCCGGGGTGACAAACTGCTGGGTGCTTGGGAGAAACAAAAGACCTGGCCACAGCGGGAGGGGTCCAACTGCCTACACTTCTTCACCTGGGCTTGTGGGTTGGGTGTTCTCCGCGTTTGGATGGGGATAGAGGGGCTGCCATTGTGGTGGAGGGAGTTTGTCAGCACTGCAGGCTTCTGCTTTTTCGGCTGCCTTCCTTCTACTGTGAGTAGAGCTTGAGGGACCTTTTCACCATCTGCTGGGTGCCTCAGGGAGAAACCCTGGGATCCCAAGCCCGCCTTTCCCTGCCCCGCTGGGAGCCAGGCCACGGCCACTCTGCCCCTGTCGTTGCTTTGAGCCTTCACTACACTGTAGCTCTGCATGGCCTGCCGGCTGAGACCTCCCAGGGTTCCTGCTACAGCTCCGGAKTTTGATAMATYTYGTCTGCCACCCRGGATCTGTGCCCGTCTCTGCTGTTCCAGCCTGCTGTTCCCGAGGGCCCGGCCAGACACCGGGATCAGCCGCCCAGAGGGTTTGTGAAGCTTTTTGTCCATCCCTTCCCGGGACCCCGAGCCGCCATCACCGCGTGCTCCCCGAGCTCGCTCCGGAGCGCCCCCTGCAGGCGCGGGGGAACCATCGCACCCGCCCTGCTCACCGGGAGCCGCCAGCGCCCCTGCCGGCTGTGACTGGAACTGCACCGAAGGGGAAAGGGCCTGACAGCCGAGAGAGGCTGGCACTGGGTTTGTGGTTCTGTTTGCTGTTACTGCCATAGTTATTGTTGTTTGTTTGCCTTGCCATACATATATATATTAGTAAAGAACTGTTATTCCTACCCTTCATATCTTTGCCYRAAAGCCCCTTAATTTCAAAATTATAATAATTTGGAGGGAAGGGGGTTGCATTTTTCATTTCAAGAGAAGCTCCTGCTTTCCTTGGCAGACACCTGTCTTTCAAACCAAGACAGATTTTGGCACCCAGTGTGTGGGGCCTGAGGGCATCAAGAGAAAGGGGTGAAAAAAGGAATAACAGTTCCTGGGTAACTTAATTTTGTGTGCTGAATATAGAAACCTTGTTAGGCAGCACTATGTGGTCTAGCTTACCCTGGTTTGGGTGGCACGTAGTCATGGCTATATTTTTTCCCTTTGCAGCTCCTTATCTAAACATGGGTCCTCTGACTAAGGCTACTGTTGCTGTTATCCGGTTTGCACTATGGGTCGATAAGGTGAGGAATTCATGGGCTTTTAACTTCCTCCGGAATGTGTCAGCCAGAGCATGGTACTGAGTGCCACATCCAGTCATTTCTTGAACACATTTGTCTGTTGACAGCAGAGTCTTTCGTTTCACTGGAAGAAATATGGAAATACACAAGAGACAACAAGCAGTGCATCTGTCTCAGTATAATTCCTAGCATTCTGCTTAGGGTTTTTTTTGCAATGACCTAAAAGATTTTTCCCCCAGGATCTGTTGTTAAATTATTCCATTACAGTTGACCCAGCAACCTCTAGTTGTCTTTTCTGAAATATTTAAGAATAAGATATTTTTACATTCAGCTTACAGTTTTGATTATTTCTCTATTTCATTATTCTGTTTCCTGAAAAAAAAAAATCAGTCACCCTTCCAGTGTATCTAGTCCTTGTAGGCTTGTTTCACATTTTAGAACTTACTAAGACTTTTTTTTCTCAGAGCAACACAGATTAAGTTTACATCCTTTTTTGATTATCTTACCTTTTGTTTGTTTTGTTTTAAAATGCCACAGCTTGTAAGCAATTCCTTTTTATTTCCTGTTATTCCCAATTCTTTTTCTGGGCAACATATTTTTTCTACTTTGCTCATTGCTCATTTCCCTCCAGGCTTTAACAATTATCTACATTCCTCTGGAGATCCACATTGCAATTACTACCTTTCTTCTTTCTTGAATACCTTTTCCCCTTAGTGCTGACTATCTCAGAGATATTTTGAGTCAGCCACTGCTTCAGTTTTGGTAGGACAAAATTCCAGATAATTCTTAGGTAAAAGTTTTTGCAACATATGACTGCCTCAAAGGCAGCAAATTCTGCCTCCTGCTATCTGTCCTCCTGTAGCTTAAGGAGCCTTACAGCTGACGAAACGAAGCACAACTGTGTTGCATTTCAATTTTTACTGCATTGGAGGTGTTTACTAAGACAAATTAAAGGGGAACTTCCTTTAGAATTGTCATGTAATTACAAAGTCAACAACTTCTGCTTACCCACTAATTACAGAAAATTGTATTTGATAGCTGCATAATTTGATCATAATTGCAAATATTTGCTCGTCTTTAGTGCTGTTTGAAGAATATTTCAAACTGTCTCCTCAATTCTTCTGGATTTAAACACATGCATAGTGTAAATAAAACACACTATATGCCAATGGATTGCTTTTATGTATCTGCCAATTTAATTTCCATTACATTAATTCCTGTGTTGAACAGAGTTTCATCTTTTTCTGCAGATGCACATAATTTCTGTTTACAACAGTGTGGAAATGAGTGACAAAACATTACACCACACCAAAAAGTTAAATAATCCTACATAGTTTAGTATATTTTGGCCTGCATTTAAATAGATTGGTTCAGACTTGCATGTGTAACTCACACATGCACAAACACAAACTGCAGTGCCTGAAAAGACACAGTTATATGTCTAGAGAGGAGGAGGAAAATGTTTTCCCAAAGGAGAAAACCTAAGACACCCCTAGAGAATTGTATTTTGCAAAGTTGACATTAAATGAACTGAAGTTGAAACCATCTAGAGAGGAATCTAAATCTAAGCCACGACACTTGATTAAGTTGTATATAAGTAGGAAAGCCCCACTGTCATTGGCTTTGAAAATTATTATTCTCCTTGAGACTCTCATGAATTCATTCCTAAGTAACTTAATTCCTAATCCTCATTTTTTATCCTCATTCTACATGACAAGAATTTATCTATTATAAATGTAGCCTAGATAGAAGAAATGGGTTTAAAATTAACAGAGTTAAGTATTCTAAAAAGAAAACACATTTTATTTTAATTTATTATGGAACTCTGCTACACTATCATTTTAAAGTGTACAAGAACATCTCACTACAAATATTCAGCAGTTTTTCGTGCAAATCTTATCCTGGCTTTCAGGCTGTATGAACTTCTGCAAAATATTTTTTTTCTTATACTGCATCTCTCCTAGAACACACCTTTAAAATGGACTCGGCTGAGAATTCATCTGGACAATCGGATTATTAGAATTATCTTGGATGATGAAAAAATGAAGAATACATGGAGTAAATACTAAAGAAGAATACCATGTAGGAAGAAACATTCCAAGCATTAATTTTGCTAGAGTGGAGAAAATCAGAGCTGATTCTATTTAAAATCCCCCATTTAGAGAGAATCAACTCAGACATATTACAAAACTAGCAGAAGTAGCAAAATATTAGTATTCTGAGGTGAACAAGCACCAATAACTTCAAGTGAAATGTAACACCATATAATTCAGCTGCTCTGTCTTGAATTATCCCTGTTATTCTAAAGAAGAAGCAATCATAGTGGGACCAATGGTTAATTCTACAACTGTATTTGTTGCCTGCTATCTTCATAAGTAAATGACCCAGAGTCATGGGTTTATTTTGCAAAATAATCTTTTCTTTGTTTGAACAAAGTAAACATCTTAATAAATTAAGCTGTATGATTATTATTGATCACATTTTCCAACTTAAAAAGTAAAGTCAAGGCAAGTAATTAATTTTGTCTTGTTTTTTTTTGGTTTTTTCTTTTTCCTCCATAGATCCTCCATCAGTAGAAATCTCTGTGGCCTTCTTAATTTAGGCTGATGCCTTAATCTACACAGACTGAGACATTCTCCAAATTGGATACAGAAAAACCTGTACAAGTGGTAAAATCTGTATGGTAAGAACAAAGGATATAGAGAGAAAGCAAGAAAGACTTTTTGTATTATGAAATAATCCTGCAGGGAAGGTGGGAAGGGTGTTGATACCAACAGAATAATCCCCCTGAACAAGCAGGAGATACGTCTGATGGAACCACACTAATCCCATGGAATAATCAAGAATGCCTYGTCCAAAAATATCAATGATGTCATAAATAGATGAGATTGTCTCCTTTTGGGGAGGGGAAAGGAACATAAGATGTCATTAACAGGAGAGGAATGATGGGAAGAAGATGGACCATAGTGGTTCTGGTTTCCCTTGCACCTGGTGATCTCTTGAGTCTGACCACCTTGATTGGGTGACACCAAGGGACATGGCCATCGACACGAACTGCATGATAGCAGCTTCTGTGGTAAGTTATAAAGGGCTTGACACAGCAGCCAAATGAGATTTATGACACTCTATGCCACAGGAAGTCAGTCCTGCAGCAGCTCCCAAAAATAAATAGCTTTTCTCTGGTTTGAGAGGCCAACATATACAGAGAATTTAACCTCCTCAATTTGCTCTGTTGTTGGAGTCCAAAAATATTCTGTTCCTAGCAGACCTCATCTTTTTTTCCTCCTGAAAGTTACATCTTAAAAGAAGTTAATTCTGGGAGAAGAGAATACAGGCACTGTACAGAAATATGTATTTCTGTGCACATATATAAGTATAAATAGCTACGCCACTCTAAGCCCTGGTACTTGCTATTATTGACTCAGTATCTCTATCAGGAGAAGAGATAGCAGATAAAGATGAACTGTTTTTTCCAAAGCTATCAGCTGCTGAGCTGCTCTTTCAGATTTTCTAGGCTGCATCCTGTTCCCTCCCTCCCTCAACCTTTATCCAAGTTTCATAAGTAGGATGCAAATAACAGGCACTCTAAAAGATTACAAGGACAGGAGACAGAGCGACTTCAACTTTCAGAAACAGGTGATCTGCATTTAATGTCACAATGATGGATGAATGTTTCTGGGTTAGATGTGAAATTGAATTTCTAGAAGCAGAAAGGTATTTCTGTTCCACTCAGGTTATACTGTGTATGGCATCAGAAACACCATGTTGCTAATGGAATTATTCCAAATTAAAAATAGCTATTCCAGAATAGGCTCTGATAACCTGTTTTAGTATTGTGTGTATAAATAGATTTGTGTTTTGCAAAACTGCCATATCACTGCCCCCATGGCATTCAGACCTAAAATGTGAAGCGTTTATTTTCCTTCTCATTGATGAAAATTCCACTGTGAGTTCAAGAAGAACTTAAGTCATCGAAAATATGTAAACTGATCTTTTAAAAATAATATTTTTTAATCACAACCCCCCAAAAAACATATAAAAATGTTTGTTACTTTGATCTGAAAGCAAAACTGAACAATCATTAAGCAGTTGTTATTTAGATAGGCTGCCACAGTTCTAGTAAGCAGGGCAAATGAACCCTTTACATTTAAAAGGAAAGTCAAACATTTCCAGTTCAAATATTTAAAATCAAGTTCATAAAAGCCTACTTGGCATAGTCAGAAAACTAAGCAAACATAAATCCCACTAAATTGTAAGACCAATGAATCATGCAGAAATGAAATTTGAAAAAAAATGGCAAAAGTTACCCCATTTTCCATCTGCATATTTCAAGTATCCCAAGTATGAACATGTAAAATAAATTACATCACATAAAAGAGAGGGAGGTTATGCTTGGAGTTTTCTGATTTCACATTCAGACTTACTAGAGGAACAATCATACAGAGATGACACTTATAATGGACAGTGCCAGGTATCAGCAATTGATTTCTCACACATAGACAAATTATTGGCCAAAAAGAAGTGACAAGTCTCTTTTGTCTGCCTCACTAGGTTTCATAGAACTCCGAGAACCTGTGATTGAAAATGGATACTTCAGAATCCAACAAGACAAATCTTGAGAATACTTGAGATTGCAGGACTGTAGAAATAGATTTGCTACTGAGCAAGAACTGGCAAGAGGCGTTCTGAGGGAGAAGAAATTCAAGTCCTGTAAAAAATCTCAGCCTAAAGTGTACCAAATATTAAAAAAAAMCCCCAAACCAAAAAAGCCTACCCTTCAGTTGACATAATTCTTTTCCAAATGGAAATAATAGGCAGGGGTCAGTAATTCGAATGGGTTGTATCTTTTATTTTAAACAGTTATAATGGGAACAACTATTCATCCCTACTAGCTCCATTAAGATATACATTTGTTAAATCCCAGCAAGACTTCCTTCATCTCACTCACCACAACTAAAAACCAAYGGCCACAGGCTATGACAAACAGTATTTTTGTTGAAAGGGCAATCACTCTGTTAACAGGTACCGTCTCCTGATGTTAAAATTCTTCATTCCACAGAAGRGCCATTAGAAATGTCACACTAAGTACAGATGGCCATTATTCAGTTTCAAATACAGCCCATCATTGTGCATCTTCTTGGAAAGAAGTAGGGCATGATTAAGTGAAAATCAAATTCTTATGCTGAACTAGTAGAGGCATATTTAAATTGCTACATTCTGAGTAACTACTTGAAAAACTAACTTCAAAACAGATCTCTGGAAAGTGGCATTTTACAGCACAATATTGTCAAGTCCACATATACAGGTAAGGGCCGTAGAAACTCAGAGATGCAGGATTTCACACAGAAATTCCTTACAGAGATCAGAGAAAAGGATAGTAGGAGTCACTGGTACAAAATTCAAGGCACATAACATAAATTTTCTATGTTTTTTAAATGTAACACTATGAGAGCAACTCTATTTGGCACTGAGAATTTAATGCCTTGTCCTTGTAATGACTAAACCCATCAGGACAAATCCCTTACATTCTAGGAAAAACAAGTACTTTAGGAACATAAATCAATGGGGTCTCTCAAAGTACTTCCCTTTACTGATGAGTTGTGATATAGCTGTCTAAATCCAAGCAAATTAATCACACTATATATGCTTAAATCTGTTCAAAGTCCTTGTATACTGCATCAAAACCAATAAAGTATGGTTTGTATAGAAACACTTTTCACTAGAAAAAGCAGTAGAGACCTGAGCTTTCATGGAACAATTTCCTTGGATTTAGACTTKTAAAGATAATTGATAAATTAGCTGATAAGAAATCCAAAAGTGTCTTAATACTTTCGGTCTTCTTATGTGCTTTTTTTTTTTGTTCTGTGTTTGGGATTTTTGTTTTGTTGTTGTTTGGGCTTTTTAGTTTGGGTGTTTGGGTTTTTTTGGTTTTTTTGTTTTTTTTTTACTGTGCATTGTGGGCTCTAATAAATTGTTAATCAAAAATCCTGTTTCAAGCTGTGGACCTTGAATACTGAGTCACAGATTTGGAAAGCATTTTAAAGGCTTGTTTCTTTTATCAGAACTCCACAAGCACAGTCCTTCAGAAGTAAAAATGATGATTTGACAGACAGCTACTACATTATAAACACCATCATAATCTATTTTGACAGGGAATAATTCAGTAATTAAGAAAAATAAGAAAAAAAAAAGTAATATATTGTTGAGTAAGAATTTGGCATCATTTTACTTTGTAATCAATTGAAAAAAACATTGTCTAATCAGAAATTAAGTTATTTGAATATGATGCACTATTTAGTATTACAGGAATTCTGATACATTGTTTAGTAGTCAAGTTCATCTCATTTAYTGGAAACCTTTTCCAATCGATCAATTGTGTTTTGACCAACACAATAAGGAAAGAACATTTAACTATTGTAAGGTTGCAGCAGTCAATTACAACAGTCATTTATAAACTCTTTTGCATTTCTTTTAAAGAGATAGTGTTCAGTTGGTATTTGTAAATTATATGGTGAATTCATTGGTGCCAAAACCTCAAAGCAGTCCACATCCTCCTCTTACTTAAAAAAAGGAACAGCAGAAAAGCTGCTCTGAAAATTAATATGGCCACTAAAGTAGATGAAATTATTACATCAATTCTTCAAGAAGTAGATCTGGGAGAATTTGTGTAATAATTCTATGATGTTACCAAAAGTTAAATCAGCACATTATGTCTGCAGTGAATTACAAAGGAAAACAGAGGATAGGATGATGATGATGATGATGGTGATGACAATGATGATAATAATAATAATAATAATGAAACCAAGCAGCTAATTTGTTATGACAATATTAAAAAAAACGTTTCAATCCAAACAGAAATGATCTGATCATCCTGTTCTGTCTGGTGTGCTAGGAAGATACATAAACTTGTATTGTATTTCTGAACAGCAAATGAACATGCACTGTTTAGTAACCAGACCAAAAAARTCATGTTGAATTGGAAAATTATTAATTCCTCACATCCAACAGTTTATCTATATTACAAAAGAGAAAAATAATTTTAACTATTTGCAGTAACCATTAGAACATTATTAACTATATTGAAATGCATTGAAAGACAAACCAACCTGGTTAATTTAAATACAAAGTAAAAAATAAAAAGAATATAAACGAAAATTTTAAATTATTATTTATAGTAATCTGTTAATTGCTTTTGGTGTATATGAATAGCCAACTGCTTTATTTCTGAAGGAAATGTCTCCTACTTTAACATCCCTTAATCTTTAAAACCTTGATTTTTTCCTAATTTGCAAATACAGAATCAAAAATGTGACAAATAGTGACATACACAGCAAGAATTCATATACTTACACTCTGCACAAGACTAACACCTTTTCTGTACCAAGTATTCCATRCAATAAATTTTAGTTTAAGTTACCAAGCAATTAAGACATTTCCAAATCCTTGCAACTATTCTTACAATATTTGCATTTTAAAAAATAAAAAATGCAACTGTTAATATTTAAAAGCTCTAAAACAGAAACTGCACCTTGCATGAAGAAGGACAGTGAAGCCAACAAACAACACAGGATACAAGAGTATTTCCAGTGGAAAATATGCTATTTTCAATAAGCTTAGCTCTAACACTCACATTTTAGTCTTTAATTCTTGTTCTATGCAGAAATACAAGGTATAGTCCAGAACTCAGGCTTCAAACCATACCAAAGCAGTTTGCTGGATTTTTTTTTTCATTAATAATATTAGTTATGATGGGTCAAATTAAATTAATTTATAAAATTTTTTTTCCAATTAATCATCCAACTCTTTAGTAACCTCAAAGGTAGATTAACAAAAACATAAACGGTTAAAAGGAGAAATGCATCTCGGGTTAAGGAATTCTTGATAGTCTGGGATCCCAAATCCATGGTCTCAAATTCATAAACCTATTTTATCTTTGCATCAAAACATAACAGAATTACCTTTCCCAAGGTAATATTCAGCAAATAGTACTTTCATACATCACCAGTTCACCCAAACACAGTCTATCAGTCTACGTCTCTACTCTTTTCTGTAGGTTATACATTATGAAAGAAGTATTGTTTCAAAAACATAGATCTTCAAAAAGCAATAAATCACAGAGGTGGACTAGGTGTATAGAGAAGAAATTCTCTCAGAAGTATATTAGATTTTTTTGTGTACTTCTGCTCCATCCTCAACCTTATACTAGGAAAAAAACCAAGCAGAAAATTCAAGAACAATCAAGCAGGAAAAAGAACTCAAGACAAGTTTACCTTGCTGTTAGCACTTGTTTAAAGTTTTTAGCTCATCTAGCAGTTAAACAGATATATACGCTCATATACACCCCCCTCCAGCGAAGTTTCTTAAAGCAATTTTGTGCTGCAGGCATGAAAAGACGGACACGCGCACACCAAATTAGTCCCTTCTGCTTTCAGTAATGTTCTTGACAGTTTCATGGCCACTGGAGGAGGTATTGGTCTCACACAAACCCAGAGAAAGCATCAGACTCCTGCCTGGAACATTATGTTTACAAGATCTACTGCCCACAGACACTGCACCCCTGACATGCTAAGTGATGAATTTCTCCCAAACATTTCCTTAAAAGATGTTTGCTACAGGCTATTGTTAAAAGTGAGTAATTTTATTTTACTACTGCATGAACTGTTGTCCTCCTTCCCAAAGCCTTCCATCAGACTCTTTGTCCAAATCTGTTAATCTACATGTGCATCCTGATTTGCCTTTATGAAAATTTCCCTGATCTTCTGACAGGATTTCCTATGAATAATCTTAGCTCAAAATACATCCTTCTTTTATCACATATTCTGCAACTTATAAATGTTCTTTCACTATTTAGATTGGATACATCAATTCAGGGTAAGCAACTTTAGGAGTAACAACTTGAAGAGTAGTAACTTAACAGGAACTTATTAGACATTTATATACCTCAAATACTTATCTTGGTACAGATTTAAGTATCCATGAGATCAAGTAGAGCACGTGGAATTCCATTAAGGAAAGCAATATATTAATTATTTCTTTTCCTCCTTTAATTTTTTCCCCCTCCCTTCTTGGCAAACCTCATGCAAATGAGAGTATAGGTGATTTTATCTCTATTTATATACCTTTGGTTTCTATTTAACCTGTCTTATTTCAATTACAGCTTTCCCATCTGAAGCAGAAACAAAAAATATTTGTATACATATTGTACTTAATTCCATCCTTAATGTTTGTAACACATAACCTGGACACTCGTATAACTAATAATACAAATCTTATACTCTCCTCTGGACTCGGAATCCTAGAATCATGGATTTTGATTTAGAAGGGACATAATAAAGGTAATCTAGTCCAAACAATAGGAACATTTCCATTTTGCTTGCACTCTCTGATGAATCAATCCACTGTATTGGTTTTTAGATATAAATAGAAACAACTTTCCCACTTTATGCAAAATTTCACTTAAACTTTATATTTACATCAAATCCATTTCTTTCACTAAATATTTTCCCTCTGTAATATCTTGATCTTGAAATAACTTCATGTAGAAAAGCACTATGGGAGAAAGTATTGCTGTAGAAGTACAGAGATAACTACGCATAAATTACATTTAGATTTGATCAGCATTCTGGCCAGGCAGATGTATAAAAATGCCTGGGAGATATAGAAATAAATTTAATATTTATCTTGAAATAAAGGAAAGACTGGCAATTTCTAGATTTATTTTTGAGTTCTGAAATTTTTCCCCTTCCTAGATCACTTGCCATGAAAGCACTTGTTTCCTTGCATACTTTCCAGATCTTTTTATATCCCAAAGTTCAATAAGAGGACTTGCTGCCCAGATTTGCAACATTTTGTACATTGTAGCTATTCTAACCAAAGATATATTTAAGACCCAATACTGATCTCCCAGAAAAGTCTAGAATATTTTAATAATGGCAACTTTCGGAGACAAAAGTTTTTCAGAAGAGCTCCCAAAAACATGTCTCCTGTAGCCATTTAGATTTTGCACACCATAATGTAGAGAACAGAGTGAATATTCAACTCTCAAAACTCTCAGAAATGTCTCTTGAGGCTATTTGCTTAATCTGTAGTCCTCTAATATAAGTCACTCCTCCTCAGCTTTCAAAATCACAACCACAAGGGGAACATCAAGTATTTCTTCTATTTAATGATGTTCGTCAGCCTCTACATTGAGTCTTAAAAGAAAAAAACATCTGCCAGTCGAGTTAATGTGCATTATAACATGAATGAAAACATCATTCAAGGACATATTGGGCATGAAATGTACTGATTCACGTGTTTTTCAATGCACACTTAAGTAGATTAACAGGTTTCCAAAATCTACATAGTTTATTTCCTAGGAAAAGGATGCCACTTATTTCAGGAAACATGAAAAGCATGGTATTAACTAACCAATAAATGATCTCTGACACTAGGTGATGTCAACATTTTTGCATACGTACCAGTATTTCAAAAATCAATAAGGTACAAATGAGTGACTGCAAAATGTTTCCAGAAATTGTCAGTCCTCCCTGGCAGCAACAACCGCTTTGGCATCTGCAATTGTGACACTGCAGCATTAAACATGAACCTTTTAACTATTCTTCAAGTGAAAGTGACAGTCAATAGCCAATGGAAGAATTGTATCTTAAGAACCACACAAATTCTTACTCTTACTTCAGTAAACCATTTCGAATGTAATAAAACATATTTGATAGAATGTCACAAAATAAAGGTCTAGGCTTATGATGCAGCATTACTTGAACAATCATATTGATAATAAAGCCATTAATAAAACGTGAATTAAAAAATTCACGTCTCTATTTATCAATCTTTAGTGGTAATTGCCACAAAAGCACATCTTTCTCTAGCAAAAGCAACTGTAGGATATGCTTGGTTCATTCTAGAGACTTAAAATTTTCATACATTTCTGTGTTAGTATTTTCTCTCTTACTTCCAATTAACTGCCTGCTTTCTCTGCTCCTACTGTGAAAAAACAGCTGGATCTTATCCAATTTAGAAATCTTTGCCTTTCTCTATGCTATCAATTTCCTTTCTCCCTCTTGTTTTCTTTTATGATGTCTGTATACAGTTCTTCACGTATTGGCTTCACTTTCTGAACTCTTTGCCACTAAGATTCAATCTGTCATTTTTAAATGCAATACTGAAAAATACGGTACTCCAAGTGCAACCTAGTCAGGACCAACTAGGAGAAAAAGTAATTATTTCTTTGGTGGACAGCAGGAGTTTCCTGAATAGCATTTAAAGTAACACTGTCTTAAAAATATAGTTCTCATTTCATCGCACATAATACAGAGATAATTCTCTCAGAACTACTGTTTAAGTATGATCACCCCATTATTTAATAAATTCTAYGTCTGTTTAATACATGAGACTCTAGACAGACATACAAATTACTATAAAATTATATGGTAATGCAACAGATGAAGCAACTCGACTATCTTAAACCCATGGAGCACCAGCCACTTCCATGTACATCCCTTTAAGGTCTTGTCTATGTTCCCAATTTTTAGTCTAAATGAGTAACTATTCCCTTCAATGTGATGTGTAATGAATGAATGTGGCACTTAATAACATGGTTTTGTAGTGGAGCTGGTAGTGTTATGCTCACAGTTGGAATCAATGATCTGAATGGTCTTTTCAAACCCAAATCATTCTATGTTTTGATGAAAATATTTCTCTTTCTTCAGTCAGGGAAGCAGACACCAAGGAAAAAGAACTGTCCCTGTTCTTGTTCAAATGATCATGTGAGCTTTTTTTTCACTTAAAAATGAAAGTGAACATAATCACCACTTGAAAAAATGGTAGACTCCTCATTTAACTATATTTTTCCACCTATTTCACTCTTGACTGTAACATAGCCATGCTTGAACTGTCTGAGAAGCCTCCTGGTGCCAGTGTGCATCTGGCTGTCTGGGCTAAAGCAGTAACCAAGGAACAGAAGACACAAAATGAAATTTCTTCAAGTACTCACATTATCAAGATGTTTTTAAATAGGCCTTCTTCATAAATCTAAATGTAACTATAATATTTAAATAGGTAATACTCTCTGAAACATACACAATACTAAACTACTCTGGTCCCTATTGACTTTTTCTATTCTCATTATTCTTTTCTCATAAAATGTTACAAAACAGAATCACAGGTTTAGAACTCAARTCATTAACATTTTCAAGTGGCATTTTATTACTGTTTTCATCCCATTAATTGCGAACAAGTCCCTCCTCTCAGAATATTTATATAGGCAGCTGCACACGAACAACATATATCTAGAACAAGATTAAGGAAAGGCGAAATGGGGTAAGAGAATCTTGACTTTTACTTTGTAAAGTGAGGCGCAAAGAAGAAAAATATCTTGTCCAAGAGCTCAAACAGCTTTTTGACAAAGCAAGGAGTAGAGCTTTAGTATCCTTAAAACACTATGACCAATAAGCATTTTGCCAGTAAGTTATCTTGAATTCTCCTTTCCCCTCTCTTTCTTCTTAATAGGCTTTGGGCTTTAATTTTGTTTCAGAGACTTCTTAGATAAGTCATCTTCTCAGATAATTAGGCAGAATTTATTTTTTGCAAGACTGCACTGGCTCTTGCAGGGTTTTACAGAAGCCGTGGATTTTAGTAAGAACATGGATGTGTGGGTATCATCCCAGCTTCTCCTTATAGGATGTCTTTTGTCTTTTCTGTATGGAACCACTCCTCTTTAGACTTAAACTCACTGCCCTTCTCTCTCTTCTGCCTAACACAGCTGCAAAAACTTGTAGTCACCTAGTACTTATCCCTAGGTACTGCAGATGGGAAAAGGAAAGACACAGAGAAAGCAGCTAACGCTCTTCCTTTCTGTAGAGACAAGTGCCTCTAAACATCAACATAAATAACCTGATTTTCAGGACTAACTGCTTCTCTAATTGAGTAAGTATGTCCCAGCACTTATCATCGCCTCATAAACACCAAGAAAATCAATCTTCATTTTCCTGGACCAGGTGAAATGAAGATTCTAACCCACAACTGTCAACCCTTCTTACACTAAAATCCACTGATTTAATTCAGAGGGAACTGCAGCTTTCTAAAGTACAATTTGAAAGGCAAGATATGCATGGCTACTCCAAAGACTTCAGAATTAAATAAAAAATTAAAAAAAAAATTTAAAATAAATAGATAAATACAAAACCAGAAAAAGCCTCCAAGTTGTTCACGTATGGTGCTGAAAACTGCAATTTTTCTGATAATCTGATCAGAAATGACCAAGATGAAAGGGTTTGCAACACTTCCAATATAGGATAATATCTGAAAAAGTTGGCTATGATTATACTTGTACTTTAGGATTAAAGCATAAGCCATTTAGCCAAAAGACTCTTTGGACTCACATGCACAGAGTTTAGAAATAGATAAAATGCAACCTGGTATTTCCTTTAGATCCTGTGCTTTGTACAGTCAAACCTGTGTAACTCCCCTCTTTTTTACCCAAACGCCAGTGAGCCCTTAACAGCTTGCAAAATGCTTACGAACTGCAGAAATTATTCTAGTTTTACTCCTTGAATGCTGGAATAACACCACCTTTTTAATATATATCACCTTGTGTGGTTTACTTGGCAAAGTAACATACCTTTTCAATAAGAATTTTCTATCAATATATCAATGTCCTCTGCTGGGTCCCAATGCTGAGGAAACAGTGGCATGCAGGGTTAGCCCTGGCTTGAGTAGGTAGAGGGTAGGCTGGGAGGAAATGTAAAACTCTTGGTTACACTCACATTTCAGCATTTGTCTCATTTCTCAGACAGTGAAAGAGCTTCACTCTTAGAAGTTACACAGGCAAAGGACAAGTTTGTTTTATTTTCACTATAGATTTCTCCTATATCAAAGACATCTAGCATATCAAATACATATGACAATTTATTAAGTAAACTAGAATTTCATTGAGCTACAACTCTTGGCATTGCATTTTGTAAGCATTTCACGTTGTGACAAATACACAAAAAAATCATAAAATGCCCTACAGCTTTAATTTTTTCTTCATAGCTCTAATTCTAGTCAGAGTATTAATGGACTACTTAAAAATCCCCATCAAGTCAGCATATGACTGTCCTAAGTCAGCATATGACTGTCCTTATAATCCAACACAAGGTTCCACAGCTGCTGGTAAAATACAATTTAAATGCTGTTAAGTGCATTCCAGGTAAACAGCTGCTGGCCACTGATCCTGGTTAAGCTGACAATCCTATTTTCTGAATTCTGATAAAGTAGTGCCAGCTCTAACAYTGCTTCTTTGTACAAAACCAAATCCACTTTTGTGTTAGCAGCCTGTATTGCCTGATAGTAACTGCTTCCATTCTTCAATGGCTATCCCAAAAAAAGCATAAAAGGAAGCTAGTATTTGCTCACCTAAACCTTTACAAAAAATTTTTAAAAAACCTAAAAACCACTCCCACCTGAGAAAARTCAGTCTTCAGTTCCTTTCCTAGAAACTGCATGTTCCTAGGACAAGATGTAAACTTGGTGATTAATCTCACCAAACAAAAAAAGAGCAGTGTGTGTTTCCCCGTGTATGAGTTTAATTTCCATTATGATTTTGCAAGAAGCAAAGTATATTAAACGAAAGACCTTTCTTTTCTAAAAGATCTTTTGTCTTTTATTTACTTTTTGGCAAGTTCAATATCTGTCTTTCACATGCACAAAAAGGATAAAATAGATAAAAGAAGTGAAAATTATGTACAATTGTATAAAATCTTACAGTTTCCTGTAAAATTCAATTTTGTATTTACACACATCTATTCAAAACATTTTCTACATGCTGCTATTTTAAGTATAAATTTAACCTGGTTTTTAAAAACTCTTCAGCTTATTAACTGTATTAGCAAAAAACAGGAAGCTTGTCTAAAAATGCACATCCTTGTATGCATGCAGATCAAAAGGCAGAGAGAGAATGATACATAAATGAAGGATAACACTTAGTACACTTCATAAATTGCCTTGAGCTGATTAGCAATTGTATTTTACCTTCAGCATATGAGATATTTTTAATCTTAAAAAAACCCAACCAAACCAAATCCATAAAAAATCCCCCAAAACCTCAAACTTGTGTCTTGTGTCTCTATGTATATCAGAACAACATTCAGAACTGCAAGTATTTTAAAGCTGTGCCCTTATTTTTGACTACCTTAATTACAATAGATGATTATTTTTAACAGCTAGACTGTCCCACGTAAAAAAACCCCAAAAATCTACTTTTTATACATAAATAAAAAGTCTCAATTTGAATTTACTTGGTATGTTGTTATTTCATAAGTAATTTAGCCTGGAGAAAAGAAGGCTCAGGGGGGACCTTACTGCTCTCTACAGCTACCTAAGAGAAGGTGGGATCAGTGTCTTCTCCCAGGTAATAAGCAACACGACAAGAGGAAATGGCCTCCCTGTGTCATGGGAGGTTCAAGTTGGACATCATGAAGAATTTCATCTTGGGAAGGGTTGTTAAGTATGGGAATGGGCTTCCCCAAGTGGTGGTGGAGTCACCATCTCTGGAGGTGTTAAACGAACAGCTGGACATGGCACTCAGTGCCCTGGTGTTTTTGACAAGGTGGAAATCAGTCACAGGTTGGACTTGATGACCCAAGAGGTCTTTTCCAACCTTAATGACTCTGTGATTTAGAAATCAGGTAAGCATTTTTTTCTGCTTTTTAATTGAAAATGCAGTTTTTGTTAGATCTACCTACGAACATTTAGCCAAGATCTTCCAGCAGTAGTAGAACAAAATCCATGCTGTATCACCAGACTTGAAACATGCACATGGTGCACACAAATATCTCGTCAATGCAGACATGGTTACCCTTGATGTATCTATGGAGCCATTTGAGTTCTGCTGAAAGGGAGAAGACACCATTTCCATTTCCTCCGACTGATATGAAACCACTGTCTTTATGTTTTTGGAAAGCATTCCGATCTCTAAGGTGTTATACAAAAGCGAGGTACTAAAATATCTACTTTCACTTGTGCCCTAAAAAAAAAGGCCATATTTTATTTGTTTGTTGGCTGAGTGTTCCCAAGTGCTTCCCAAGGAAGCAGTCTGAACCAGTCTGGATGGGCACAAAACACTCTGTTGGTTTAGTACGGCCTGTTTTTTTGGTAGTGGGGGGGCCACAGAGGTGGCTTCTGTGGGAAGCTGCTGGAAGCTTCCACCATGGCCAGCAGAGCCACTCCCTGATGGCTCTGAAAGATGGACATGCTACTGGTCAAAACTGGGCCAGAAAGAGAGAGGTTGGTAACCCCACTGYGATGACATATTTAAGAAGAAAATCAAAACAAAGTCACACAGTTTTTCTTCTAGTCAGAGAAGGGGAGGAGGTGAGAACATGTGAGGGAAACAACACGGTGACACCAAGGCCAGTGAAGAAGGAGAATGAGGTGCTCCAGGCACTGGGGCCGAGATTCCTCTGCAGGCCATGGTGAAGACCATGGTGAAGCAGCTGTCCCCCTGCAGCCCATGGATCCATGGGGGATGCAGAGATCCACTCGCAGCCTGTAGGGGAGGTGCCCGTGCTGGAGCGGGTGGAGGTGCCTGGAGGAGGCTGTGATCCAGTGGAGAGAAGGGCCCCTGCTTCCAAGCTGGAGCAGCCTGTCCTTGGAGGACTGCATCCCGTGAAAGAGTGACCCATGCCACAGCAGTTTTGGGAGGACTGTCTGCCTGCGGGAGGAAATCATGCTGCAGCAGGTGCATTAGGACTGCTGCTCCTGAGAGTGGACCCACACTGGAGAAGTTCACGGAGAACTGTCTCCCATGGGAAGGACTCCTCTCCCAGAGCAGTGGAAGAAAATCTTAGTGATGAGCTGACCAAAACTCCCATGCCCTGTCTCCCTGTGCTGTCGGTGGGAAGGAGGGAGGAGTTGGGGGAAGAAAAGGTGTTTTAAGGGCTGATTTTACTACTCATTATCCTCCTCTAATTCTGTTAGCAATAAATTCACTTTGTAACTTTAAGTTAAGCCTGTTTTGCCCTTGAGGTGTTTTCTCCTGGTCCTTAACTCATGAAACTTTCCTTAATTTTTTTTCTCTCCTCTGCCCAGTTGTGGCAGGGGAGAGTGAATGAGCAACTCCCATGGGTGCCTGGCATTGGGCCAGCATTAAACCATGACAAACACATAATATATAAAATTTTGAAGTTACAATGTATCTAGTAGGCACATTTGCACCTGCAGAATTGGTTGTAGCAGGTTGACAGGTGAGTAGAGACTCATCTCCTTTCTCTGCACAAGAGCTTGACCTCACTTGAAG
Organism: Parotia lawesii; assembly: GCA_003713295.1. Lineage (NCBI taxonomy): Eukaryota > Metazoa > Chordata > Aves > Passeriformes > Paradisaeidae > Parotia > Parotia lawesii. The sequence goes on from RAHM01000183.1 coordinate 834,277, forward strand.
CAGACTAATTGCAATCTAAACAGGCAGAGGAAGATGAATCCCCAACTAAAAGAATGGCAAGTTTCAAAACAGACAAGGTAAACTTTAGGATAGTTTCTCTGGGATATTTACCTATCTCTGGAAGTAAGAGGAGACAGAATTTTCTCACATGTACTAAGAACAAACTGGTTTATGTTCTTACAGGAATTTTTCTTTGGCTTACAAGTTTTCGGTACCAGTTGCCCAAAAAACACCTAGAAATAACAGACTTTGAATCTTTATTTTCCTCTGATCATATTTATTCCAAAGACAAGACGGTAACTATATATGAATGTCTGTATTTTACAAAACGTTTTGATTGTTAGTTTCCCTTATGCTGAGACTTAATTTTTAAAATTCAGATTTATTTGATGATTTTTTTGATCCATGGTTTGATTTGCATGAGAGGAAGAAACAACTGTTGGAGGAGCTTTTAAGACAACAATGTGATGTATCACTTATATTTAAACACATTTTCCTATTTATTTCATTTCATCAAGGGTGTTATGTTTAGATTTGTGCAAAACAATGGCACAGGCCAGAGGAAAGTTCTTCTAAGGACTACAGGAGTTTTTAAAGCTCTCTTCTTTCTCATTCTTTCCTTTGTGATATATAGAAGTCATCGAACACCAAAAAGTACTCTGGCTATCCCTGAAAATGTAATCAGGGATGCTGGACAGATTGGAGCTCAGGAATTTCTTGAGAATCCTAGTACAGTAAAAAATCAAACCTACAATCAGACATTGGGCMATTTTGTCCTTGTCTTGGGGTGACTTTATGATGTGTATCACCTATCGATGCTCTATGCCCAGAAATGAATCTTGTGCCTTTCTGTGCCTTTAAACTGAGCCTGAGAGGAGGGAGAGAAGAAACCGAGCCAACTTTTCAGAGCAGTTGTTCAAGGACACAGATACACACTCCTCTGTGTTCTCCTGCTGTGGCGGAAAGAGCGGAGCAAGCACCCTTCTTGCTTTTCAGCCAGCTTTTGGCTTGGTTTTCTCCAGAGACAGAGAGTTAAATAACTTTTTTTTTTTTCCTGGGACTTCGRTTTCTTCTTCTTCTCTTCTGGAACTGTTGTGAACACCAGAATTCACTGGGAGAGCTTTCCACTGAGGCCTGGAGGTGCCTACGTTGAACCCAACTCCAGAGAAGAGAGAGAGAGTGAGAGACCACACCCACAGAAAGGACTGAAATCTTCCCAGGTTTCTCTCCACAGTGAGAGGTTTTATTATTTAGCATTATTATTCTTTTCCTGTGTGTTTGTTAAATAAATAGGGTTTTTTTTCCCTTTCACTTTCCTCCAAGGGATTTTTTTTTCCCGAACCTGGTGGGGGAGGCGTGGTTGTAACCTGCCTTCTATCAGAGGATATTTTCCTCCAAATTTGTCTCAAACCGGCACAGTCCTTGACTTCAGCTGTGCACAGCAACTTAAGAAACATAAGGATGGTTAGGATAGATTAACTGGAAAGCAAAATGTTGAAGAGCAACAGCAGAGCTGGTTCTGGGTCAGTAGTGTCATCTGCCTGTTTTCATATAGCTGCATGTACCGGCAAATGAAAACAGAACAATTACCTAGGTAAATGGCAAGGTTTGAAAAACATCATCCTAGGGAGAAATAAAATTCATGAATGACTCAATATATTAACTTAAAAGCAAGCAAGAAAAGCACATKCAGTGAAACAATCAGCTACATTTCAATCTATGTTAATTTTGTAACACCTGCAAATTTAACATAATGTGGTGATTCAAAAATTATGTTTTGCTTTTTTACCACCATTAAATTATAGAACTATTAAGGATAATGGTATTCAGTGCCACAAATGAAAGAAATTCAACACTGCAATGACAAAAAACATTGTTTTAAACTTGACCAGAGTAAATACGTGACCCATCCTTTGATTACTAAAGTAATCTTTTGATTACTAAAGTTATCTTCAGTGTCTTAGTTTAGGTTTTCCTCTGAATCTCCCTTTTTTCCTTCCTTCTTTCCTGTCAGTAATGAACAGTCTTTCAGAAGTGAAAGGGATTTCTCCTTCTCCTCTCTGGGAAATCCCACATACAGTAACTGCAGCAGAAAGATCAGGGACTAAGTTACCTCTTAAGTAGCTCGTAGCCCAGAGATATTTCCTACATGAAGATGAATTTTGGTAGACTTGCTAATAACTCATTGCAGCCAGAAACAGATTAAACACCAGTACTGCATTTGTTTTTATTCACAAAGGAAAAGTGGAATAAAATTTTCAAATCTCCAAATAAATCCAACTACATATAAAGTCTAATTATTAATTTAATTAATATTCTTACCATATTCTGGAATAGCCTTTATAAATAAAACTTAACCTGCATTTTTTTATTTTGTTGTTACATAAGTCAGAAACTTCAGACTACAAAATCTTAACTTTATTCTGTATTTGACTTTAATGCTTTACCTTCAAGACCGAGAGAAAATATGTTTTTTCCACTAGTTTATGCGTTGAACTTGCTCAGTAGGCAAAAATGTCACTGAGAAAGCATGCCAAATTATTGCACTTTTGATTTTCTTTAGACTTCTGCACATTATTTTATCTGGCAGGTCTTTAAAATGACAATAAAAACCAGCATGAAATTAAGAAATGCATCCACCAAGCCAGTTCCTGCCCATCTAATTTTGCTTACGTAACACACTTCTTCAGTTTTCTTAGTAAAATACTATAAGCCGTGTTCACCAAACCATATTCAGATTAAACCACAATTAGGAAAGTGCTACCCTGCAAATTAAATTTCGTACAACTGTCTTAGCACAGAACCACCAGGAAGAGATGAACCAGAAAACATTCCAAGTCAAGCCCAGAACTGGAAGACTTTCTTTAATGCAGAAGTTGATCAAAATCCCTCTCARCTAAGGAGGCAGCCAACCACAGAACAAGGGAATTCTGAAAAACAGGTTATAAGCAATATAAACGCATCCTGGCACAAAATGTTAGCAGTGACTAGGAGATTGAGCAGGTGACAGTACATTACGGCCATTTCTCATTTTCAGAAAGTTCTTCTAGTTTTCACTTTCCCTTTTTTTTTTTTTTTAGGCTTAGACTACAGGATACATGTCATTCATTCAAATTATCGGCAGATACAATATTTCTTACTGCCTGGCCTTTCTTTCTTCGATACTTTGGGAACTATTTGCTGATGTGATCAGATAGTTGGAAAAAACTGAGCTCCCAAGTTCTACAGCCTGCAGAACCACTATCATTAGAGGTCTTTCTGAACAGGTTAGACACATTTGTGTTAACATAGATGTGTTAATATGGGATGGTGCGACCTTGTGAGGAAGGAATACTGTTTGTRTTTCACATCTCAAGTGAGACAACTCGGTGAGGACAGCTGATAACTAACTGTAAAATGTAGTATGAAAAAAACTGTCAACTGCAAATTAGAATGTATTGGCAAGTACAAGTGGACATAATATACTGACCTGTTTTTTTCCAAAACTTCCTTTACATATATGTTCTAGAATAGATTCAATTTAATGGCTGTTCTAAAACATGTACTTATCAAAACGCTTTTTATGCACATGCAACACTACAATTTTAATAGAAGAAGACTTTAAAGTAAAACCACATCTAGTCTGTACTCTAAGTTAAGATTCCCATGTAAATCTGTTTTATGTAAAAATTAGTTGGTCTCATACTAAATGTCCTTAAACACATTTATGTGTCTCTTGTTGCTACAGTCCTGTCACACTCTTTTTATGTTCATAACTCTTCTCAGATTCATTTCAAAATGAAATGAGAAACAAGAACTGAACAAGAAAATGAGCAAAGACAGTGATGATTTTGAATGCTCTGCACTGGCACAATTATCTGAAGGAGGCATTTCTATTTCTTCTATTTTTGTCCTTTTAATAGGAATTAATCTATAGAGATTAACATCAAGAACAAACACTAAATCTTAAATGATCTACATCCAAACTCCTGAGAAAAGTTTAATAGAACAGCACCTCTACTTAAAATGACAGAAATGGCCAAAGGAGGATTAACAATCCACTAATAAGCACACTTAACACATGATGATGTGCCCTGGACCACAGTGCATGTTTCGCTTATGACACTTCTGGAGCAGCCTAACTCCTCAACAACACTTTCAGGATTTCTCCTGGAACTGAGAGACAGACATCAAATTTGCTGCAATCTGTGCAAAACAGCTGTTCCTGAGCAYAACCCTGGATGCCTGATACACCCGTCAGGGAAAACAGTCAAGGGCTACCAGCCAAGGCCATGCTGTTTCAGTAGGACCTTCCCTATCATGGCCAAAATTTGTGGAAGCACCATCTGTTCCGACAACAAAGAGCCTGACTTTTCTTTATTTGTTGTTTGATCCCCCAGCTCCCAGTCTAATATTTTCTTCACCTGTGACATTGCAACATGTCTCTGGCTTTGCAAAGTGCGCACCACAGACAATGGGGAACGATCTTCTTCCAAGTTTTGCATTATCTAGCTCATAGTAGGAGCAATACCAGAAATTAAACTCCAGTCACACAGAAAGTTGTTTACAATGTAAAGCACAGGGAGTTTTCATTGTTCAAATGCCAGTAATGAAATCCACACAAGTAAGTCCCTGAGCTTTTTCCTCAAAAATTAATGCTAAAGCATTTATTCATAACTACACGTTCTTTTCAAAAGCCTAACAATTACCAGGCTTTAAGGACATCTCTTTGGAGAATATGGATATATAATATGTATAAACCTAAAATAATTGTTTGGCTGGAAGCCTGGTTAAATCACAATTTTGTGAGTGAAAATCAATCTTTCAGATGAAAATTTTTTTCATAGTAGTTACATTCATTGTATGAGTCAAACTGTACTTTGAAGTCAGCAATTTGGAAAACTATTTTCCTTCTTCAGAAGTTGGGTGAAAAAAGCAAAAAAAAAAGATTACTATTCAAAATAGTTGACATCTTTCTTACAGTGTTGGAAGAAAACTGGAAGAACCTGCATGGCAGCAAGAAAAAATGGCATGCTATGGAACTGATGTTAACTTAAAAATTACAAAAAGAACTTTAACAGGTTAATGTGTAGAATTAATAAAAACCAAGAGAGGTACCCTGTTCTAAGAGTTAAGGTGTAAGAGCTGGGGGAGAGGGAGAGATTAAAAAAAAAGGAGATGGAAAAGAAAAAAAAAGAAGCAACAAGTGACTAAGGCATCAATCAGCTGGACAGATCATTGACAGAACAGATAATGAAAAATTAAAAATGGCTACAATATTTGATCACTAACACTCAACAAAACTCCTACTAAACCAAGATGTTGTTTTGTTGGGGTTTTTTTCAGGAAAAATATTTTATTTTTCCCATATCAGTGGTTTCAGTCACTCAAAGTTAATTGTTTCACCAAACTAACAAATAGATCGACAAGTCAAAATCAAGCCTATGTCCAGGGATAAAAAGGAAAAAAAAAAAAAAAAAAAAGGCAGAAACTAAGGGAAATTCATTAGTTACTTTCCTTCATAGCTAAGTAGTTAAAGAATAGGCATTTTAAGGCTGCTATTCTTACATAGGAATTCTGTAATTTTAATTTTTTGCAGGGGTTTTCATAGCAGCACCACTGCCCCATCAAGGCATTGTCATTTTCAAGTTGTGTTTGGTGACAACTTCTCTAATAAAACTGCAGATTTGATAAATAGGTAAGATACACAAATAATACTAAATGTTATGAACTACATATTTTCTAATAAAATATTTTAAAGTATGCAAGTTATACTATAGTCACAGAAAAATCAGGATGTTTTAAAAGTAAGAGGCAGTCTAAGATAGTCTAAAGAAATCAGATAAAAAAGAGAGAAAGGACTTCCAGTTTACAGATGAGGAAATAGGCCATAAAGAGTATTTTATACTGAGGTTTGCTTCCATACAGCTTACTTACCACCCAGGTTTTACACTGTTCAGGAAAAAGTGTGTATTTTTTAGACGTAACATTATAAAATATTTATACGAACTCATTGAAGACAGGTCTACATTGGACTGGTTTTATCTCACTCTACCTTCTTAGCTGTTTTATTAGGAATTTATGTTGTGTTTCACTTACATAAAATGACCATGTTTTCCAGGTGAATGAATGCTGTTAATTTTCCAAGAGTTCTGTAAGGAACAGAGCTGTGACCTTACATTCAGTCCATTAATTTCAAAGAGTATGAAGATTTCACGGAAGGTCTATACTAACTGAAATCTTTCAGCTATGAAGAGGCTTTTTCAAATAAGTCTGGTCTCCAAAACTTCTTGACCTAATGACATTTTCATAAACTCTCAGAAACTTCTTTTCAAAAAAAGTCTTATTATTTCAATTAACATAAAAAGGGTAACCATTACAAATAAAAGCTAACTTTACTATAGAATAGACACTAATATAGTTTAGCATGTTTTTGGAAAGTGTTTTTCAAGTGAGCAGATTCAAACAACACAGAATAATCAAAGAGAATAGCGATGTTGAACTCTTGTATACATCTATAAAAATCTGAATCAAAAAATCTCAAAATCACTGGGAAGCACACTGACTGTACTACTTTTTTTGAGTTTTAGCTAGTCTGATATCCACAAATGCCTCAAGATAAAAAGCTTATGTCGGGTTCCTGTTACCGGTAAGCCAATTTGAATTCTGCTTGTCAAACACTGCCCTAAGACACAATAGTACATTTGACYATGTGATCAAACTCTACCAACTTCATTTACTTTCTTCCATGAATAGACCAAAATAATTTAACTCTCCATCCAATTTGATGTGAACAGAAAATTATGGGTGGGTCTCAGAATTAAGGCAGAAGACTTTCCTAACAATCATACTGTAAGGAGCTGAACGAGTTACAATAGCAGCTGTCTCATCCAAATTGAGATCATTGATAATCCAAACACACAGGGTAAAATTAATAAAAGATGTATCTGGAAGTTTTGTAGAATGTTAAGCATTCTGTTTTTACCTTTGAGTTCAAGAGGTTACTGCAGGAAAGTCTCATAGATATGCATTTGTTTTCCAATTTCCCTGGCTTCAATGCCTCGGATACCAATAATTAAAACGACATGATCTGAAGTATAAGATATTTAAAAATGGACTCACTGTACTACTTACAGTACCATCAACATGCTGAAATGTAAGCATTTTTTTAGTAAGATATTTTGCTTATCTTCCTGCACAGAACTACGCATCATCTGTTTCTACAATTTGTATTACTATTCACATAGAATATTCTAGAGGCAACCATGCTTCCTTTACAGTGTCTTTATGTAGGTATATTAACCCAAGAAGGACTGATAATATACTGAATAGATTGAAATACTGAAAGGCTGAAGTTCTGACCTATAAGAATGTATACAGACAGCATCATTTTCCATTTTAGTGGGAAAAATATCAGTGACTAGAGCTGTATGCTCCCTGTACTTGGGGACCACTGAAAGAGAGACATAGAAATCTCTGGGTAAAGAAAATATCCTAACTTAAACCAAAAAATTTTGATGAGTTGCGTTGGCAGGCAGACGGAATAGTTTAGAAAATATTTAAAGACACACCACGGCTATAGATATATGATGACAAATGGTAAATCCAGTTTTCTCTCCCTCTACATTAATATTGGCTGCTGTGGTTAAGTCATGTGACAACTGCAGCTTTTCTGGGGCTTATTTCATCCCCAGTCCTTCAAAAAACAGGTATGTTTGACCTCATGTAAGACTGCAGCTACAAGCTATCATGCAGTTATCAGCATATATTTAAAACTATCATAGTGTTTGAATTACAGAAGAGTAATTTAGCTCTGTTATAGAGATTCATTCTCCATTTTAAAAACTCCTGCATGAAAGATTTGTATAACTAAAGTAGTAATTTCCTACTAGAAATTACTTTTTATCAATTTATTCATCTGGGAGATACACACAGAAAATGCTGTCTGCACTTTTCCATGTTGACATCCCCTCATTCCCTCTATACGAAATCATCACTCTCATCTACACACTTAAAATAATTTTTAAATAATGCAATCTATTAGTATAATCTCTCATATGATTTGGGCCTGAGGCACAAAGGAACTACTTGCTGAAATTCTACTATTAATATAACTTCCTGATAAATTTCCGAAAACCCAAGGCACATTTCTGGTTCTAATTTTTATATGAGTAACCTCTTTTAGCATTAGTAGGAGAAAGTTTGCCTTATTCAGCAAAATTAACCCCCAAATTCAGTCCTAACTAGATCTTACATTCTTCTGCATTGGTTACTGAATGTATCTTCAGCACATTTAAGAGTAAGGAGATCCTAAGAATAACAAGTACCACTAAAATACACTACTGAACAAAGAGATAATAGTAAATAAGCATTTTTCCCACTGAAAATTGTGCAAACATATTTTAAAACATGTAAAAAAAATTAGCAAAAAAATTATTCTGCCTGAAGTTACCATTATCCAATATTTCAAAGCATGTGAATAAACTAAACTATGAATCAAATGTGAGTCTTTTCACCCATTTTTTAGAATTTAATATGCTTTCCATAAACAACTGTACTTGTCTGCAGATGTGTATCTATTACAACTACATTTTAATTATAGACCTATCACCAAAAAGAGTATTTTCAAAGCTATTCAATGGGCTAAAAGGATATGCATATCGAGTAATAAAGCAGGAAAAAGCCGGAAGCACCACAATAAATATAGACACTTTACACTACTGAAAAAAAAAGTCAAACCCTGACCATCTGAAAGGAAGTTAAGAATCCATTCTACATTCCAGGTTTTACTTAACCATTCAGCTTGTTACGAGATTGCTACTGTGAACAAAGAACACGAACCATGAGTTTAAATCACTTTTTAATTGCTTTCACAGTTCATTCATTGGGCAATGACCAGGTAATGGTCAGGATAAATGCCACTAATATTTCTCTTGCGGTTCCTAATTCTAACCTCAGTCAGACAAATTGCTCTACCAGATTTTTCTCTAACAGTCAGCTCAAATCAACCTCAGAAATTTTTTTTTTTTTTTAAATTGGGGCTGTTGAGAGATAAAATAGGGAATTGTTTTAAAAGTAGTCTATCTCAAAATTGTGTTTATAGCTACATTTTCTTTAATAAAACCTATGCAAGTTAAGTTAATTTTTCATATTCTGGGCAGTAATTTTTCTGAATGGATAAACTATAGGAGAAGCCAGTAACTTCTCTTAAGAAAAACCCCACACATATTTATTTTTGATTGTTTCCATCCAGTCTCCTCTATATTTCCAGAGTTATCCTTCCCYTCCTCCTTGCTCCCTCGTTCAGTCTAATTGTGAACACCATGTATTCACTCCAGAAACAGAGAAGGAACAAATCAAATAGATGATTTTTTAAGCAATGTCATGATACTACACCAATAATGGCCTCTTAGCCATCTGAGCATGTGTGCTAGTACCTATGCTGCTGAACCAAATATCTTCTATTTTCTATGATTAAAGATGGACTCTTTCCACCTACAAGTAAGATCTGTTTTACAGAATAAATACTAAAGTACATAATAAAAATATTTTTCCTGCCTGTTTCTTTCTCCGCATTGGAAAAAAGCCCAGTTCTGGTTGGGTATCAATAAAATCTGTTTTTTCCTTGATTAACATGGCATACTGAGTGGAATTCAAATTGTGTCTTTTCCCTTCACAGACACTACAGAGCCCTTTAACTGCATGAATTTATGTTTTCATCTATTTGCCACTGATTAAGCCATGGCCAGTTCAGAAGACTGATGTGTCTCATCTTTCATTTCAAGTATTTCTATGTTTATAGTATGTTTTCAGCCTTGTTATTCATAATTGAAGTGCCAAAAAAATAGTTTTGCTTATTTTAACACCTTGTAAGAAATATAAAGTGGATTAACAGAACTGCTAAGGAAACCACAACTCAACACCATCTGCCAGTGTAATCAACAACTTGTTGCTTTTTCCTCTTGACTTTAAACTAGCATTGACCAAGTGAGCTCTAGAACCTGAATCAAAAAAGTGTTCCTCAGAGGAACTCAGTTTGATTTCTGCCTCCCCCCCTGCCCCCCAAGTATAAATATATTATGTTGAAGTGGAGTTGGCACCTCTGGAAGGCACCACACTGAAACCCTGTGACAGGCCAGCATCCTGGGGCTGGCCTAGGCATCCCAAGTACACATCCCAAGTTTTCATGAAAAACAAGTCCAAAAATTATCTCTATAATTTTTTTAATTATTATTATTGAAACTTCAAACAGATGAAATTTCAAATTTGCCAGTTGGTGGCTGACACTCCTTAATCTCCCTAGTCTGGTCTGAATGCTGACTAGAAAGTGGGTACAAAATACACTCATAACTTTGCGGGTATTAGAGACTTGTTCAGAAACAAATCTGCATCAGCCCTGTACTGTGCACAGATAAATGCATGTCCCATCAGTCATTTCATTTTTGCTTTTCTCCTTCTGAAGGTGAGGATGTATAAGTTACACCAAATAGTTTATAAATATATTCCCTCCACTGCTGGCAAACAAATGTCCCTGAATTTGACTTGATAACAAAGTCAAATGATTTCAAACAACCCCATGTATTTTAGTTATAATTTAATGGGCTTAAAAATGCTTAAACTTTTGAATTTATTTGCATATACAGCACGTGGAGTCACAACCTTTTCTTAATCATGTACAGTACATTGTTTGAGGGAAAAAGTCTCAAAGGTATGGAAAYGGGGCAACAAAAGGACAAGAAACCTAGACAGAAACAAATACGCAGGGGTAAGGTACAGAATTTTTATTACTCTATTATTATTTTTTTTCTCTATTGTTCCTGTATTATTACTTTGTTATTTCTGTTAAATTGTATTCTGCTTTCGGTGAAGCAGAAAAATTAAAATATTTGCAAAACTGCATTGCACATGAATTCCATTAAGTTAAATACACTTAATTGACTATATTAGGAAAAAAATATAGAAAAAAACCAGCATAAAGTGCTTTTTATCTAACAATATGTTAACACTATTCAGTATTTCAATAGAATGTCACAAACTATGACAATGAAAATATTATTTGACCATATGAATGTTTTCTACATTTAACCACTTGCATACCAAGCAAACCAAGTATGAGTTATTTTGAAAACTAAACCTCGTTATCAGCTCTTCAAGACGAAAATACTTTGAAAATAAAATTATCAAGTATATTAGAATGCCAAAGGTATAATACTATAAYGTCGTATCAAAAATTACCTGATTAGATCTTAATGTCTTGTGTTTCAATAACTCTTGCAGAAAATCCATGGGAAAAAGATAATTTATTTTCTAGTATACTGTATGTGGATCTTTGTTTTCTTTCCATGTTATTATCAAACACTGAAAATAAAATTTAGTAGTTCCTCATTTTTGTATCTTTCATTAGTAAACATTTTTCCCCACAAACACACTTAATTTGTTAAAAACTTTTCTGCCAAGAAGAGACTGAAACAGGCTCTTCCTTACATTTATTTTAAGAAAAAAAAATTACAAATATTAAAAAAAAAAAAAATCCCCTTAAGAATATTTTTCTCTCTCATTATTTCTTTGGTGGGTTTTCAGGTGATCAGTTTTTGCTGCCTTTCGCTACATTGGCTTGGAAAAGTCAAGATCTCTCCATGCTTAACACTACAAGTTAGAATAAATGAATTACTTTGCAAAGTGCAAGAGCACTTACAAAGACCCTACTTGCATTTTAACTTACATTATGTAAATCACAATATATAAATATAGTGATTAAGTTCCACTTAAAATCACCACGTGCTACTAGAAGCTCAAGTACCTAGAAACTTAACAGCATTTAAGATTTTCAGCTGAATTGAAAAGCACTATTTAAAACCTCCAACCAGGAGGGTAACATTCAGGCTTTATGTATTAACTGTAAAATCCTCATCTGCTTGTCAACAGCTTCCAAAGGCAATACAGAGCCTTCAGTGCTCTGTATAAAATAATACAGTTATTATAGTAAGCATTGGAGAATCAAAATATAGAAAATATTTCAAACATTTTCTTCAGCTTAAATATTGGCTTTAAAAGGAAACATTTTAAGTGGCCAGAATTTGGCCTTAGTATAGTAGCAATTACCATGGCAGATGAAACCAAACAAAAAACTATCMGTGTTTTAAACTAGATGATCTTGCTTAGAAAAGAATAATGATTTTTTTATTTATCACATGGAAGAGATAAGATGCAAATGAATGTTCTCATATATCTTTTTTATAACATTTGAAATTTTACTTCCTGGGTTTTTTGAGAGAATATTATGTAATATTTTGATTCTTTCAGTACTGTACTACTAAAGTAGCTTTAAAATCCTGTGATTTATGACCCAGAAATGTTTAGATAATTACTGTATGTGCTTTAGCATTCCTTGCAGAAAGGAAATATGCGGGAGTCCTGGCACAGAGATTAGAGTTCGTAGCAGCAGAGCACCAAGAGCCAAGCTGAAGAACCTAATATCCAGAATTAAAAACTCAGATCTGAGTGTAGTTCCATGAACCAGCCACAGGATCTTTCACATTTCATGGCTTGGTGGCTTCTGACAGTTCAGTAGCCACTTAGAAATATGACCCTGCGATTAAAGGAGCCATGCCATCACTCCCTAGACAAAAAGCAGTGCTGCAGGCACTTCTGCATTAGGTTTACCAATATTTTTGAAGTTTTGTGCACATCAAGACATCAAGTTCAAAGAATAATTACAGACCCCGCCACCCCATCCCAGTCTACAGTGCATGCAAAGTCTCCCTTCATTTTAAACTTCACAATTTAGCTACTGCAGATTCTTAGAGGTGTGAAGATTACCCTGGCAAAGGCTTCTGACTTACCTGAAGGCTGCTGGTGAGCAGTTAAGGGACTTTACATCAAACACTCAGAGGACTTTAACATACTAGCAGACAAACAGCACAAGCCACTGGCTATTTTATAAAGTTCAATGTTTCAAACTAAGAGTAATTACGAGAAGACTGGAGAAAGAGAAAATATTTTTTTTGCTAGTAGCAACTCCACACAAGCAACAAATTTTCAATATTATAGCTACAGTCACAGCATTTATATGTAGTTTGGGTTTACTGTCAGTTTTCATCTCTTTGTTGCTGAGGTGTCAAATCACATTAGCAGCAACAGGGTTATGGTACAGAATGGAAATAGAAAGATGGAACAACAGCATTGAAAGAATTAAAATTTGTAGTGCTTCTGAGATTGAATAGACACCCTTCACCTTGATGGTGGGTTTTTAGTAAGTATAAAGTTGCAGTATTTTGTCAGTTGATGATGATTATTTATGTTAATGGTAACCATGTTAGAAGTTGGGGTTCTTTTGAGTCTCTGATGATGGTTGGGTCAGTCAGTATTCAATTAATGACTATATCACAGCAAAAAATCAAGCAAGATGAATGGAAATGAATCACTGGCCACTCTGCTGACAGACAGACTGGAGGACAGGTGGAAGGAATTTTAAAATAGCTGATGAGGTTTAACTCAACTGCCTCATTTTGTAAGCATGTTACCAGCTTGCCCCACTCTTTTTCCAGCATCCAACAGAACAATTAATTCTAAATTAATATTGGGGATGTAGAACCCAACAAAGCCAGCCACTCAGGAAACCAAACACAGTTACTGATTTTCCATTCCCTGCGTCTGTAAGTAAAGTAAAGGTATGTAGACTTCTGATCACATATGAATATTTTTGTCAGGATACTGGTACTCTGAAAGCAGTGGTGCATCCTCAGAACAGAGTCCTTCAACTCTTTATCCCACATACCATAATGCTTCCTACTCCCAACAAGCTTAAAGATATAAAAGTAGTTTTGGAATAAATCCAAATACTAGGACTTCAATGGATCAATTTCCTTTTACTACAGGTGATTTCACAGTATCTGGGTGCTTTTTGGATAAATGCTAATACAAATGCCTACTCCAGTACTTAAAAAGCTGGGTAGAACTCTGATGTGTAATAAGTTAGACTTTGTCACAAATTTCTGCCAGCTGACAGTCTTGAAAAAAAAGAGTCCTGTAACAAAATGAGAAAATGTTGAATGTTTTTTACCCCAAGAATATCCAACACTTTCCCAGCATCCATTGTCACCTCTTGCAGAGAGATTGTATTTCAAGAATCCAAGTGAGGAACAGGATAAATCACCTCTGCAATATAACATATGCATTTACCTTCTTAACACCTTCAAACAAAACTGCTTATGTTGGCCAAAGAGCAAAGATGAAAACTGATATCAGCCAGACAAAGCTACACCAAGTTGAATCATGCTGTTCCTGAATATTTTCAAGGCATTTAAAAGCTTTGGATCTCCAGAGACAAAAAGCTTTCCCATGCTGTACAAGGCTTAAAATTACATTTCCCATTATGAAAATGAACTGGAGACAAGATTGGAGATGCTGAAAAGCCAACTGCAGTGAATACTTGGCAAAATGTGCTGTAACAGCCCACTTATAATGAGCAGGACTGGGTTTTTCTTTGATTTTGTTTTGGAGAAATCAGTAAGATATTCAAGAACATAGGAAAATTTGTCTCTCCAACAAGAAGCATGGAAAAGTTAACACAACCGCCCAGTTTTCACTGTGGTATTTTCAGTGGATGTTCAGTTTCTGATAAAGATAAATATGCCAAATGTGGTCACGGAATGTGCTTGTGGAGTCACAGGCTTGGCAAGGTTTCATCATTTTATTATTAAGAACTACACAAATCTTGGTATTGGATTTGTCAGCCTTAAAAGGTATTGCAAGCTGAGAAACATCCATCTATGACAGTTAGCATAGAAATTATGGACTCGATTTGGCAGGTGATCAGATTACTGACAACTGAAGAGAGGAAGAGCGATATGGCTATCTCTGATAATCACACAAGATACTCAGTACAACTGGGGATGAAAATAGTAGGTTAAACCTAAATGGTTTCAAAAGAACCATGGCAGAGCTCACAGATAGCTGTGACAAAGGCAGAATGGGCCTGTGAGTGACTTAAAAGTTCTCAATGCAATCTAAAATCATCATCAGAGAATTCTTAAGGAACAATTACCTGAGGCTCCTGAATTAACTCATGTGCATGTGAATTTAAATCAGTCCAAGAAAGTAAAACAGAGCATGCAAATGTATGGAATTTGTAACAGAAACAGTAGTATTGACACTGAGGTGCTTAATAGCATATTCTACTGTCTGTAAATATTAATTAATAAATTAATTTTTGAACAACATAGCTGTTAGAAAATTTAATGGGAATCACAGCAATTTCAGTGGATTTAACAACKGATGAAACCTCAAATGAATTCCATTTTGACCACCAGTTTTCCCAATAGCCAGAGTTCACATGCCATTCAGGCTTAAGGTGAACAAGATGGACTTGGAAAGTTTAAACCTGCTCAAACTCATCTCCAAAGAAAAAATTAATTTGTTAGTATCTTTTCCTAGGAACAATAGAAAAGCAGTGCAATGGTAATCAAAATGAAAGAATACAAGGACATGTATATTTAAATCTCAGAAAACAACACAGTACTGGAATAGAGAATCTCTGTATAAGAAGGATTATAAATGTCTTCAGACAAAGTAAACAAGAACCATTAGATCATCATCCTTAGCTCCTTTACACCCATGAGTTCTCAGGCTTTGTCTCTGCATAGATCAATAGCACATGCTTCCTCATTAAAATTCAGTCAATAATTAAAGTTAGGCAGTATGTCAGGGAAGCATTAGAGCATCACTGATTGCTTAATGCTTGTTATTGTCAGTCCATTTATGTCATTATTGTGAAATTTTATGTTATCATTTTTATGTCAGCTATTTCTTACACATGAGGTAAAGTACCAGCCCATTTCTTGAAGCTGAAATAGCAATCCTTTTGACCAGAAGTATACAAAGAGGGAAATTATGACTAATTCCTAGTAAACCGTAAAGGTAGTATTTTACTCGGGGAGAGTAATAGAGATACAGGAGCTTTTCACCTGATACAGAAGGAAAAAATATCCACTGAGCCACATAAAAGTTTTTAATCTGTTAAACAGAAAAACTCAATTACAAACTGGAGGTAGCTGCTAACATGGGACATAGGAAGATCTATTGGAGGAAGTGACCTAAAATCTACAGAATAATGGCTTGCACATCACATTCCAGACTTCCAAATGCCCTCCTCATAGCCACAGGTTTCACAGGCCAAAAAGAACTCTGAAAACTCTTGTCAGAATAATAGTGTTGTCAGGTTGAAAACTCTTTTTCAACCTGATATTAATTTAAGTTTTTAACTGAAAGGCATTTCAGCATTGATTTACAAAAATATGTTTGAGAACAGAAGAATTACCACACAGAAAACTTGTCAGGTAAAAGAAATGAAAGAACATGTATATTGGAGAGGAGGAACAGTGAGGGGAGGGAGAGAGAGAAAGAAGCTTTCAATCCTGGAAAATTTCCATTCTGGCATTAGAAAGATAAAATAACAGTTCAGAAACTGAAAGCATTTCAAAGCAAATGAATCACAAGGGAAAGTTGGAAAATCTATTTTCAGGAGGAATTTTAACAAATCTGCCACTGGTAAAGAATCAGTGATCTTTTTTCCAAATATGCATTAAAAAGATATAAAGAAATTCCATCCGTTAATATATCAGATATGAACAGAAATCATTGTAATTGCTAGAAAAATTACTCTGATCATGTTATTTTTAAAAGAGTAATTCTTAAAAAGAGGCTAATAAACCTCTGAAAAAGAAGTTTAAAGTTGCTCTATGCAAGTGAACAAAGGGATCATTTCCAATTTACAAAATTTGAGGCTATTTAAGTAATATTTAGTTTTATTCTCTTAAGGGATGCATTCTGAATTTTTTCTGAACTTACACTAATAGATTTAGCAGCACAAGCCGAAATACTAAAACACTCTGATTATTTAGAATCTTGGGGGGGGTTTTCAGTGTTACTCAGAAAGAATTTAGAAAGGATATCTGTCAGTGTAAAAGTATACTGGAGATCCAGAAAAAAACCCCAAACAACCTCTGTCATGGTCAACTGGAAAGAAAGGAAAGTCAACCTTGKAACAGAATTTCTATCTACACAAGTTTTCAAATGCATATAGGCTTGAGAAATACACAAGTTGTGTTTTTTATTTTCTCCGTTCTTGTTTGAAAGTTGAGAAGGTTAATAAGAAGAGCTTTGAAATTTCTTTTTCATTTTCCTTCTCTGCATTCTCCAACTAGTTATTTGTGTTGCATGTCAATTTAAGTCAAGGACAAGTTTTCAAAGAGGAAAAAAGTGCTACACATTTCTCCCCTCTCTGCCAGCAATAAACAATCCCAAACTACTCCTCTACTATAGAAATACTCAGTTCATACTGCTTAAATGGTTAAAAAGACTATGACTGGGAGATGGATGGGAATACAGAGGATCATGATGAGTTAAATTACACTGTTTTTCTCTTTTTTAGAAATAAATGCAATCATACAATTTATGTTACTTGCAGTTTATTTTTCTCCCAAGATCACAAACGTAAACAGCTTATTAATTTCATTATGTTTCATTCAGTCAATATATTTCCATACAATATAGTTTGACAACTAATCAGGGAGTATTTGACAACAAAAAAGATTAAAAGAGAAATACATGATAGTTAAAAGTAGAGAACTTTCTAACCTGTTATCAAGCAATTTCCCACCTCGATGTGTTCTATAAAAGCAGTCCTGCACACTAGCTATGCTACCAGATACTAGAAACAGCTACTAACAGTAAGTAAAAACTGTTAGGATAGCGTTCAGACACTACAAATCCGTAATTTTCAAGGGAAATAAAAACCTGGCAAGTACACAATAAAAATGACAACTCTGCAAGGTAGAGAATCAATGTTGCACTCAATGCCAAGCATGATGCACTAAAAATGCACATTGAACGAGTCTAAATAGCTGAAGTTCTCTTTAGTAATAACATCTTTAAAGCCTGTTTGATTAAGATATTTCAATAACTAAGATCTAGAGGCTCAAGAGACATTTACCTCATTTTTTAAAACTTGTCCTTAAAGACACTTAAAATTTTGGTTTCTCTCTTCTCCCTTCCTCTGCTTTATTTCCTGACAAGAAGAAAGCATAATAAAAATTGCTTAGAGATGACATTAAAAAGGCAAGAAAACCATCAGGCAGGAAGAAGTAGAAGAAAAAAAAATGTTATTCTTTGGCTCTGTTAAATTTATGGAGATAGTCCTCCTTTTAAGYCTTTCAATCATTCTTGGAGACCTCACATAAATAATACCATCACATTTAACAATGTTATTCTGATAATTTCAGTAAATTTCAATCTATTATCATTTACAGACAGCTGAAATTCTTTCCGGAATTAAAGAAGTCATAAAAACTAATAGTATATATATATAAATTTATAAAGGAGCCTTTCCAACAGAATCCTGGCATATATTGGTGTGATCCAAATTAAAAGCTAATTTAAAAACTGTACTCCTCTTGAAACTGAGACATTTTTTCTTTAACATCCCTCTTAATGCAACAATCAAAAAATAAATAACATACTTATGAAGCTTGTTTCTTTTACATTCATCAATGTACTACCTTCATAAATCTATAATAAAAACTGGAATTTTCTTTTTACATTTAAATATTACTGTAACACTACTGTCCTATGGCAAAATATGTTTGATCAGATTTTAGTTATAGTTTCAATCATTCAGGTTTGCACTATTATCAGCAAATTTAATGCAGTAAACAAGTGCAAGTCTTGCTACAAACAACTGCCATACTCTACTTTCATTCAAACATTTATGAGATGTACAKAGACACTTTAGAAATGAAAATATTATTTTGATTCATTTTCATAATAATCAGTTGTAACTCAAAATCATACAGTGACTTGAAGAAGAATTTTTATTAATATTTTCAGAATGTGTTTTCCATTTTTCAATTCAAGAATTGAATTTCAACAGGCAGGTGGTAAATTCCTGCCTTCACTTCTCAATCCTGCTTGTTTCTCTTTACCTTCCTATTCTTCACTTTCTGTAGAACTCAGACACACATTTCTTTCCTTCTCCTCCCCAGTAGAATACATTTTGTTTGGCTGGTTCCATTGATGGTTTTCCTTAAGTCACTTAGGATTGCATGAAGCAGAAGTACGGCTAAATTCTCTGCAGCCCTAAAATGCTTCTTACAGAACCATATCTGCTTTATTTCATTTGTCCCCTCCAACAGCACACAGCAATTTTTAGGGCTCTAAGGATATAGCATGATATACATCTTTTTCGTAACACTGTGGAATATTCCATTTACCGGACATGGAAAAGGCAATAGTTAAAGCCACTCACCAGCCACTTGTTTCGGTCTTGGTGTTATGTGGCAAACACAAAACCAATTCAAAATGCACCAACACGATACATGCTATGGATTCAAAAATAATGTGTAGGGGTTCTTTTCCATAGGATTTGCTTGCAGCACACATCCCAAATTCACTTTAAACTAGGAAATTCAACTCCTCTCTAAAACTGTAGCTCAGTAATTGCTATTTCAGCAATGCATTTGGAAGCATTACGCCCACAAACATAACAAGAAAATATTCTGGGATACCTCAGAACACATCTGAAGATATCCCATTATTTTTTTCAGGTATGAGGATTGTATTTCCTTTATTCTTTTGTCTTTACTCATCTAAGTAAGTAATAGTGCTGAAATCTAGAAACTCATATGCTACAGTACATGTTAAAACCATTTGTGCCTACAAACATTCCCTTTGGAAAAACTACTGTAGTACTACTATAGTTACTGTTCTAGTAGCGGGGTTGTAACTCTAAAGACTTGTTACTCTTAAGGCATGAATCATGTTAACTGTCTTCTGCAACTTCAGTGTTCACTGAACGCGGCTCTGCAGCCATACAAGGAAAACGTTGAATCAAAGAACCTTGTTAAAGAAAAAAGCAGATTAAGCCACATTCAGCAAACTTTCACTGCCTTCGCAGCACCTGCTTTCAGAACACGTACCTGTCTCTGCAGAGCACTGCAACGCTCGCTGTGTGCGGGTACCGCTCACGGCACTAACCAGGTGCTAAGGAAAGATGGCCACGTGACTCAAGCACGTTTGACTTGAATGTAATTCATCTCAAATGACTGCCAGAGAAAAAAAAGCATGGAAAAAAACCAAACTAAAAACGTGTTTATGTAAAATGAAAGATCAGACAGAAAGCTGCAGAAGTTGTCATGAAATTCTTGCCTTTGAGCCAGTTTGAGTTCCAATTTTATACTGGCTTTTTGGTATGCAATGACCATAACGTGTCTTGGAGTCAGCAGCCTACTTTCACTGCTGCTTACACCTGAAACTATTGCTTTACTACACAAATATTTTGCTGAAAATTTTACTTTGTAGGAAAGCACTTTGAAGCTTTTATTTCTCAATTAAATATTTCAATCATGAAACTTTGTAACAAAACTCCCATTGCTGTTATGCACATTTTTTTTTTTGTTAAACTAAGTAAAAGCAAAAATTAAACCCCATTTCACGTTGGAAGAAAACCAACATTCTGTTAAAATTTGGAATTACCATGAAAGTGTTACTGAAAATTTTCTCTGCCAGCTCTTTGTAACCCGAGTTCGGTTCATGACAAAAGAAAGACAAGTATAGTCACTCCCTTTGATTTCTGAATAAGTTCAAGTATTAAATTTTCTTAGGATTTTAGTCATGTTTTCTCATTAAAAATACAGCTATGCTAGGATTTTAATCATGCTTTCTCATTAAAAATACAGCTATGCTACAAAACAATTCTATTTCCTTTAGATAAACAAGAATTGTACTAGTGGAATAAAACAGAATTATGAATTAGGTTTTTTTTTCTAAAAATTCCACTGAATTTTAAATCAATATAGCAGAAATAGCTATGAAACAAATTCYGTGGTGTATGCTTGAAATTTCGCATAACATTTGGAAGAGGCCTCATTTAAAAAAGGAAAATTTCTTGTTTGTGTCCCTGTATATTTGTTCATTCAAGTGATTCTGAGGTAGCTTCTCTTTTTATTAAAACTTTATGTGAAGGAGGACATTTTGCCCATGTTTAATTTTAAACCACACACAGAATTCAACTTCTGTCTCATAATGAAAGAATTATTCTGAGTTCCAGGTGGAGGATGATTACTGACAATGACCAGTGAATAACAGAGTAGTCTAGGTTGAAAGGGACCTTAGGGTGTCTCTAGTCCAACTTCCTGATTCAAGGAGGATTAGCTATAACCACAAACCAGATTGCTCAGGGTTTTATCCAGAAAAATCTTCAAAAACACTGAGGATGGAAATAGCACTGCTCATCCCCCAGTTCTACTGTTGGCTGTGGTCACAAGAAATAGTTCCCTTACATCCAGCCCATCCACACAGGAGAGGTCTTAGGAAAGATCATTACAACCCTGTAGTTGTTACTGAGCTCTGGTAGAGTAGGACTCACTAGCCCCTACCTGTTTAATCTGATTTTCCCCTCTGATTTGTGTACCATTGCAGACGATGAAGTTATAACTTGCATACAACTTCACAGCTACGGCATCAGCTTTCCACGAGTTTCCTAGTCATACATGAAAGGAGGGTTGGTGAGAGAGGAATAAAAATAACCTTTTTTTTGGGGAGGTGGTAGGGGACAGGGGTGATGCCCTAGTCCTTTCCACGTACATCTTGAATTCCAGTCTGTGCAACACTAAAGATGCTCTTGATCTAAGAACTGATACCAACTCCAATACTTGTAATGGTTCTCTTCCTTACCTTTCTCCATGATGGCAGCTGGGTACATCCTGATTTTAACTCCAAACTATTTGAAAGAAGAAAGGAAGAGTGGACAAAATAATTAAACAATCCCTGTGCAACAAGCAACAGAGAACTGGGACAAACATGCTCATGTTTGTCACAAGGATATTCAAGGCCATATGTGGACTGTTAAACTTTAAGTTTTGGACAAAATAGTTCAAAAGTTGAACTGAAATTCAATGGTCTTACTAAGTAAAATGGTTTTGTGAACCTATTTTAATGACTAGCATTAACCAATAATTATCATGAGTTGGCTTTAATATTGCTGTAACCACCTCCTGGAGGTAGGGATAAATTTACTTCATTAAACTCTGTCAGGACACTGAAATTTGCAGGGCAGTGTTACCCTCTCTTGATTCATGTAACAAGCACATGCTAGTTTTAAACTAAAACAGGCGTAATTTGGATTAGATGTTAGGAAGAAGTTCYTTCCTCAGAGTATGGTGAGGCACTGGAACAGATTGCTCAGAGTTGTGGATTACTCATCCCTGGATGTGTTCCAGGCCATTTTATTTCAGCATCATTTACAAGTATCAAAACAAGGCTATTTGTAAATATTTTTTAAAATTTATTAAATGAGTATTGAACAAAGAGAGAACACAAACCAGCACAAAACTCTGCAAGTACACAGACACATGAAAAAATGAGCATGCATATGGTTTCTTTTCTATGCTAATATAGTCATTTTTCAGACAGCTTCTATTAACTTTAAAGGATGGTTCTAGTATTCAGATGGAGCTAGGTGATAAGTGTATTTGAAATCTTTTTATTCTATTGATTTATTTTATGAAGACAAAGCTCTCAGTCCTGGGGTGCAGTTCATGTGGTTAAATATCCTAAAARTTTTACATTAAAGACTGGTTCATTATGCTGTTACACAGGAAGAGTGTATCAAAAAGGCGTCCCACATAAACACTATTTTTCTGCTAGAAAAATATGACCCTTTAAAAACTTAGGAACAAATGGTCATGAACCTCTAAAAGCAACAGGGACGTACTAATTTTTAAAGACAACCATAAAGACCTGTCTGTTTGATAATAATAAAGAGACGATGACAGTTATTATCAGTCTTGTTTCTTACTTGTGGCCTAAGAAAACCCTTTAGTCAAATGATTGACTAATGTTAAAGAAAAAAGCAGATTAAACATTAAGCCTAATGAAGTTAGACAACCTGACAAGATAACATTTTATGGAGAGAAATTTTGAACTAGGCCACAGTAAAAATGCCCTAAACCTCAACAATGTTCCCTTTCCACACAAACACCAGCCAAAGCAGTCAAAGCGAAGTTGTTTAGTAAAGGCTCTCTCCATAAACTTAACTTCAGGGAACATGACATAATTGTAATTACTGATCTCCTGTGTACCAATTTAAGTTCATAGAGCTCTTCAGATTCTTCTATTTCCTCTCTTAATTGGACTTTACTATTCTCTCCTCTTAACAACTCTCTTCAAGCTTGGGTAGATCTGATTTTGCACTTGTTTGTCTACTGTTCCTCCCTGAACAGTTAGTGTTTTGTTCAAGCTCATCAAGTTTAATTTCAGTCCTGGTAACCAGAGCGTGGATAGCATCCTTCCCCCCTCTAATCCACTGCCCCACTTCTGCAATGACTTAGAGATAAAAACAAACATTCTAGTGCTGCTTTTTGCACTTAGAACAAAATGTAAGGCCCTGAGTCACTTCTTTAGAGCAGTGATACCCATTTCAAAATGACTGCAAATCTTAACACATCTTCAAACTATCTAGACACCTTTTTGTCATGAAACACTCTTCTAGTTGCAAAACCTTCTTGGTCTGAATCTATGACTAGAATACAAGTCCGCAAAAGCTAGTCTAGAAATAATGACTGCATCTCCTAGGCTAACACCGAAGCAAAAAAACAGATTCACTTCCACTAAACACATGCACTAAAATTTCAGGAAACATCAAGGTCTACTCTTATCCTATATAATTTACTTTCATGCCTTTAGAGAATTTCAGTCTCAGACTGGAAATAAGAAAAAACAGCTGCATACTGCTCACATTGGTTTTAGCACTAAAAACAGATAAGACCATAAAATGCTGTACATGCAGCTACTGGATATTCAAATAGATACACTTAAAGGCATGCTCAGAAAATTACGAGCATGGAGTTATGGAAAAAACAAGTCCTTCGAGATTGTTCACCTTAGATGACCACAAGTGACTAAACTCAACCTTTAATAACTTTGTCTTGGGGTGACTCTATCATGTGTATCCCCTATCAAGTTCTATGCCCAAAAAGTAGTTTTGTGCCTTTTCTGTGCCTTTAAACTGAGCTTGAGGGAAAAAAAAAAAACCCAAAAAAAACCCAAACAAACTTTTCAAAGCAGCTTCTCAARGACATAGAGACACACTCCTCTGCGTTCTCTGGCTGCGGGTAGCACGGAGGGAGCACCCTGCTTGCTTTCTTCAGCCAGCTGGTTTTTTTTCTCCTTCTCGGCGTGAGATGGAGAGCTGAACTTTGTTTCCTGGGACTTTGGTTTTTCCCTTTTTCTCTTCTGGACTGTTTCAACAACATCAGAACACATCGGGAGAATTTCCTCCCTGAGGCCCGGGGGGTGGGCCCTCGCCGACCCAGCTCYGAGGAGGAGAGAGACCACACCTACAGAAGGACCCTGAAATCTTCCCAGGTTTCTCTCTATAGCGAGAGATTTCATTTCATTATTTAGCATCATTATCCTTTTCCTGTGTGTTTGTTAAAATAAATAGTTTTTATCTCTTTTCACTTTCCTTCGAGGAAAAATTTCCCTTTTTTCCCTAAGCTGGTAGGGGGAAGGGTGGTTGTAACCTGGTTTTCTCTCAGAGGATACATTACTAGATGTTGGCCAAACCGGCACGAACTTACAATTGCGTTGTTTCTTATCCTCTTTCGAGGATAAAAAAATTAACAGGTTTTACTAAAGGAAATTCCATTATTTGCAAATTCATGATACAAATAAACCTTGTGAAATTTTATATATTACTTCTGAATTAGATGCAGTAATATCAGCTCTTTAATAATGAACAAAAATTCTTTCAAAGTCCTTTTGCAAAATCTGCAAAAATTATTTTTCAAAACACTTCAGAACATTCAAAGCATTCAGGAAACTTTTTCTGCCTCACTAGTCTTTAAAGAAGTAAAGAAAGCAGCACCCTCACTTGTTTCTCGATGCCAACAGTATTAGAAAAAAAAATTCTAAGGAGAGATTATAATGTTAATGTTTCCTTAACGATACTTTTGCACTAAAATATTTTTTGCTGAATAAAGACAGATGTATAATCACAACTAGCCTACAAGTTACAAAGACCTGAAAAAAATTATTCCCTGTGGAAACGCATATACACCGAAATCATAGTCTATAAGGTAGATGGAAGAAGATAATAATAATAATACTTACCAGTTACTTCTAGTTCTCATTAAATATTGCTTTTGCCTGCTGGCAAGAATTTCTTGCTGACAGCAGAGTTTTACAGCATAATACCATTTGTTGTGAAAAAAGTCACTAGAGTCTGATTTTAATAATTTCAAATTTAATCATCAATTGTTCTATTTGAATGAACAGCTATGACTGCTTACTCATAAGTCTTCAGAGACCACAGTACTATACAAAGTAGCCTCTATAGAAATACTACAACAGTCTTAAGACAGAGACATATAAAAGTTATGTATCTTTATACCTTATATTCTTCTCTTCTGTACCTTCTATTTTTCATAAAAAAGATGAGATGTGTGCTCACTTTTTTGCTTTACCGATTTTCCAAAGCAAATCAGCAAATGCCTCCCACTGTGTAAAAGAGCTTTTGAAAATATGTATTCCTAGAAAATTT
Organism: Parotia lawesii; assembly: GCA_003713295.1. NCBI lineage: Eukaryota > Metazoa > Chordata > Aves > Passeriformes > Paradisaeidae > Parotia > Parotia lawesii. The sequence continues at coordinate 859,853 of RAHM01000183.1, forward strand.
TACATTCAGTTCTTTTTTTTTTTTTGCAATTCAAATACTGTTTTTCATAGTCAACACCCTGAATACCCATATTTTGCTCCCTCGTGTGTCAGAGAAAATTATACGAAAGTCAGCTAATGTCACCTATATCCTTCCTGAAGTTCTGGTGATTAAGCACAGCTTGAAAAGGGAAGAAGTGAAAATAAAACGGTTAATCCTCTTAGGCTGCCTGTACAGACAGTAGAGAAAGGCTTGCCTAAAGGGGAATCAAAACTATGAAACCAAATAGTCCCATCTTTCATAACTGAGGATGTTCCCTAGTTTAACCTTGTAAGAATAAGGTCAAGTCTTTGTGCAACCCAGTGTCACCTTAGTTCTTCTCCCAACTGGATCCAAGGGGAAGCACTAACAAACTAATGCAGTTAGTGCTGAACAAAAGAGAGGTAAATTTATTCTCTCTGTGGATGTCTTAAGGCTATAAAGCTAAAACTCTTCTTTTATTATAAATTAAAGCTGAGTTGAACAGCAATTAACTAGGAGAAAAAAGAAATTAAAGGCACTACATTTGCAACAAGAATGTTAACTTTGATGTTAACATCTTAAATGAAATTTATGAAAGCTTATGCTCATTTGTTAAATTACTAGGACTCAATTTTCCTGAACACATTTCTTAAAGAAGTTTCACTGATGCCTGCTAAAATAATGAAAAGAAATACGACCTCATTCTCATGAATGAGAATTTATGCAGTGAGTTGCAATCRGCAGTAATGGAAGCTGTATGCAACAGTCCCAGTGGACAGTAATACAGACGCATTCCTAAATACACAAAGTGAAAAAGCTTAAGAAATTCAGACTTCAAAGAAATTCAGAAGACGTTTAYTGTACATTCTGTGATAATTTAATGATCTAGAGTGAAAATATTGCCATATTCAGGTGCCACATTTCCCCAAATCTGCTCTTAAAATGTAATACGTATCGGTCTGCTGTACAGAAATCTCTCTAGCCAGGAGCTACCAAAGCAGCAAAAACCTAACTTCTGTCTGCYCTCTCCCACCCTCTTCATTCACACAGGGCTGAGGTGGCAGGGCCAGAACAAGAAAGCCTAAGTTGTTCACAAGGAAAAAGAGGCACTTTTGTTCTCACTCCCAAGGTCAGCCAATACACAAAAATATGACATGCTCTCAAGTTAGAACAAAAATATGAGGTACTCAGAAAGGAACACCCTCTCACCTAATAAAATATTACAGATATATAATTATGAGATTAATATGCTACACCACAACAAACGTACAATTGGTGAAAAAGGGTCAACAAAATTTAACAAAGTATTTCTTTCAGGCTTGTTGGGATAGAACATAGCAGTCAATGAAGGCCTTAGCAACCTGTATGTATACCGTCCAGAGAACACCAGTGAGCAAAAGTTCTCATAATTTCCTTACAGACGTGTATACATAGACTGGCCTGAAAAAGCTTGCATTTTAAAATTATGAAAAACAAGACTATGGGATGAAGTCCAGAACAATATATTTTCTGGAAGATACCATATCTTAGAGTTAGGAAAAACAACAAAACCAAAGACTTAATGAAATAAGAGACAGAACGGATTAAATCTTTTGATAATGGAACTAGAAGTAACAACAACAAAAAAAAAAAGATAAATTTCCATAGCAGGGCAGAATAATAGGACTGGAGGTAAAAGCAATTTGCAGTGAGTAAGCAAGAAGTATGGTTGAAAAAGCAAATAATTATTTTTAATTCTTTGTGTTGATGTCTACGCCTCCTTTGTAAGTAAACAAGTAATGCTCTATAATAATCTTTTATCTCCTACAGCAGTATCATTTTGAAACTTTGTGATGTTATGATAATGATCCTGACTAAATGCCTCATATTTAGGTTTCTTCCTTGTGAAATACTGAACTGTATTACAAAGACATGTAAAAAGACAAAAAGAATATTTTCAGAAGTTACTGGATTTTAAACAGAAGAAATGAGAGGACCATACTGCATTATCACAGAAAATTTCCTCATTAATGTAACTGTAACAATAAATTAGCCAAGATCTATTCCCCCTCTCCATCCCCCAGCAATATTTTCACTGAAAGTCTATTTTAGATTCTGATGTGGTTACCAATTAGCATCCCCCCTTCCAATTTTCAGCCAAATTAATTCTTGGGAACTAGCAACCTTTTAATCAAATTTTGTCTTCCTTTCTGTAATAAGGAAGAATCATATTTAAACATAATATTCATCTTGCTGAGCTAAAAACAATTAATGRTTATCTACCTGAGAAGGCTGTGCTAGCTGGGAGCCCCCCCACTATGYCAAGCTGGATGTGAACCAAATTGGGGGGGGGCTAAAAGATGAAGGTACACTGGATTCAAGTGTTCTGCCTGAACTCATACACTGGCATGAATTCACAAACTTAAACACACGCACACACCACTTCAGACTTCCCTCACATGACATGTCCCCTATTACTCTTTTTTTTGTCCAGTGACATTCCTCTTTTAAATCTGTTTTTAACTTATTAAAYGTCAGATCACAGATCTTTAACATGATAACTAGGTTTGAGCCCAGGGTTCCAGATGAAGTCTCATCAGTGCTAAATTAAAAAAAAAAAACAGTAAAAAATGTGGAATTACCATCAAAAAAATTAAAAACTCTGATCACAGACCAAATCAGAGTCAGACCCTTCAAAGGCTTTCACTGAACTACTGGGCACCAAAATACTTTATTATTTTGAGTAGTAAGATGGTAAAAATTAATTTTAGGGGTTTTTGTCTCTCAAACCATCTGTTTCTAATAGATCTTTTCTATAAAGCACTGCAGACACTAAGAAGAAAAACATCTCCTGCAATCTCATATTTTATRGATTAATTATTCACTATATTAGTTTCCTAGCCTCAGTMTTCCATAAGTGAATTGAAAATACAATTATCTAGACAGATTTGCAATTTCAAGTAATAAACTTGTATCAAAATATAACCCAAAATCATACCAGAACATTATGGATTACATAATGCTCATTTCCAAAAATATTTATTTTTCTATACTAATAATCAGCAATTATTTGTGTAGTGCTCACATCAAAGGTTTGAGGGKTTTTTTTCCCTTTCCTCTACTGAGCTACAGATGAATGCTAAGTAAACTGGAATGTAAGGAAGTATTTTCGCCCCTGGGTATAAAGAAGAGTGCTCTAGAGTTATGTACGAGTTGTCCATGAGCTATGTACATTTGTTCAGAACCAGTTGCAGACATTTTTATCCAACTTACATCCAGCACTTTTTTCATGAGAAGAAGTATTCCAGTAATACAGCCAGTAACTGAGCACAAGTGACCACACAAGTAAATGTCTTTATGTTCTGAAGACGTATAGGAAAATGACTGTGTCAAAGAGATGACTCCTCAGAACTCACCACTGTGAATATACTTAGGAAAGAAACACAGAAAATATTAAGACATAATGATGCAAAGCAGGAAACTTTTGTCACACAGGAATAACTTTAGAAATTACGTTTAGCAATGTGGTAAAAAACCACAGTGAAGTGCAGTTTGATTAATGACAGTAAATATGGATTCAGACAGAGGAGGTCATGCTTAAGTAACCTTCTGAAGTTCTTTGAAAACAAATTTTTTAATGAAAAATAAGGAAAATTCAGTGATTATTGCGTGGTTAGATTTTCAAGGAGCATTTGACAACAGTTCTCATAATAATTCAGCACCAGACTAACAGCCATGCAACAGGAACGGGCTTCTAAGTAGGAAGCTGTGTGAGAAGTGAAAGGTGCATAGTTGCAATTAGATTTCCATAGCAGCTTTGAGAGTTTTCAAAACCCCCTTGGTCAACAATAGGCCAAGCTAATTAAGTCCTGGTCTTCAAAAGATCCTGACTTTAAAAAAAAAAAAAATTCATAATGAGTATTATTAATAAGTATTAGGATTATATCTAATAACATTAGTGTGTATAATATCATTCCAGATAATTTCCTCTTTAATTTTTAGAGCCTGAGTGAAAACAGAATTCAGTAATAATGACATGAAATCAGAAGAATGTGTTTCTCATTACACCTAGCAGCTGGGCAGTACATTTAGTGAGGTACTCCAGAGAAAAYGTGGCAGCAGCTACCAGCTCCAAGTGACAGACGCACTGTAACACTCACATTCAAAGAGAAACATTTGAGAAATCTGCACCAGGAAGATGAAGGTGAGTTGGGSAATATACTTTATGTACATCACTGCCAGCTCTGACATTGCCAACTTCACGTCATCCCTTTTCCTTCTCTGCAAGATGGAAAGAACAAGCCAAGTAGATGGATGAGATCAGCAAGCTTGGACATACAGCTGCTCTTTGATTCACACCACAGAAAAGGATTTTTTTTTCCTAATGCTGCAATTTTATCACGAATTTTGTGAAGGTTGGAGACACTATGAAACAAAACAATTAGATAATATTTGGGTACTCACACAAGAAAAATTAAGACAAAAAATTATTAATCATACAGAATAAAATATTGAGTGAGGACACAAAAAGTGAGYTTGAAAGTCTCACAGAGGTTTTAAGTAAGGAAAAGGATTCATAATACAAATACAGCAGAGGTATCTAGAGTTAGGAGTAAATTCAGTTTACCAAATCAATGTTTTTCAGTTTCTCAAGCTACTTTTTTTATTAATGTCTGAATCACTAAATAATCACACTAGAAAACACAGACTTTCAGTTTTGTGTTAGCATATCCCTTTTTCCTCCTGTGTGATCAGGACTGAGCTTTTAAAAAGAATGAAGCTGCTCAGTTCAAGAAAATCTCTGCTTCTTAGCCTCCAGGTTGAGAGCTTGAGACTTGGATGTATGAAAATGCTGCAGTGGAAAAAGGAAGTTTATATCCACCTTAGAAGCAGAACTAAAGCATGAACTGAAATGGGGGAAACAAACAAAACAAACCCAATCAGCAAGCAGGAAGAATGATCATAAGGAATGATTCAGTGCATGACCTTTTATTAGACTAAATGTCACAAATCTCTATCTGATGGTATTACAGAAGATTTTAATCTATAATAAACTCCTTGTAGTTGATTTGCTTTTTGTTTACAAATGCTGAGGGTTTTCTTAAAAGGGATCACATTGTAGCATCTGGCAGATCAGAACTCTGATAAAACAAGACCCTGCAAAAGATACCAAATGGTTTTGACCTCTCACAGATTAAAACATTATTTGAAATACTTAATGCTTGACCATACTGGAAGGTTTTATCATAGATAACGCTCCAGGGTAACTGCTGTGTTAAAAAATATCAATGAGCGAATGTGCAAGTTCAAGTACTGACAAGATGCTTTTATCACCAAAAGCTAAGATAACATTCCCATGAAAGTAACTGAAGGGTAGCATCTTGTAGACTTACAAAGACCACATAAACTTTTCTCTATGGTGAAATGAAAGGAGTAGGATTCAGCCTTCCTCTGCTTTGTTACTTGAAGCCATGGTCCTTGTGTTGGCATAGAATTTATATATATAATATAAAAAATACATATATTACACATATACTTAAATATACACTTCATATTCCCTTTGAGTTACATGTTACTGGAATGACTGAACGGGCATCATTAAGCCTGAACAGAACAGAACACACATTTGATTAGAGAAGCAACTAGTAATGAGGRCACAGTAAAAAAAAGTCCAAAACAGTGAGTTTGGGAATATCTCCCACCCCTTCCTCTTGTCAAATGTTCACTTGAGGCAATTCCTACACATACACAAATGAACAGAAAAGTATTAAAATTAGATAAGAGGAAAGATTAGGTGTTTTAATATCTAATACAGTCATGTTACACAATAATTTTAAAAGTTAAGTGTACTTTAAATCTGCCTCAATGAAGATAGCAAAAGTTCCATTTACAATGAATAGGCCTTGACCCTTTTTATGGTCTTCCTTCACAATAAATTCATGTAAAGCTGCCTGCTATATACAATAATAGTCAGCACTATATGGTGGGGGAAAAGAAAAACAACAACACAAAACAACAAACAAAAATCCCAAACAAACAAACAAGCAACCACCCCCCCACCAACTAAAAACAACTAACCAAAAAACACCCAAACAAAACATAAATATCCCTAAACTGCAGCAAGAACTGAGCATCACAAAATTTGAGTGGAAATCTCACCTCTCACACTTTCTAACATTCTGCAGTTTTTCTGAGTTATGGAGCAAAAAATTTATACAACTTTTCATATACAATTTGGTCTTGGTAAACTACTTGTGGTACACTAAAAGCATCAAAAAAACTTGCCACAAAAGGAAAAAAAAAACAAAAAATGAAGCAAAAAAGATAACAAACTTTGAGTGTGTATGTTAGGAAAATGGGGCTCATTGCCACCACTGGACCACAGCAGCACTTCACAGAAAAGAATCAGAGGCCAGCTGAAAGAGGAAGGATCAGAGAGTGAAACCCCTGCTCAGATGAGGGTAGGCAGAGCAGGTTGCTCAGAATCATGGCCAGTAAGATTTTTAAAATCTCCAAAGACGGAGACCAAAGCCTCTCTGGGCAACCTCTTTTGCTGTTAAACGATGAAAAGCTTGTTTAAAAAAAGACAGGGAGATCTCTCATTAATTATTGTCAAAAGCAAAGCAGACTGAACTTGGGAAAAATTAATTTGACTTACTGCCAGTCAAGATTAAAAAAAAAAAAAAATTAAACCAAAACCAAACCTTTTTTCATTCATGGAAATCATTTAGGTTGGAAAAGATCTCCCATTCCTACCTTTGACTGATTTTCACCTTGTCACTAGACTAGAGCACTCAGTGCCATGTCCAGTAATTTCTTGAACACTTACAGGGATGGTGACTTCACTACCTCCCGGGGCAGCCCATTCCAATGCTTCACCAACCTTTCCACTAAGAAGTTCTTCCTGATGTCCTACCTGGGCCTCCCCTGGCACAGTTTGATGCTGTGTCCTCTCATCCTGTTGCTATTTACCTGGGAGAAGAGGCCAACCCCCACCCTGCTACTCCCTCCTTTTGGGCAGTTGCAAAGAGCTTGTCCCAGGCTGAACTTCACTCCCCCATTCCTGGCTTCTCCACCTCCCCTCCCACCCTGAGCAGTAGAGGGGTATGCAAAATGAGTGGTGGTTAGTCCTAACAGATCCTGGCTGAGGTTCCCTCCTCCTCCGCTTTTCACTTAATCCAGAGTGTGTTTTTCCCAGAGCCTGCAGTCCTTCAGGACAAGGCTGCTCCAGCACAGGTCCTCTGTACAGGCAGCAGGTCCTTCAGAGTAAACACCTGCTCCAGAACAGGTACTCCATGGTGCACAAAGCCTGTGAGGAGAACCTCCTCCAGCACAGATACTACATGAGATGAGGAAACTCAGCGAGTTTCTTCAGGAAATATCCACACTTTTCCCTCTCATCRCTGCTTTTGCAGTGTTTTCTCCTTTCTTACACACATTTCCATGGGCGCACCACCAACTTTGTTGATGGGATCACTGTGTCCTGTCCATTCTTCTCACTAAAGCCACCCCCACAGGGCCCCCTTCCTATCAAAACTCTGCCACTTGCACTAAACACATTCTTATGCCACGGCACACTACTTTTGATCTTCAGAAATCTTCTTGAAGTCTGTTTTTTGAAACCTTTCCTCTTTGAAATTGCCTTTGAAAAGGTTTTGAGCTAAACAAGAACTCTGCACGTCCAGCTATTACTTCTTTTAAACGATTATTTTTTTTCAAGATACCCCTTATAGACCAAAGCCTGTAATAGAGAAGTGCCAGCTAAAGACCTAGAAGAAAGCTCTACAAATCAAAAAAGGATCTTTAAAATCTTCTCACATTTCACACTTAAAACAATAAACATTTACTTTTTTAACATCTCCAAACAGCAAAAAAATTAAGGCATGAGATAATGTGGTTTACAAGAGTGAATAACCGCACTATAGGATACATGACAGTACTCTCACACATAACTCCAAGTGCAGCTTTTCCATACTCTGGCTTATAGGAGCCCAAACCAGAGGCCTTTAAGACTAATTAGAAACAAATAGTAATAATAATAAAATGCTCTGCCCCTCCCTACCCAGGTTTCCAATATGAATGTGGAAGAACTTTTAAGATCATAACCCTACTGTGTAATTTATACACACATGAACACTTTTACTGTTGTTGGTTGGTAACTTTCACCCATCCTCTGTGTTTCACTGAAAAATGAACAGAACCTCAAGGATCCATAAATGACATCTTCAGGAAAAGTAATCCTAAAGAGATGTGAGTTCAGTCTATACTAGAGTACTCTTAGGGTGTAATTAAACACCAATATATGTATCTCAATAAGGAAAAAGTAGCATGAAAAGCAGTGGGATTATTCCTAAATATCACTCATCACGTGGATATTCTGTGTTTGGGGTTACTGACAGCAAGCAGCAGAAGCTTAGCATCCTGAATAACCTAAAAAAATCCCAGATAATGCCAAAACCAAGTTTAACTAGATGAAAAATATTATAAAATAACATTTACTTTCTGTTCTCCCTCATGATTGGTTTTTCTGCAGAAAGCAGAAACCTAAAATGACCTTTGCCACTCAGACTTCCAAACAGAAGGACACGAAATATACATTTGAAATAGGGTTTATTTGAGTGACAATTTGAGTCTTAATTTGAAATATAGGAGTCTCTTCGAGTTAAGTTGTAGATTTAGTGTAGAGAGAAGCTATTGCTTGAAAGAGTGAAAAAAATAAAAATCAACTAATTTCAGCTATTCATTGCACAAAACCTCTGACACTACACTTTACTGTTTATCTCTACAGATAAATAGATTATAGATTAAGCATACCAGTTTGCAGTTTAAAAATGACAGATCACATTTTATGGTAACATTGGGTATCTAAAATTAATTCAGTGTAAAATCAGTGTTAATAGTAAAATTATTTTATTTTGATATGTTCCAACATGAAAAGGAAAGAATCAACTTTTAAAATGCTTTTAAAGAGCAGTTTGCATATATGAACAATTTAACTGGTATAAAATAAACTGTAGGTCAAATACAAGTGAAGGATTAATCCTGAAAAGCAACTGTAGAAATCTGKGTGTTTTTCTCATGAACAATCAAATTATTGGATACTTTATCTAATAATTATAAAAATAAAAGATTTTCTAATGTCTGTTACTCATTAATAGTCATGATATGCATGAATATGCATTGTAGCATCATACCGAATCTTCTTTTAATAGGTTTAATAGAAAATAGATCCAATTTCTATATATTTTTAATCTACCAGTAGGAATCAAATTAACCATATTGTACTGTGAATTTTCCTTTGTCTGGACTGAAACTATTTTATATGTATAAGGTTCCCTAATGTTGTGTACTATCTATTCAAAAACTAACTTATTCTCTTTATTGTTAGTGAAACACATTTATTTTCCAATCAGCATCAGTGATCATTCCTTGAGTAGGAGGGCAGAGTTGTTCAGATCTGTCTTAAGTTTCCATCTGAATAAATATGGAAAATAGAAGAAGGCAAGGGCGACTGTAATCTGTCCTTAAAGGAAGTTACATGAGATTTCTAGGATCTGTTAAAAGTGTAAAGAAAATAATAAAAAAATGTTCCTAAAAATAAAGATGGGCAATAACAGAGGATTTCTTCATCCTACCTCCCCCTCACTCAGCATATACTATAGGTTTTCACTGTTAAAGGAGTTTACAGGATCTGAATTCCTTTAAGTTAGAATATAAGGGCCTGCATCTCATTACTCATTGCAGGAACTTGATTCCTCCCTATTTTAGCATCATGAGACACAACACTATTTCTTCCATTCCTTATGCATTCTTCATGTCTTCCTGCTGCTCTCGTGCAGTGTTGAGATGAGATTAGATATTTAAAACTACTCTGGCACTATATTATTGTAAACCCATGAGGAAAACAGTAATTTTATTGCATCCTTGTGAGTGAGGATGAAGATGAGCTGTACATAATATCCTCCCCTCCTATGCCTTACTACAAAAGTCTTTGAAAAAGGTCAAATCTTCAAACTGCAATCCATTACATGCACAGCAATACAATCTATTATATGTTCTTTCCAACCAATCCATTGTAAATTTAGGTACATATATATTATTTTCACATTCGTTCAGCTAACAAGGACACCACTACTTTCAAAGCTAAGACAAGCAYACTTCATGCACTTCCTGTTCAGTTAAACCATTTTGTCACTGCATTTAGATATTTATAGGTTGTGTGTCAGTTCAGTTTGGCTCTTCTGTTACTTCTAGAAATCCAGTGTTACGTTCTCCTTTTCCATTTCCACACCCATTCTAGTTGAGAGCAGACCTGCAGAGAGGGACTTTGGAGATGCTGGTGGGTGAGAGGCTGGACATGCCCTGGAGGTGTGCCCTGGGAGCCCAGAAATGTCCCGTGTGCTGGGCTGCACCCAAAGCAGCTGAGAGGAGGATTAAATATAAGGAAGAARTTCTTCCCTGTGAGGGTGGTGAGGCCCTGGCAAAGGTTGCCCAGAGAAGCTGTGGCTGTCCCATCCCTCAAAGTGTTCAAGGCCAGGTTGCATGGGGCTCTGAGAAACCTGGTCTAGTGGAAGGTGTTCCTGCCCATGGTAGAGGGTTGGGACTGGATGATCTGCAAGGTCCCCTCCAACCCAGGCCATTCTGTGATTCTAATAGCTACAGTCATTTTTTATAATATATTAGAGAATTCTTTTGGGTGTATACATACATACATGCATATATATATATATATATATATATATATATATATAATGTATACACACACACCCCTCAGCCTCAGTGTGATTCTGCTGCTTAAACAGAGCAACTTAAACAACTTCAGATATCCCACCCTTGTAGTCTTATACATATAAGTCATAAAGATGACCACACAGGGTCACAAAATACTATTTGGAGTTCTCCATTTAACTGAGATGATCCTATTGTTCCTGAAACAGCAGTTGATAGTCTATCTCACTAGTTTAATTAAGTTTTGTGCTTTCTGAACTCTCATCCAACTCAAACAGTTTAGATTATTATTTTGGGAGGGGTTTTTCAAAGACTACTGTTTAGAATACAAGTGCCAGAATAAATAAATATATATTTTTAAAGGATTAGAATCAAGTCAGAACAGTCAGAAACGCTTTAGTCGATTCAGATAATCACCAAACAGCAGGCAACCATACACACACCAATTGCTTTTCATTGGGAAAAAGTAATTCTTGTTATTCCAAATGAATATGAAATAACATCAACTATAAAAGGTTTACCAAAAATTATTCAAACTACTCCTCCCAACCATGAGGGGTTTTGATTACATAAAAACTATTACTGACATTAGAAAGTAAAGGTTATCCACCATTTTAAATAAGCACTAATATATTCACAAGCCCTTTGTTATCACTCTCAGCAAGAAGTGTATGTCTAAGAGTTGTTAGATAAAACATTCTCCTACATAAACCCTATACATGAACATACAAAAAAAAAAAGACAACAGAAACTCATGACACTCCAAGAGCTTCCAAATACTGATAAAAGTATTGCTCTCCTCCCCTCAAAACTACCTAAAACCTAGGTGTTGGTCAACAGGAGCTGAACATGAAGCCAGGTGGGCAAGGTGCCCAATGGCATTCTGGCTTTCATCAGCAATTGTGGGGCAGCAGGACCAGGGCAGCAATTATTTTCCTGTGCTGGGCACTGGGGAGGCCACACCTTGAGTCCTGTGTGCAGTTTTGGGCTCTCATGGCAAGAAAGGCATTAAAGTGTGTCCAGAGCTGGGGAAGGGTCTGGAGTACAAGTCTGATGAGGAGCAGCTGAGGGAGATGGGTGAAGTTCAGTCTGGAGAAAAGGAGGCTCAGGAGGGACCTTCTCACCCTCTACAACTCCCTGCAAGGAGGGTGGAGCCAGGTGGGGAAAAGCCTCTTCTCTCAGCCAAGTAGTGACAGGACAATAGGACATGGCCTCAAGATGCACCAGGGGAGATTCAGGTTGAACATCATGAAGAATTTATTCATGGAAAGGGTTGTCAAGTATCGGAACAGGCTTCCCAGCAAGGTGAGCTCACCATCCCTGGAGATGTTCAAGAAATGACTGGATGTGGCCCTTAGCGCTGCAGTTWATTCAACAAGGTGGTGATCTGTCAAATGTTAGACTCAATCTTTTAAGTCTTCTCCACCTAAATGATTCTGTGATTACACAGTGAYGCAGATGCTGCAATGATATAAAAAAGTTAAATAGTCCAAATCTGACATTTTTCACCTATTTTCATGAGAAGCTTCATGGGTGAGTAAATATGTCATCCCAAAAAAAGAAGAAAGGGGAGAATTTATTTCAAGCTTTAAATGCAAATGAATGCAACTATCAGCCAAGGGCCAGGGAACATGACTACCACGACAAGTCTTTCCAAAAACAATTAMGTCTTTCACTCGTACTGTTCAAAAAGAGCAATGACAAAAACACATGCTGAGTGATAAATGGTACAACTATAAGGGGACACACGGTAAGTGGATGTGTTTCTTTAACTGATTTTTTTCTGCTTCCCCATGGATTCCATGAAGCTCTGGACTAGAATGACTGAATCATAGGGAAAAGATTTACTGAAGCCAAGTAAGAATGCTTCAAAAAACATGAGTTGTGTCCACATAAAAATTAAAGGGGAAAAAAAAGGGGAAAAGAAAAAAAAAAAAAAGGAGAGGAAAAGGAAACTCAAAAGGGGAAAAGGAAAGCTTCCAGAAAGGTAAGCACGAAAACACAAGAGACAAAGTTTAAATTATATCCCTTTACCTGAGAAGTCAAGACTACAGAGAGAATCTGAACACAGRACCTTGGTAGAAAAGGAACATTCAGAAGAGACACGGCTACAGCAGAAACAAAAAAAAAAAAAAAGTTCTTGGAGATATATATAATCTGGAAAGATCCCTATGTTACGATCTTATTATTCAGGCAACATGCCATTGGATGCCTCTGAAATAAAAGTTTTAAAAGAAGCTATTGAAGAAATAAAACATTAAATTGTCCCAAGGAATTTGTCAGGACAAGACAGCATTCACTAGAGATTCCTGGGAGAATTCACAAATGACATGGCGTGATGAGATACAAAACAGTAATTCATTTTCCCTTGTAATGGCCAATGTTATCTGTTGGCTTTTAGGACTCTATGCTGCTGTTTACTACATAGTTTAAATATACATACTGTGTTAAATGTCTGGCCCTATCYCTACTTAATTCATTAGAAAAATACTTCCAAAATATTTAAAACTGTAATACTGCACAGCACTCTGACACAGCACTGAATTTCAAACCTAATGTACTACAGGAAGTAACAGCACAATATGTAGCAGAAGCACAAGAGTATGTCCTTCCCAGCATCTTGGAAAAGGTCCTTGGACAACAGCCAGCTTGGAAGCACAGTTCGTGATGATGAGATTTCACTAAACTACACTAATAACAACATAGTTACCACTCATAACAACCACTTTTATCTTAGAGGGAGGAAMTACCTAAATATTCGTCACTCTTTCTACTAATATTTTTTGGTTATGTCTGAATGTACCAATTCTGGCTGAGATAGAATTCATTTTCTTCACRTTGGCTTAGAGGGGGCTGTGTGTTGTATTTGTGCTGAGAACAGTGTTGATAACACAGGGATGTGTTACGCCTGAGCAGCACTTGCTCAGAGTCAGTACTAAACCACAGAACTCTGGTGTCAGTCATAGAAAACAGAGTATACTTCAGTTTCATGCAATTTTATTCTGTCAAGAGTGATTTAATTAAAAATAATTAAATGATTCCCAAAATATCGAATGGTTTCTCACTGTCATAGAACTATCAATAATCACACAGAAGTTTTCATAAAATTATAATGGGGAAAAAGTCAGAAGAGGTGGTGTAGTCAAACCCTGATAATCATAGTGGTAACATGTTTTTTAAAATATTGCTGTTTAATAATTTGTTTTGTAGCAGCTGTTTTAAGGTCATCACGTAACTCACAATAAGGACATTTACAAAAAGTGGTGAAGGAGCTCTCCTTAGGGTTACTCTCACCTTTCAGTGCGTATCGGGATACTAGAAAGCTCCACAGGACTGCAACACTCTAACATCTGAAAAGTATTTATCTGCAACACTCTAACATCTGAAAAGTATTTACAGACCCATCAATCAGATTATTCCAAAGCAATATACTCTACTCAGCAGATTATTGTCTAATTTTTACTGTCAGTCAGTGGATCTCATCTAAGCTCTTTTTTAGAGATCTGAAAGTCCACATATAGTTAGAGAATTTAAAATGGATAAATTAATTTATTTAAACTTTCATAGGATGCTTGCACAATATTTTTAAGAGAGCAAGTAAAATAACTCTGAGTCAGTTTCTTTGAAAAATAAGATGATAGACATTTTGTAATTTATYCCACTCAAACGGGAATTCTAAAGGGAAGCTGTCAACGCATGGGGGAGTTTCTAGAGTGGTCATTCAGATTAATTCTCCAAATTATAACTACTCTAAATCACTAACACTATCAAAAATCACTAAGACTTGAGAAAATGTTGAGCTTTTCAACAAATCTCTCTTCAGATTTTCATCTTAAGATTTAAAAAGTTATTATGCAAAGATGATGCAAAATTTCATTATGATGTAATATTTGGAAATAAACCCCAGATTTTTAATGACTCTAAATTTTAGAATGAATAAAAAAAATGCTCAAATTATCTTTTCTTTGTTATTAATTTTTGCAGCCTATTCCACAAGGGCAATAAACCACTTACTTCCAGATTTATGACTAATTTTTATTTCATTACTCATATTACCAAATCTCACAAATAATTCTAAATTCACAACATTCACACAATATTCCAAAATCAAGTTTCATCTCCATATATTTAAATGCACTTAGAGGTTTTTTCCACAAAATACTATGCCCGAGAATACTGTAATTATTAGTCATTCCTCAATTCACAGATTTAGTTTAATTCAGTTTTTACCCTCTGTGCATGAAAATCTATGAAAAACCTACCCTTCTTTCAGCCCTTATTTCTCAAACATGCTGCTTATCACAAGTGTATGCTTCCTTGGAATTTGATGCACGATGATTTATGATTTAGCTTGTGTTTTCTTTCAAATGGCATTGAGATTTGTGAATACTACACTATCCACAAGGTTTGCTTACTTTGGGCTTATTGATTGTAAACAATTCAAAATGGAGAAAAATAAGGGAGATGATGAGAGCCTCTTTCCACCACTCTGGTTCCACAACAATTTTTTTATTCTGTAAAAAATAACCTTTATTTTTCAAATATGTGTCATTAGGGCTCACCAACAAAATATGTATACTTATGTTGAGGCTCCTATTTCACTGAATGATACAACTAATACAATTTCTGCTGGCAAGAGAAATAGAAAAAGATTGTTTAGTGCAAGACTATATTCATACAGGAATTGTTGTTGGATATGTTTAAGATGCCAACAGTGGTATAATTTAAGAAATTTTGGATATGCAAATACATCGTGCATTTTTTTTATTATGCACATACTTCTACCTATAAATATTGATGCTATGCTAACTAAGAGCCTAAAAAGATTAACAGAGATACTGTGGAAAGAATAAATATTTTAAATTAATTTTCTGATTAATGACTTAACTAACCACTTATTATATACTATGTGCTGGCCATTAGATTTTAAATTCTGTGTCAAAACAAAACCACAGTGATGAAGTTCTCTTAAGGCCAATCTCTCTTAAACAAGAAGCACCACTGAATGTACATAAACTAAGATGAATTTCAGAAACCTACTGGACACTTTTATAGTCAGGCAAATTGCAGACTTCAGGAACAAAACATATCTGTTGTGCCGAGTTTTCTGCCTACAGAACCTTTTGCTATATGGACAGAAATTGTATGGTACATCCTGACTTAAGTGAAGCAAACAGGAGTCAGCACTAACTGAACAGCAGAATAACAACCACTGGGTATCAGCCTCACTTTCACCAACCCCCCCTCCCCCTTCTTTCTTTTCTATTTCTGACCTATGAAGTCTGCAGTTTCTATGAAGATGAAAAGAAAGCCATTAAGAGCATCTTCTGGTATTGTCAGATGCATCAAAAGCTGCCCTTCATCTTTTGCTTCTCCCCTTTCACCTTTTGCAATTTCATCTGTAGAACAGAACAAAAGCAAGAGATCTTTTTCTTAACACCTTTATGTCCACCAATAACAAACAGCTTCCCAGCTGCACTTTTTGGCATTACATCAGGGTTTTATGCCTTTGTTAGTCTCCAAGGATGCAGTGCAGACCAAATGCTYGAATACTTTCAAGACTTCAGGCATTGCACACACTACAATATTCAGCTTCATGAATGAAARGTGCTATAACACAATCTAAATAAAGCCCATAACTTGACCCTGCAATTATCTMTCCTGGTTTTAAATCTTTTCACAGTCTGAGAATACATGGGGTCAATCGCATTCAACTCAGGATTGTGGAAGCAACTTGCACCTATTACAGTATTTGCTCAGGGAATCTGATACAAATGTTTTCTTTCATGAAAACTATTTTTTATTGCTACTGTTATTTTTGATAAAGGTTAGTGAGCTGAAGGGAAAATGGAAAATAACTTTTATGTCTTCCTATGCAGGCAGCTTGTGTACTTATTGCGTACTTCTAGACTCAGTGATTAACAGAGTACAAAGGAAAGCTTAAACAGCCAAGGACTGCCCTGACATCTCCACTCTCTCTAACAATGTGTTATGATGTGCAACCATTTCCTCAAGACACCAGAAGGAGCTGCTAGGCAGAGCTACAATATCATCTCAAWATATTAACTTTAACACAGAAAACTGACAAATGCATTAAAATGTGAGCATTCTCTGAACAGAAGGTAGATTCCTTTGAAATGCACATTTTCTTTCTAATTATCATTATTTTAATTTTTTAAAAGGTCTGGGGGAAGGCTATACCACTGTTATTAAAGACATTTTTCCTTACAAATCACAGCCTAGTTTCAATTGGAARTGACCTCTGGAGGTCATTTTGTCCAGCCTCCATGCTGTAACAGGGCCACCTACAGCCAGTTGCCCAGGAACTTCATGGATTTGCTTTTTTTTTTTTTTCCTTTGAAATGAGGAGTTCTTACATAATAGCATTTATTTTTCCCCCATTATTGTCACAAGGCAAGGAGCTGTACTACACCTCTTAGGAAGTAATCAACTGCCTGGCCTTAAAAATAAATATTACAGTCTCCTAGGGTTGCATGGGAGACTGCAAAACTGACAGACCACAAACCCTCACCAATTAGTTTATTCCATCAAATTCTGTAACTACCATAATAACAAACCTTAAAGAATGTTCTTAGAAAAATCAATACTTAATTTCTATAGCCTCCCTCTGCCAGAACCAAATCAAGAGTCAGTTTTTTGCATTAGATTTGCCAAGCTTCAAGCAACATATCTTAGTTGCACATTTCCAACTGGCTTGGCCAGTAAAACCACTGCATAGGTAGGCATTCAGGTTATGAAGTTCTGTGTTTGTAATTAAAACCTAAAACCAGGTAATGCTCAGCTTGTCACTAAGCACTAAAGAAGTAAATTCGTATTTATCTCCAACCAGAAAATTTCTTCAAGAACTTGAATGATATCATTTGGCATGCAAAGAAAGTTTGGTTTCCTTCAAGAGACCAGAAAAGACAAAGGAATACAACACTAATATAACACAATAAGTTAAGGTGATTCTATTTTGTACTCATCTCTTTGTTTAGATCATACCAAATGCTTAGGTATTTGAGAAGATCAACACAATCTTCTAGTTCATGTGTATTTCTGAATAGATGTTTTGATAGATTTATGATCAGTCATACACTATTTGTAATTACAGACACTTCAGTATGAACATATTTTCAGCTAAGTAAATTTATCATCTTCATTACCTTGTGAGTTCTCCCATGAATTTTCAGGAAACTTCAGTCAAGAGATAACTCAAACTGAAATAATAGCATTCTGCTGCAAATTAGTCTAAATATCAAAATTAAAATCCAAGCCTGCTACAGTGTATATTAAAAAAAAATATATGAGAGCTAGATTTTCAGATAAACACATTTATAGTCATTGAACTTTTCTCTAATTTCAGAAAAACACAAGAGGCAACTTAATGAACAGGAAGTTCCACTTGAACCTGAGGAAGAACTTCTTTACTGTGCAGTGACCACACACTGGAAAAGATCACCCAGAGAGGGTGTGCTGTCTCCCTCACTGGAGACATTCCAGAACCATCTGGATGCAATCCTGTGCCATGTGCTCTGGGATGACCCTGCTTGAGCAGAGAGATGGGACCAGATGACCCACTGTGGTCCCTTCCAACCTGACCCACTCTGTGATTCTATAATACCTTTCTCCATTTTTTTCTAAGATTTTACATGCATTTTTTCACCACCAATTCATATTGGGTAGCTTTTGTTTAGTTCAGCTTGGTTTGCTTTTTTCACTAGAAGAGGATTATTTGGGGGGTGTTGTTTGGGTTTTTTTGTTGTTGGGTGGTTTATTTTTTTTTTTTTAATGGCAGACAGCTTCGCATTACTTCTATAAGAGTATATAACATTCTATAACATTCTTCTTAGTTTTTAAAATAACTACTCATACATGAAAATTCACTACTGTGAAACATTCCATGAAACAGGATTTTTGGCATTTAAATTAAAGAAGTTGCAAATCCTAATGTGAACAAGTAATCCAAAATTTTCAAAATTCAGGTTGACCTTTTTTTCCTTATTATTACACTTACACATTAAACGTRTAAACTTGTGAAAATGCCTGAAGCTATTTCAGTGATAAACCAGGACCATATCTGTCATACTAACTGTCAGAAAGCCTTTCAGATATAAAATGAAATAACTGCTGATCCCTCCTTGGCTCTCCAGTCAAGGAATCAGCTGATGGGTGGGAATAAGGGAGTCTCAGTTGGTGTGATATTGCTGCCAGTGCACCATTGCGGTTGTGATCAACACAAGTTGTTCTTCGATCCTCAACAACTCCACAAGAGAAGGGTTCTCTGAGACACCAGGCAAGGTAGGCAGCTGCTTAATTTCCTCCATCTCCAAGGCAGCAAAAAAACACCCAGCGATGCCTTTTTGGGACCTTGACACACCCTCTCCTGAGGTAGTCTCTGGCAAGGATACACAGCCTCTGGGCCAGTCACAATAGGATGTTTCAGCCATTCATTTATGAGCAGGTTGATTTTAATCTCCAACAGAGTCTGCTGTTGGGATCCCTATCACTCCAGAAAGACAGCTGGGTTCTGCCCCTGCATAGCTTGATGTCATTRGGGTTCACTGTGCACCAGTATTGACCAGAGCCTTATGCTCCTGTGGGTCCAATATTCCAGGTCATGGGATCCACACAGTCCAGTAAATCTGGCTGTCCTTCTCCTCCACCAGGCAGGGCCCCTCTAATACTGATCTCACAGGATTCTCCACTTATTTCTTGTAAAAGTGGATTAAAACTTCTCTCCATTGACTCCAAAGTAAAATCAGCCTTTCCACACTGCCTGAGAAACTGTCCACTGGAGCAAGAACTTTCCACAAAGATCCTCAACTTGCTTTTGTTTTTCCCTGTAATTCATGTACTTGTGCCTCTAGGGTTGAGGTAGGCTTTCCATCTCAATTCCTTACATCCTGCCAGTGGTACCCTGTGGCAGTACCTTCTGTATCATCTTTTGAGCCGAAGGACACCTGCAGTCAATCACTGAGGTACGAGYTCATACAGGTGGGGAGCTGGGCATATTTCCTCTGAATTGCTGGAAYTCACAGGACAGTTTATCACACAGTTTCTCCACAGTTGAGAGGAGGGAGGAAGAAATACTGTCATACMTTCATATTCCTCAAGTTGGTGAACGGCTTCATCCACTGTTGCTGCCACGCTGTCTTTCCAGACTTAGGCAGMCAGTGGGTTGGTGTGTGACAATGGGGCACTCCATACAAATTTCTGCCACATGGATCACATGGATTGGACTTCATCTGGAGCTGTGGCTGTGTGTTGTTCAGGCCATAATAAGCCATCTCTCACAGGGCTAATTCCCCTAGTTATTGGACACCTTCCCTGTGCAGTCCATTTTCCTGGGCAACACATAATATCTTCCTTGGAGGGAAACCTTTCCCTCATGATTGATAGGATCACCTCCAGAGGTTAAGGACTTGAGTCACTTCTCGAATTACTTTGTCAATGTCTGCTTCCCTAGAAAGGATTCCTGGATGTTTGTCTTCTCTACTGTCTAACTCCAAACTGCTAGCCCAAATACCCGAGCATCGGAGCAGCCAGGTGGTAACGTTCACTGGGATGATAGCCAAAATCTTTTTGTATATCCCACAGCTCACCCAAGGACAGGGGGTGGTGTTTAGCCCTTGTTCTGTCTCTTCCTCCTGTTCCTTCTTTGCCCTCCTTGTTCTCAATTACTAAACAAGATTATGGTTTTTTGCATTTCCCGTTGTTTATAGAGACATAACATGTCCCTGTTCTGACCAGAACATGCTGGTTCTGTGGCTCAGCTCCAGGGACTGTCACTGGGGCTGGAGTCGCTACAGGGCCTGCTGTCCTGTTACCAGCTCCAGAGACCTCCTCTTCCCTTGGAGGGTACTGAGTAGCACTGAGCAAGGCTCGGCAGGCCTGGGCCAGACCCCAGCACATTGCAGAGATTTGTGTGTGTATCTGAAATTGCCAGGTTCACTTTTTCCAAATATTTTGCTAGTAATTCCAAATTCTGGACTTATTCAGGTGCAAAGTTCCAAAACACTGGAGGCATCCACTGTCCTAGGTATCATAATTCCCCATACTATCCCACAGACCCTGCTACTCATAAATATCCAGCCTCAGGGCAGATCTCTGGCTGACGTTCTTAATTAGTTCTTTAACCTTAGAAAAACTGGAACCACGTGCAGTAATGTGCTAGTTCCTAGCAAAAGGACCAGGTTTGTTTCAAGGATATTAAAAAAATCTTTAAAATTCTCAAAAGCTACTTTAATCAGCCTGGAGGCAAAAAGGGACATATCTCCCCCATAGGTTGACTCTCCAAGGAGAAAAGGCAAAAGGGGTTATTATTAATAGTTCTCAATAGGTGACTCCTGATACACTGAATACATGTACCAGAGTAGTTTCATGCCCAGCAATGCTATCATATCATAAGCCCTTCACATCACTTTTTTCTACTACAAAGTACAAAATGATAACCCTTAAGCTCAGGCCCTATGGAGGATAAACATCACCACAAGGAACACACAGAGCAAGTCTTAACCCTGAGAAGAAGCACAACTCTGATAGCAAATAAATCAACATTGTGATCAGAAACTACTAAACCTACACAAAGAATGCTTACAACAAATTTGTTCTAACATGCTCTGGTCAGATCTGTCATTATCTCAACCCTTTGATCCCCACATACTGGGGGTCAAAAAGGACTGTCATGGTTTAACCCCAGGCAACAATGGCATACCCTGCAGTCACTCACTCAGCTGCCCCTCCACCCCACCAGTGGAATGGGGTGGAGAACAAGGAAAACAAAACTAGAAGTCATAGGTTGATATAGAATCAGTTTAATAATTGAAACAAAGTAAAATATCATCATAAAAATAATAGTAATAATGATAATAATAAAAAAGAGAGAGACAGATAAAACCCAACAAAGACAAGCGATGCACAATACAATGGCTCACCACCCACTGACCAATGCCCAGCCTCTCCCCAGCTAACTCCCAGATTTGATATGTGAATATAATATTCTGTGGTATGGAATATCCCTTTGGACAGTTCAGGTCAGGTGAATAGGCCATGCTGCCTCCAAGCTTTTTGTGCACTTCCTCACTCGGAGAGCATCCAACATGGAAAATCCTTGATTTAGGGTAAGCACTATTTAGCAACAAACAAAACAATCAGTGTGTTATCAATCTCACTCTCACACTGAATCCAAAATGCAGCACTGCAGCAGCTACAAAGAAAAAATTAACTCTATCCCAGCCAAAATCAGGACACTTCAAAATGTTTATATTAATTTGTTCAAATCTCAGTAATAAATATTTAATCAATCACGTAATCTCTTTGTGACAAAAACCACAGAATACATCAGAATATGGACTGAGGTAGGCTGAAAAAACTTCAAAGATAAGGCTTGCATAGGTTTGGTTGTTTGACAGGTACAGGATCAGCCCTGGCAACAGGAAACTCAGAACAAGTTCTGGTTGGAAGGCACTTGGACCGGCCAGACCTGAGCAATGAAGCAAATAGTGCCAAAAAAGCAGAACTGATGGGTCCCATGAGGGACAACTCCTGTGAGTGACAGTTACCCACATCCTGACCTGGCCCATGGACTTGCTTTCCCAGGATTAGTATCCTTGACATGGCAGAGATTGCTGAGGCTCATCTATTTCCAAGGCCACTTCTCTTTGATAATTATTCACATGGGGACCATTGACACCAATAAGGGAGACCCTGAGGTGACTACAAGCTCTGAACACTTGAGTAAAGAACCTGGGCACCCAGACAGGGCTCCCATTCATCCCATGGACAAGGAAAATATCTTAGTAAGGAGCAAAAGTTTCCTAAAGATGAATAAGGTTTCAAGATCCAAATAAAGACAGGAAAATCCTCTACATTTGCAAACAGGTCTTCTCGTAATGTCAGCCAATAAGGATTTCAGTTCACCAGTAGGTAAGTTCCCTAGAAAACTGTCTAACTTTATTCAATATTTAAAATTTTCTAATCAACTTTCCAGATGAATGGAGCTAAATACTAAAGATTATATCACATTCAAAAAAATTCAGATTCAAATTGACAAAAAAATCTGTCAAAATGAATTTTTTAAAAAAACTGACAGATTCAAATGCCTGACCAAGGGGAAAAGAGAGAAGACGACAGTAGCTTGGAATTAGAATACAAATAGAATTAGGATATTCCATTTCAAACTGCTTTGCATGTTCTTATTTCTAATCAAGTCTTACTTCTTTAATACTGCTGATTGTGCAAATTCACTTCGCACTGTCTGCATTTTCTACTTTTATTTAGAAAAAAGCAATTCTTTTCATTTGCATGATCCTTTTAAAGGGCTAATTATAAATATAAAAATTCAAATTCAATAGACAAAGTACAGATCGTTAATCTCAAGTTATAGAGACTTTAATTTCATTTTTTATAAAAAAATTATTGAAAACATTTTATAACACTGGAATTGCAGTAGTGCATTGATTTCAATGAAATCAAAAAAGCTTGTTATAGTTACCATTAAGTGCAATAAACTATCATAGAAGTCAAGTTATCAAAAGCAAATTTTTTTCTGCATTAGACAGATTTTAAAAAATATATTTACTATTCAGTAAGTCAGCAAATCTGATCCTGCTGAGACCATGCACAAAGGTTAAAGTGACATTTTATTACCTAAGTCTTATATCCACATTTTGAGACAGCTCCCCACAGAACAAAGTAAAAGAGAAAAGCCTGTTATATACATTTTAAGATCATTAAACAATATTACARTTGATGTTCTACATGCAAAAAAAAAGAAAAAAGATTCATTAATGAATATACTTCTTCAATTTCATGTGTCAGCATTAGGTGGGGTGAGAATTTGTAACTCATCTCAAAGATTTATTCTGAAACTACTGTCAAAATTTAAGTCTAGACCGAATGTAACTTTTATTTCTTTTGACATTTGCTTGATACACAAAATTACATTTCAGGAACAGTCAATCCAAAAACCGTATTTCTGTCACTGAAATCACAGCTTTTGATGGAACTTCACTTTTCTGCTGAGAAAGTATCCAAGAAAAAAAAAAAATTATTTGCTATGGCTCTGTGAATGCCATGCAAGTCTTCTGCTGATTTCATCACAAAGTTTTTAATTTGGAAAGAGCTAAACTAGAAGTTCAGCATACCTGTGAATACATCAGTCACACAAGAAAAAAATCAGCAAACAGAATCCTTAAGGGAGCATGGTATATTTTTTACATTTGAATCTCTGCGGAGTAACAGGATCCAAAAGAAAAGCTGTAACAGTCCAATCATAAAAAATGCTACAAAAAGATTGCATAAATTTTAGAACTAAATACTTGCTCTGGACATATGGAAAAAGCCTTATGGTGTGTAAATTATCTTGGGTATTAAAAATTTCCTAAGTTTATTTTCATTCACATTTGTCTCAGCTACAACATGTAGCCCAGTATAAACCACTGTGATGTTGCTCTATTAACTAATTACACTAAAGAGACAGTAAAATTAAAAGGTTTGGAGGCCTATTAATTTACAGAAGGAGAATAAACTTGTACTTCCATATTTGGGCCTCCTACTACATTGAGAGACGGAATGTAAGGCTGTCTCTAGAGCAGCACTTTGAGCAGAACAGGCAGGGAACTCCTCTGACAGATATCTCTCCACCCCACCAAGGCAAAAAAAAAATAAATTCAAAGAAAATAAGCAAGACTATTCTGGGTCATCCCATCAGTGGGGGAAAAAAAAAAAAAAAGGAGCAGGTGGAGATTTCTCAATAACACAGCCTTGAATTTCAGCAGTGTAAGAAACTTTTCTTTTCCATGCTCTTTGCACTTAATTTTTTCTCATTTTTATTAAACACGGTAAAAGCAAAGCTAGAGGATACTATAGAGCCCAAGATTTAAAGGAAAGCAATAAGGAACATTTTTATACAAATCACTATTTTCAGTTCAAGGATTTAAGAGCTTCTAATAGTTTCTCATTAGATTGTTGTTCTGCTTAGTATTCATTACTATAATACCATCTACCATACAGGCTCGCTCCTTTCCAGATCCTTCTCCAGTCACTGAATAACAACAACAAAACATATATATTTTTTTTAAATCCCTAATCAAGCCTCATAAGCAGGTTGAAGGAGGGGATTCTGCCCCTCTGCCCCACTCTGCTGAGACCCCACCTGCAGTGCTGCATCCAGCCCTGGGGTCCCAGCACAGCAAGGACAGGGACCTGYTGGAGCCAGGCCAGAGGAGGCACCAGGATGATCAGAGGGMTGGAGCAGCTCTGCTATGAGGAAAGGCTGAGAGAACTGGGATTGTTCAGCCTGGAAAAGGGAAGGCTCTGGGGTGACCTAAGTGAGGCCTTCCAGTACCTGAAGGGAGCCTATGGGAAAAATGGAGAGAGACTATTTACAAGGGTCTGGAGTGACAGGACAAGGGGGAATGGCTTCAAACTGAGAGAATAGGCTTAGATCAGAGATTAGGAAAAAATTTTCCTCTGAGGGTGGTGAGGCCCTGGCAGAGGTTGCCCAGAGAAGCTGTGGCTGACCCATCCCTGGAAGTGTTCAAAGCCAGGCTGGATGGAGCTCTCACTAACCTGGTCTACTGGTGTCCCTGCCCATGGCAGAGGGTTGGAACGAGATGATCTTTAAGGTCCCTTCCAACCCAAACCATACTGACACTTACAGGCAGTTCTTACAGACACTTCAAATGAAGTGTTCCTAACACATGCTACTGCTCAACACTTCATTTTCAGTAAAATTATGGTCAATTAATATAGTTTCCTAATAACACCTTCATTCAGCAGCTCTCTCTTCACACTAGAACTTTTAGATGTGTGTGCTCTTATGCCTCTATTCCCTATTGATGTTTATTTGATCTCAAGTTCTTTATCAACCAGATGAAATTTTAGAATTCACAGCTGGATTTTCTCCATCTGAAGGTCATACAGAACACCAAACTTAATATTTGATAGTGTCCCTGAAGCTGGGGGAAAGAAAGACTGTTTCTCTCTTTACCCTGAAATGGTATTACTAACAAAATCACCAAATACAAGCTGCTGTTTAATTGTGGTCAGATTAGGTGAGAAATGGTAGAAGAATAACATGTAGGGAAGCTGTTCTCCTACCGCTGAAGATGCTTCCTAGGTAAGAAAACAAGGACTTTTCCAAGTTATCTGAATTCTTGTAGGAAGTGGGTGATGTCTCACAGTTGTAAAAAGAAGTTCAAACAACTAAGAGAAGCGTTTTCTTGACCCATATGAGGATGAGAAAGTAAAAATCTGTTTTCCTTCCTTGAGAAGATAAACTCTCTCATTAAATGGGTTGGCCTTAAAACGTATGTGGCTTGTTTGGTTTATGGAATTCAGTCTGAGAAGTTGGAAATCTGAACTCTCAGGAATTGCTTTTATTTTGGGTACCATTGCAGAGTTCACCTTAATAAATAAAAACATTTAAGAATTATGTAAATCTCTGTATGCATGGACATCCATCCAAAACCTGCAAGAATGTTTTACAGTGAAACAAGAACTATATAAATGCAGTACAGTGATACATGTCTTTTTCTCAGTCCCTCTCTTGATTATTTCTGCTCAGACATACACATATCCAATTTTATATAATTTAAAATATGTAAACAAAGAATCATCACTGCAAGTCCTAAGAGTTCTATAGATGCAACTAGTAGCATCCATCTGTGGAATCTTGGAACTGAACATTTTAAAAATTTATTATTACTACAGTTTATGATAAAAATCAGTGGTATGCTCCATGAGGGTAAGGAAAGGTTTGTAATTAAAATACAAAAAAACCCCCAAACTAAAACAAACCAAAGAAAACACCCAGCCTGTAACAAGTTAACAAAGGTCTCATTTTGAAAGAAAATTTATTTTACCCTGGGGATCTGAGTACATTCCAGGTAGAGATTTTTTTTTCCTTTCTATACAGCTAAACCTCATATTTGTGACACACCACAAAATTATTTTCTGTGCTGAAAAGGCTTCTTTTGAGTCTAGAAATATCTTTTAGCTATATTCCCTAAAATCTATCCAGAGATATAAAAAACTACCACACTTTGTACTCTCAGACCTTTTTCCATTATTTCCTCTTCGACTGTTTTTCCATTATTGTGACTGGAGAAGATTAAAACATTTTGAGTACATTAAAGAAAGATCTTATTCAAATTTTGAACTGACGCCTGCTTATTTCCAAACTAGAAATGGGTATATGGATATTTTTCATCCTCAAACTGATCATGCAAACAGACTGGAAGTCTAATGACTTCCTGCTATTGGGAAAGAGAAGAATTCTTCTTTCTCTGCCTGCAGTGAAAATTTACAGAGAGCTGGAACTCAGAAATTTAGCTTTTTTGCCAAGTGAACAAGAGTATAACTAGCTCAATCTGATCACAGATGTATAAAGCAGCATATGCTTTACTTACTGGATGTAGGTGTGATCACATCATGAAAGAAGTCCTTCTAAACATTACAGTATGTGCACACAATAATCCTCAGATGATCCCAGTATCACACTTTTGAATTACTCATGTAAGGTCCAAAAATCAAATTATTTCATTTCTAAAACCTTCATATCACCACAGTGTAGAAGAACTGTATTGTATGTACCTTAAAAAAGCCCAAAAAAACCCTCAAACAAAACCCCCCAAATCTACACCACATACCCCACAAGACTACACGGAATTTCAGTTAGTGATAAAATGGTGCACGCTGAGCTGCAGCTTTACTGTTAAGCCATTCTTAGTTTTACTACATCACAAAAATGACTACAATTGGTACACAGAAGCAAAAACGGAACACGGTCAAACAGCAGCTTCACTTATGTAAGCAATACAGAGAGGATTTCAAAATTAACATGGAACACAAACATGAGTCTTAGGTATTCAGTGTAATCCCCAAAATATCCATTTAAATTGAGAAGTTGCACGTCACTGACTTTTGTTAAAAAAACAACAGTTTGTAACTTTTCCAGAAGTGCATAGTGGCTTAGGCAGTTGAAATTTCAGTCTTATTAAGGGTACACATTCACTCCTCTAAAATAGGGTAGTTGCTGAATTTCAACACTGGATCTATTCTTAATGAAGTCTGACAAAACAAAAGTTTATACACCTTTTTAAGAATATAAAATTAGGAACAAAACCCCCAGTGCTTCACATTAATAGTGGTGTTATTACAGGGAGTAAAGAAAACTTGGTTTCAACTCAAAGCACCCAAGTGTCAGCACTATATTGAGACACACCACGAAATACACTTGGATGAACTCCGAGATTGAGAACCACSAGAAAAGCAATTGAGTGTTTAAGAGCTCATCTGTCTTTCTGACATTGTATGGATTCAGTCCCCCCAGACGAAAATGTCCTGGCAACCTCAGCAATAAACCAGCAGTCTTAGTTTTACTCTGTCAGTAAATAAAGGGAAATGTAAAATTTTACCTCATTGCCCTGTTTTGACTTAGAGGCCAGAGAAAGATATGAAAAATGCAATGTATTTTTTAATTAGTGCTATATAACCATAATTATCCTAAAAACATTACATTTATTCATAAAGACTTTGCTCTCTAAAAAATTATTAAATACTGGGATATAGACAAAGACTGCCAGACAGGATATGCCATGGTAAGAAATACAAAAGAAAAAAAAGGGATTTGGTTCCTGCACTTATATTTTGCACTTTTCCTTTATAGTACAAGCCTATGAATCAGTCTTAATTATTGTATGAGTAGAATTAATTCCTTAAATATCAACAGCGATGTAGTGATATCTTAWAACTGCTAAACCATATGATATACCACCCTAACATATCTTGAACAAAATTTGATTATACAGCTCTTTTGGAGGTAGCAGCAAGTGCGTAGGTAAAGATGTATCACCTTATAAACACTCAGCTGTTTGGATCTCTTTTAATTTCTTCAATATTGAAAYGAATGGCAATATGGAGAAACAAAATTCCATGTCACAGCATAGGAAATTTATTAAAGGTCACTTTTAGCAGACCTCTACAAAGAGTATCCATGTGTTCACAGCCTACTTAGAGCATCTAAATAAATATTTTTAGGGCTTAGAGGTCAGTTTATAGAATAAGTTCCATTACCAACTCAGTTGAATGCATATTGCCTGTACAGGAGAAGCAAGAACATGACTTCAAGCAATACAGTTGTTTGATTATATTTGTTGTTCTTACCCTAAAAAATTCCTTGCTTTCAGAGGCCTGTCCTTTTTTCACAGATTACCTCRGATTAAAATAGTTGAAAGGGAAAATGAAAAATAATTCAAAAATAAGGTACTTCAAGTAAAAAAATCACTAAAAAAAGACTTTGCAAAAGCCACTTTCACTCTAAACAGTAACAAAATTGCTAAGAAAAGAGCAGGGAATTCAGTGCAATTTATGGCACATTATTAGAGTCAAAAGAGAAAAGTGGCCAAAAGTATTAAAGTACRCAGCTACGGAAGTATTACATAATGAGATTCCCAAGCCAGTTCCAGAAGGGTTATTTTTTTTTCTTTTCTTGTTTTCTTGTTTCATAAGTACTTCACAAGCTCTCGAATGCACACTATTTGAAGAGTTTGCATCTGTGGTAAAGAARGAAATTTAAATACTCTTTTATTCAACTATTTCAGATGTCGTAACAATCGACAGAATGCACTTCTAGTCAATTTTTAAGAAGGGATAAGTTATAAGTTATACGTAAGAATATGTATTTATTTGCTACCTTTTTTTTTTCAAGTATTAACCTAATAATTATTTGGCTTACATTAACAAAATTTTCAGTTGTCTCACTGA
Source organism: Parotia lawesii (assembly GCA_003713295.1). Lineage (NCBI taxonomy): Eukaryota > Metazoa > Chordata > Aves > Passeriformes > Paradisaeidae > Parotia > Parotia lawesii. Next base: position 889,331 of record RAHM01000183.1, read on the forward strand.
GTCTGTTATTGAGTCTACTTTGACAACTGTCCTTTCAAAATCTCCTTGGTTTTATTTCCTCAACATAGCAAGCAGCAAAATTAAATCCAAAGAAGTCTTGGTATCTCTCAGTACTGTGAATTCACACACACACAAACACCCTACCAACCACTCCCCAAAACACCAACCAAACAAAACCTTCACACCAAACAATGCCACACAACATTGATTCTGCCAAAATAAACTCTACTAATCCATKAATGTGGCTCAAGAAAGGACCTGTGCAGAAGAAACTAGGCAGCCACAGGCGTCCTATAAGAAATCACAGAATACACTGAGTTGGAAGGAACCCCCAAGGATCACTGAGTACAACTCCTGGCCCTGCACAGGACACTCCAACAATCCCACCCTGTGCCTGAGAGCATTGTCCAAGTGCTCCTTGAGTTCTGGCAGCCTTGGGGCTGTGACCACTCRATGGGGAGCCTGTTCCAGTGCCTGACCATCCTCTGGTGGAAGAACATGTTCCTATTACCCAAGTCCTTGCAGTTGAGCATCTCCTGACAGCACAGCTCCCATCACATACAGCCTGTGCCCATCAGGCCAAGCTGCAAAGCCTGGCAGACACCAAAGCCYGGCCTAATCAACAGGGTGAGCTGCCCACTTGGAAATGGATGTTCTGGTTATCACATTGTCCTATTCCTCTAAAATACCTCAGGGATGTGACCCTCTTTTCAAGCTCATTTGTTCAGGCCATCAAGGCCCGAACATTTCGTCTCCCTGAAATCTGGACATCACCTATGTCGAACACTTACCAAAACATTAGTGTTTGCTACGCACATCAAAGGMATACAATGTCATCTAAACTACACCCTTTGTGTCTTTGTGGTTAAAGAAACACCAGTGGGGATAAAGTTTCCAAGAGTGTCTAAACTGGCACAGATCTTATCAGACAGGGGCTTCACATCCTGCTTTCGGGGCGACGGGAAGTTCCCACTTCCCTCGTCCTGGGTCCTTATTCCTGCTAATGCACAACAAGAGAGAAGGCAGCTGTACTGGGCTATGTCCTTTCACCCCAAGGTGAGGGACAAGAGCAATGGGAGAAGCTTTCTTGGCTTTCCCAGGAGGACAASAAAAATCATGGAACCTACAAATGGTACAATCTTCTGAGAGAAAATCAGCAACTTGTGGTCTGAATCTCCGAAGCAGTATGAAAACATCTTAGTACATGGTTTGAACACAAAATTTCCAGCTAGAGTTCTGTAAGGCAAATCAGACCTTTCCCCAAACTTTCAGTGTTTCTCATTTTATCAATATTGTAAGATTGAAAAAGCTAAAAGTAGTCATAGCTTTCTATAATAAAAAAAATGCAACCAGKAAAGCAGGAAATTCTTCACTGCTTAAATTTCACTTTCTCTAGTGATAGGTTTTTCAAATTAGTTACCCTGCAGCTTACACTACCTGGTCTCATCAGAACTGGTCAGCTCAACACCTGCAGGCTGAAATCTACTACAAAATAAACCAAGAAAGAAGATTAAATTAGCATCTAATCTCATTTTTAGGTGAATTTCAGTTTTATAGCTCTTAAGTAAAAACTAGAAACTTGTTATTAAATTCAGAAATATATTTTCAGCCTTGGAACTGCTTGATGGATCAAAGAAAAATGGAATCCTTTTTCCACACAGAAGCTCAATATACAAAGAAAAAAAAAACCCTAATAGAAACTTTGCCTCAGCCAATTTTATTAGATTAATGCAGTATGACAAATCAATGTAATATTCCCATATTTATGGCTTATAAGAGAGATTGGTTGTTCAGCTATGTAAATACAATTTGCTTGGTTGGGTTTCTTTTCCCTTCCCCTTCCTTCCCTGAATTCGTATTTTACGCACCTCACACGACAGAAAAGCCAGGTGAGCACAACCTTTTTAAGACTTTTAAGAATATTAAGACTCAATGCACAGAAGTGATGCATTAACTCCTTGTGTCCCTTGTTTTTTCTATTCASTGCTTATAGGTAACAATTTCTGCAGCCCATTAATCCTAAGAGGACTTCAGCAAAGGTAAATTCTATAGTTCTCACCTGGAAGGATTATATGAGCAGGATTTTCACTATAAAAAAGACCCCACAAACATACAGACCCACATCAAGTAAAGATCTGAGAAGCGAGCATGGATTTTGCCACAAAGATACAAACTTCCTTTCATTCAGTGTCAGCCTCTTCTTTGCTTTTTAATTTTCTTCTTAGAAAACCCAGCCAAAGAAAAAAAGCAACCAAAACCAAATCAGTTTTTAGCTTTTCCACAGGAGGTTCTCAAGCTTTAAGTTTTTTATAGTTGTGCTTAAACCACTAAAGAACTCATCATAAGCCAGTATATGTTGTAAATAGTTATATCAAAATAATTACACTGTTCAACAAAGTAAAGTAACATGTTAAATTTAAACTCAGCAATAAAATGGCTAACTATTCATTTTCAAAGGAACCCAGAGGTCTATTAAAAAAAAAAAAAAAAACAACACAAATTTAAAAAATTGGGGAATTTGATTCAAGGTTTAATGTAACAGATGTCAAATGACACTACATATAAACAAATATATTTAGAAGCTTTAAATCAAAACCACATGATTTATTACAAGCTGTCAGATGTTAATTGGCTCTTACCAAACTGTTTTGACATTATGATTTATTTTTTAGTTAGGGGGAAAAAAAAAAATCAAAGTAAATCTTTTTATGATCATTTTAGTTTCAGGCTATAGTAACTAAACCCATGTTTGCTATTTTTTTTTTTTTTTTACCCCAAATCTATATATTTTCCACAGTAAAAAGACATAACCACTGCTTTAAAACTCCCCTGATGTTAAAGGCATCTTTCATCCAAGATTTAAGCTGGTCAAAGCACTTTACACCATCCAGGCATGCTGTAGCTTCCTTACGTTATAGAAATTCTTTGAAAATACACAATAATCTCTAATTTCCTTTCCAATTGAACCCTCAGAATCACTCTGGGACACTCTTGAAATGTAAGATGGAAATGTAAATGTGTAACGTTTAAGAAGTGACCTTATTTGTAAAACAAAAAAGACCACTCAGTTGTGGATAAACAAGTAATTATGTTCTTCTGTAAAAATCTTAATCATACACAGGATTTTTTTAAAATCATATGGAATTGTTTGCATAGTGCTTCAAATATAAACCTTGTTTGGGCAACTGTGATATTAAAATCTATTTTTAAGAATTTACCTCAAGACTTTTGATAAGATACTGTTGATACTGTGCTTATTGTTCTGAAAATGTTTCCTTTCTTCACTGAGGAAAACTGGCAATTCAGCACTTCAGCAAAGAGCATTTACTTGCAGCAGACTACAAAAACATGCTCCAAGAAAACACATTACGCAAATGCTGCACAGCCTAATCCATATTTTATAACTACAAGAATAAGCAGAATATATATGCTAAACACTCGGGAATGTTGGCTTCCCCCATCAAAATACCTGCATTGTTCTTCWTAAGGGAAGCAAGGCAGACATTAATACAATTGTGCCAACAGAACTCATGGCAATCAACTTGCATTCTGAAGGCATGGGATACTTACCAGTTAGAGATCCAATTACATACAAGACACCACATTCAGCTATAAAATATTTCATGCATATTTACAGGGTTTTTTAAGCAATAAATGACTCATCTGATTTAACTAGCTTTGATGTTATGTTTCTGTTAAATTAAAAAATGCTCCAGTTCTGCTTGTTACTCCATTGCTAGCTATGACATGCTGCCACCAGGTGGAGATAATTTAATAAGAAACAGATTTATGTACAGAGACAGTGGGAGGAACTTCATAATATAAAATTGTTACTGTAAATTAACCAATGAAGGAAAAAAAAAAAGAAAATCCCTGAATTAACTACTTAACTGGGACATATACTTTGTATCTACCACTAACATTAACATATAGAGAAGGCCAAAACTTGATAAAAAATATTCTGAAAAATCCTCACAGATTTGATCTTAGAAATTCAGAAATTAATACAGAAATTCATTACAAAGGCTCAGCAGCAGCCACCCAACCAGAGAACCAGTTCAAACACAAGCCTGCAGCATTACACTCTTTCACCAGTGTGTGTATGTGAATAACTTCTTAACACAAACAAAAGACAAAGTAATTTGAGGCAGCTGCGTCAGCAGATCAGTTACAYAGAACTGCTGCTTCTTGAATATATCCAACAGACACCAGACAAATGTAAGTTTGAAGTGACAGCAGTAAAAAAATGTGATTGTTGAAGACAATACATGGCTGCTCTCTTCACAGAGGCAGATTACGGGAACAGCACATTATTTCCTTTAGGGTCTGTCATGCCCCTTGCACTATGTTTCCTCACAATGCAATGTGTATTTTAAGGGAAATACAAACAGCTTTAGAAAACAGATATAAGTGAATACAACATTTGGACGATGCAGTAGAGTCATCCCACCCTTTCCATGTTCTACACTAGCAGTGCAATCCACTCATAAGCACCTCCCTACTTTAGATAACTGGAAGAACAAGCGTTCTTTCACCCTGAAGTCCTTGCTGGATGTAGACAATGGAGAAAAGAAGGCTGAGAAACAAGGAAGGCACTGTTTCATCCATCACTTGACCCTCCAGCCATCTCCAGCCAAAGACACTGCAGTACCTAAACCACATCTTCTAAGTAAACTTCACCCACTTCCAAGGGCAGACACCAGTAGAGTCGCAATTAGGAAGATCATCYGGTTGGTGGAGAAGTTCATAATTGGCTGCATGTCAAAACAAAATTGCAAGCACCAAACCTCCAATTTAGCTTTACTACAAATTGCATCGCAAAGCGAAGATGGAGATGGTTTCCCCTGGGAAAAAGCCCTGTTAATTTTATGTGTCTGTCTGTGGACCTACATAATTTTTCAGATCTTTAGTATTCACAAGAACTAAAAGTAGGCATTCTTTTCTTCAGATCTAGAATGTCATTCCCTATTCTTCATTGCACTTTTGATTTGGCTTAGTCCTTCAGTACCTTAAAAAAACAATGTCATCTCCATATGCAATTGCCTTAGAAACCCCTGCTTTAAAATCGTTTAATTTTTCATAGTATGTATTCAAGAGCATTCTTTTTTATTTAATTTGTGACATAGAATTTCCTTTCTAGTTAGAGAGAAAAGTATAAAATATATTGATATCATGAGAGACATGAAGTCTTTTTAATTATACTTTGTTACCTTTTTTTAAAACACAGAATTAAGACATAGCAAGCAAAGAAAAAACACACCACAAGTATTTTAAGTTAATTCATTTATATTCCTCTGACACAAGATTTAATATGTCAAAAAATGAAGAAAAAAGTAGCAAAGTCGAGGTGTTTTTAAAAGCAACGCTTTATTTCTAAATTACAAGCCTGTCACTGAATTGCACCTAGCCAAACCTGTTTAGGGAACACAGGTGGAAATCCTGTGGTTAGTGTTTTGCAAAAGGCTAAGGATTGTGTTCTAATGTGGAATCCTTGATGGGATGTATCAACTAAGGACACATTAAATTGGAGTTATTGTGCCATTTAATGATTTAATGTGAGCCTGGAAGAGCATTTGAACATGGACCAGAAATAGAAACCAGGTGTTTCCAAAAACTTGGTAACAATCAGGCTGTATTAGATACTACAATAATACGTATAAAAAGTTGCAACAGCAGTTACATGGAAGCAGGAAGAAATCAGCATCTTCTAAACCTGTGTGAGCTCGTGTACATCACAAACCATTATCCATGTTTTCTGATGGAATACAAGGGTCCAAGGTTTATGATCAAACACAACACATTCAAGCAATTATTAGGTGGTAAACAGGATTTAACAGAATTGGGAATAAATGACTGGAAAACATTGTTTTCCACAAACTATAACTACAAAGAAATTATGTACTTTGACATATAYWTKGATATTTTGATATACTTCCAAATCATACGAACTGAACATTAGCAGTGGCATAAGTTCCTTTCCCCCATTGATTACACTGATATTCATCAGATGTATCCCATTGGAAAAAAGTGACCAATATTGTATGATTTTTTTTGCAGTAAATCTTATAATCTAAATGACAGAGCAATGTAATTTTAAACAAAGCCTAAACAACTTTGATTTAAATAGCAGAGTACTTACAAATAAAAGAAAAAACATTTGTTAAGTTACAAAATTTGGAAGTATATCCTGCCAATGATACTGCTGTTTCATAAGAGAGGATATGAAACATTCCAGACTCTTTCCATTTGTCCTTTCTTTTCAAGGAATGTGTGATATGTAGACTTTGACATGTTGAATGTAAGTTATTTGCTGGAACTATGATTCTCTTTTTTTTTCTTAGGCAAAGTTGCTTCTACAGCATTAATTGAAACCATAAATAGAAAACATTTAGGAGAACATTTTCCTCTCTTATGGGTATCCAGCCTTCTTTGCTGACTGGAAAGGCCAGAAAAAACAGCTACATTGAAGAAATGAATGACACAACCACAGGAAAAAGGCAGAAATTTGTCTTATCATTAATTATTTAAAAACATATACAAAAGTCACAAATAAAATTCTTCTCTTCAAGATGAGTTACTTTTTAAGGTCTCCTCTTCAGAGGAGAGTACAAATACCAATCATTTCATGTTTTCAGTTACAGTTTGGCAAAACTTACTTGGCTATGACTTCTCTAAATACCAGATTCTTCTTTAAACACAACCAGAACAGTTTTTGTCAGTTCCACAAAAAAGTTAATGCTTCTGTTTTTCTAATGGCCATAATTTCTATTTTTTCCACTGTTTGAGAATTGCTACTTATTTTGTGAAGTCAAAGAATTTAGAAACTATTTATTTCGGTGTACAAGAGTGGACTCTACAGTCATATTTCAAAGCACTTGTGAACTGCTACCTATTTTTTATCTCCAATTTTGTACTTAACTATCATTAATCCATAATGAGAACATGAAATAAGTGAAAACTGAGATGATTCTCATTGCATGATAAATCATTGCATAGATTTTACACACCTGAAATTCTGGAAAATTCCTGAATATATGTTCATCATTATAATGGATTAAGTATTAAATAGTTAATTTTAAAGTACTTTCTAATTTACCAAATACAGACTTATAGAAGAAATTTCAGGGTTTAATTCCAAAAATAACTTAATCAAAAAACCAGGAGAACAGCACTTCTGGGATAAAAGATTCTAGTGTCCTGTAGGCCCAGCATTACAACATCATCCTCAAATCCACTTACCCCCTTAAAATCACTTAATTTTATAAAYATATTTTTAAAAGGCTGTTCCAATTTTCTTTGCTGTTATGGACAGAAGTGATCTTTACATTTTCAGAATAAAGCTGTTTAGTCAGCTCAAACTCATTTGTTCCTTCATCAAGCACATGCTTTAAAGAATAATTCTCTTTCCTTCCACTTCCCACTCTTGAATTGTTAAAGACTCCAAATACATCCCCTCTCCACTCTGGAGTAAACAAACCTGTTTGCTCACATGTCCTGATACCCTTTCTCATCTTGCATGAACACTTATTCCTAAAAATGAATTGAACACAATATTAAAACAACAGATTTCATTGGAATATGGGAAAATGGTGTAACTAAATAAAATTATTTGTATTTTTCCRGTATATGAGACTATAGGCTATATTTACACATACAGCCTTGTGCAAGAGCAGCAAACCTGTACTGGCCAGACATCTTTTTACCTTTTAAACAAAAAAACAGAATTTGCCAGTGAATCCTCAGTCTCATTTAAGATCACAGGATGGAAATTACCTGCTCATTCATTTTGGCTTCCACATGCAATTTGAAAATCTTCCTATCATTCCCCCTTGYCATCAGTTTCTCTTTGCCCTTTTGAATACCTCCTTCGCCTCCTTACAAAATCTTGGCATTACGATAATGAACTGAAAAGATCTTGGATTCAAGAATGCATAGGATCAACTCAGAATGTGTTCTACCATCACCAGCAAGCTCAAGAAGAGTTACTAAAAGTAACAGCAGAAAATTATGGTGGGAGTGGTTGAGACTTCAGAAAGATCTGAGCTGTAMGTATATAACTTGAGTTAAAGATGGTTTGCATATCAGATGGGAATTACTAGATTTTTTAAYTTAGGTATCTGAAATTGGCTTTTTTTCTAAGGCTTAAAGGTCTTCCACCAGAAGGGAGAGAAGAGAAAGGAGGGGGTGGAGGGAGAGAGTACCACTCGTGTTTTCTACCATGCACRTTAAGCATGGACAAACAAATCCTGCTAGTGAGTCACAACCACTGTTCTACAGATACAATCATGCATCACAAAGATAAAACATTCTGACTCGTGCATAGGGGGAAGCACTGCCTGAAGTCCTTTGGAATGAAACAGCACTCCTGTGTAAGAAGGAAACTGTGGGAATGAGTGTGGGGGTGGCACAGAGCAGGAGGAGCAAGTGCTGGGGGTCTGGGATTCACAGTCTGCACATTATAGGCTGTTGAGAGGTAACATTTCATTCCACAAATCTATAGTACTGAAAGTCTAGAATTTTTAGCTATGCAAAGACCATTTCCCTCCCTACTTCACTCTCTTAACACACATAACTTACTTTATAGAAGTTAAGAAATRGTAGACTCTTCCACAACTTTCCTTGCATTTAAAAATTCACCTAGCAGTCTAGCTTGCTCCAACCACTTACTCAAATCACCTGTTTAGTATGATCCCAATTTGTGTTTTYGTTGGGCTGGGTTTTTATAGAGGTATAACAGTATAGATTTCCTCCTGTCGTTGCCTGGCTTCCTCTGTCTCTGCTCTGCCTAATAGGACATCCAAACCTTTCACTTGCTGCAATCTAAAAATAACAGTGCTCAAATGAACTAGTAAAACAAAATAATTCTGCATCTCAGCAAAGCTTTATAGCCTGTTACCACTATAAGAAAAAACCTGAATCTGCCCTCTTATGCAAGAAATTGAATATGACACCTGTTACAACAACCCCTTTTGTCTTCATTTACTGTCAGTATCTTCATGCTGAGCTCAACAGGACAGAAATACAAAAATACGCCTTTTTAAGAGAAAATTAAAGCAAAAAATGTCATACGTATACTAAAATTGCAGTTTGAATAGCAAAACATTTCTGCKGGGATAACTGATTTAAAATTTGGAAAAGAAGACATCTACATGACGTTTAAAGAACTAATTAAATACACAGTGGCTTTTAAATGTTCACAGCAAACCATTCACATTCCACTTGCAGAGGAAAATTTACCAAAAACAATATAGGCAAAACATGAATATTACATAATTGTAACTTTGTGCAAACAGCCTGCAAACTTAAGAAATGCCAGACAATAATTAGAACATGCATGTCTGTGAGGAGGAAGAGTATTATTATCTCACTCCTCTGAACTGATTTTGCACTTAATTTTAGACAATCCCCACACTCCTAGGTCYTCCAAATAAGTTTTATTTTTTAAACTTTTCCTTTCTTGTGATACCTTTTTTTCTTACCAGCATCTCAAGTATTATTCTAACAGTTCAATAGAGATTTCTTGTAGGATTTTTTTTTTGGGGGGGGAGGAGGGGGGGGGCTGACAGAAGGAGGAAAAGGGGTGTTGGTATTTTGCTTTACACATGAGTGAAACAGAAACTCAGATATTGAATTATACAACCTTTTATTGAAAATTGCCTGTAACTGACCATAATTTTGTCAGATAACTGGATAATGGAGTTATCTGGCATATTTTGACTTGAAGAATCAGCTAAGTATTTTTAACTGCCTAAAAATCCCTCCTAGAACTGATTTTTAATTTTCTTTTTTTTCAGTGGTTTTAAGAGGCTGAGGATTTTAGATACAAAATGTACAGGACTTCCCTTTCATTTGAGGCTGTTCTTGCCTTTTAAACTAGCTGTTAACTAGTCRAGAAACAATGAACTGTATTTGTTACAGCTGACACATTCAGAAGTTAATCGCTGACATAGATTTGGCAGCTATCCCAGTACAGGAAAAAAAGAATGTATGGATTCAAGCTACTTTGCATTCTGGTCAGAAACACACACCAGCAACATGACAACGAACTTTGCACTCAAAAAGGTCCGTCTTTCAGAAGGCAGCATTAAAGACTGGAGATTAAATAAAACATCTTGTGTACCAAAGTGACAGATCTGGTCTGTAAAAATCAGCAGTCAAGATTAAAAAAATCAAGGTGCATACTACATGCAACAAACTAACCTCTAATAAAATTAAAACTGTTGTTGTCAAGAAGCCTATTTAAACATGAGGAAACCCCCCCCCCCCATTTTCATTTAATAAAAGGCATACATTTTACTAAGATACCCACATCATTTTCAAGAAGTGTTTAAATGCTAATCAAAGACAATAGAAACTAAAAAATATCTATTAAAGATCCAACCAAATAGAGAAATGAAAACTATTCTATACACACACAAAAAACTCCTTGTATCTCTGAGCAAGCTGCACTGCCTTTCTGTATTGAGTTACTCCAGTGATACATGCTATYGATTTTAATCATAATTTATCTTGTTTGTGTTCGTGTAAGTTATACTTTTGTTCATCGAGTAGTCCCTGCAGAAAGAGAGAAACGTGGTCTTATTTTAACCCTGCAGAAGCCAGGAGTGGAGCAGTGCATCCCAGAGCTCTGCAGAAGCAGTGCAGGGGCACCTGTGCATGCCTCTCATGCCACCACCACGGCTGCAAGAAGGGAAGCTGCCCAAAGCACTCCTTTCAGTAACTGAGTGTACACTGAACAGCATCCAAGCACCAGAATAGTTATACAGAAGTTATGTTATTGACTTTGAAGAAACAACTATATATATCCATTTCAAAGGCACATCACCATTTTTCCAAGTTGTCTGGGGAAGAAGCATAAGGATGAATATTCATAGATCAGCAGAAGGAGGTCGTGATTGATTTTATGAAATTATGAAATATGATTGGTTTAAGATATAAAATATGCATTTTCAACAGCCCTTACACACAGGTTTAAAGCTTCTACTGGAATGCTGAATCCCCAGCTCTCTACATTGCCAATGGTTAAAACACAAAGAAATTCTGCTAAATTGAGCTACGTCGATATATATGAGTTAAATCAGTCACTTGTAYAAAAGTACAGCTGCATTCTCTGCACCTCTCTTCTCTTTACAATCCCCTTCTTGTTCTTCCACTGCTCTTTTCCAAGTCTTTTAGACCTGACTTTAAATAAATTATGCTACTGTTTATACAGCTAATCCAATTTACAGAAAGAGATAACCTCTTGTGTGTACAAACAACGAAGGGGACACACAAATTTTGCCCCTCTAATTACTCTGTTCTCCAAGTTRTGTTAAGGGATCAGGGAATGTGCATTCCAATCTACATTCCAGASCCCTCCCCATTTCTACTGTGGTGATTAAAGAATCCACACAGGGTTGCACCAGCAGTTGGTACCCTATAAACTGCTCGCTCAAAACACTTGCCTAAGTAATAATATTGCCTTCTTAAAACATTATCACATGATTGAGTTCATTGAATTATTTAGCTATTTCTGTATTTCAAACTAATATTATCAGTAATTAATTTTGCATTAGTATTTCAGTGTGTACAGCTGCATAACGCCATGTCACCTGTGTTTTAATGGAAACAAAACAGGAAGACAAAAGTAGGTCCACCTATACTCCCAAAAGATACAAAACCTCAACTACAGATAACCAGTCTGGCAAATGGAGTTTGCAGGAAAGGAGAAAAAAAGCTTGGTCAGGCTTTGAACATATTAATATTGGCAACATCTTTCTCACCCAATTTCATCCACCTGAAGTGTTACCAGTCCAGCATTCACGACCAGCTTAGAACACCAAAACAGCCTGGTTGGCCATGGAAGGAAAACGGTTTGGTTATTCAATTTAATTCTTCAGAGACATACATGCTCRCAGTTCTTATTTCAAAACCACAAAAACGTAATTTCTGATGCAGTGTCAGAATAGTGAGAGGGAAATATAAACATTTAAATACATGTTTCACAGGGTATTTTCACCCTCAGTAGGGTGTTTTTTTGGCTTTGTGCTGGGTTTTTTTTTGGTTTGTATTCCTCCCCCTTTCCCTCCCTGCCCCCAATCTATTTTCCCACCAAAAAGAACATTTCCATTTTGATTCCTTGACTTCTTAAAAAGAACCACTGAGCATTCCCCTTGCTACTCTGCAGATTTAAATAAAGATTTCTGGGGGATACTCCTAAAGATTCTGAAGAAATGCCAAATCAAACCCATCAAACATTCCAGCCTCAGCTTAGGCCCATTTAAGACAGAGCTCCCGGAATCAACATACACAGCCCCAAAGAACAACAGTGAAACCAGTTTACAATCAGTGCATATTTTCATGTCAGTTTTGACTCTGTATCTCATCATAAAATAAAAGCAGGATGACTGTTAAAGCACTGAAATGAAATCGAAATAGCTGGTTCAATTCTGAATTCATGATGGACTCTGATGTTTCTCAAGTTTCTTTATGTTTCATTTCACCGCAATTAAGGAAGAAAATATCCATAGGGGCATGACTTTACTCATATTTTAATTCTTGTAAGACAGTAGTAAAAGTATTTTTATAATGTAAAGGCAAAATCCAGAAAAAAAAAAAACAAACCACTCCAAGGCATCCCCAAAACCCCATCCCAACAAAAAATCAAAACAAGCAAATAATTTTTTAGGTAGGAATTAAACCTTACACAAAGGTATTTCATAAACAATTAAACTCAGACTGATAATACAATTTTTTTTTTTTGTATAAAAGTGTTTATTGTGAAAAGTAGCTTTTGCTTCACTGTGCAGGTTTTTTTTTCTAACAGGTTCTTAGAAAAGCTTATATTCTCATTTCTGCTGTTTTAGTAATTCTTTGTCATAGACACGTGCAGCTATTTTTAGGATTGAATTTCAGAAAAACCTCAGGTAACACAATTTTAAGAACAAGGACTGTCTCCCAGTCTTATGAGTGCTACATGAAACTTTGTGCGATGCTTTCATTAGGAAAAAAAAAAATCATGGAAAGGGTTGTAAAGCACTGAAACAGACTTCCCAGGAAATTGGTGGAGTCACCATCTCTGGAAGTACTCAAAAAATGTGTGGATATGGCAGAGGACATGGTTTGGTGGTGAACATGGCGGTGATGCTGGGTCAATAGTTGATAATCTTAAAGGTCTTTGACAATCTTAACAATTCTATGATTCTACGGATGCACCTCCGGACTATGAAAACAGAATGCTTTGTTTTAGCAGCCCTACCCCTTAAAAAAAACCAAAACAAAACACAATAAAAAAACCACATAAAAAACCGCCAAGCAAAAAAAACCCCAAAAAAACAACAACAACAACCAGAAAGCCCCCACCAATGACCAAGAAACTTCTCTTGTTGGAGGAGGACACAAACTTCAACAAACACTCAGGGTTTCTCCTCCCTACTGCTCGAGTTTCCCATCTCCCCCCTGTTACAACACTGGTTTTCTTGATCAAACGTTCATAAATGTAATCAGATAATTCAGTCATTTACATAGGTAAAACCAGACCATCACTGCAGAAACAGGACTTTCTACAGGCAGACAGAGAGGGATGTTACTTATTTAATATCTGCAGGTCACAGGAAATAGAGTTGGTGTAGTCATGAACAGAAATGTTTTTTCTGCAGAACTACCTTGCATTGACTTACATGCCTAAAGACTAAGACTATCTAAAAACCTGTTAGAAAACTACTCAGTGAGCTTCATAGTCTGGAAAATAGTCACAAACATATTTAAGGTGCAATAAAGCAATAGCAACATTGACTAATCACACTAAAAAAAAAGTAAGATTTCTTTAGAATAGCTTTTATAATATTTACAAGATGATAAAGTCTTTCTTTTAATTTTCTGGTCCACTCACTGGCTACAGTTATCTGTCCTGTTCTAAAATGGGCACAGAGGAACAGAAATCAGAACTCCATCTAACGGCAGAAGGACTATTCCCTTGAAAAGGACAATTTCTGGGTTTGCTTAGCTGTGCTTGTTTGGGTTGTTTCTAAATCAGATCATATTTAACTAAAAATGCAAAATACATGATTCACAGAGAAGTCTATTTCTTTTCATCATCATTTTTACTCTTTCTTTAGYAGTTTCCCCAGCCAGATCTGCTCTTTTATGCAGCAGATAAAGTGTTCATTCATGTACCTAGGACCACAAGAGAAAAATAAAAGGCTGTGAGTGTGACACAAAGGGCTGCACAGAGTGAAACAGATGATTCCTGAGATTTTAGAACACAGATAAGAATGTTTTGATTTAATGTTTGCAAATGATACAGAAATTTGAATGTAAGATCAAAATTGTTTTTAAAATTAGCAGCATATACAAAAATCATGCACTCAGAACTGTATCATGCACACAGAACTGAAAATCACTATCATGACAGTACGCAGAATTCTGTAAATTTGCTTCCAAGAATGGTAAAATCAGAGTAAGTCTACCATAAGTTTAGGAGAACTATATAGAAAACACCACCTCAGAGAGTTCTCAAACCCAGAAACATAAATTTGATACATACACAGGCTGTATAATCCAGAGACATTCACAGAAATGCAACGCACAGGTGCTGGAAAGGATTATTTTGACTAAATGCTAAAAGCTGTTGAACCCAATGTGTGGAACTGCCATAAACTGGCACAAATCCACGGAACATCTGATCGCTCAGACAGCAGCACTTACAGACCTGCAGGCACAACCTGAATACTGAACAACTAAAGACCAATTATGACCAGTGTCACAAAGCCACAGACCGAAACAAACAAGTAAACCAAAACTTTCAAAAACTCAAATAAAACCAAGTGATGAATTTTCATACTGAATGGTAAACTTCCCAACACAGGTATAGCCTGGGCTGCAGCTCAGTGATGGTGATGATTAATTGCAATTTTTGCATGTGTTCCCAGAGGGAGAGAATTAAATCAGTAGTTTACAATATTTACAATGTGGCTTTGGATTTATTATTAAACAGCACAGAGAAAAATACTCTTTTTTTTCTCTTGCGCTTTGTCTCTTGAATCGAACCTGGCACACCAGAACACCCCTTTAGTTTCCAGTTCTTCTGTGCTCTTGGATTAGCCCCACACTTTTTCAGCACTACTTATAAACATGCCCACTACTTAAATATACATCAAGTTAGAGCTTGATTTTTCTATTCTTCACTGAATCAAAATTCCCACATACTCATGGGATTTATACAACTCCTGAAAGATTCAATCAGACCCTGAAAAGTGCAATCAGTACAACCCCTGAAACACTCTCGACTTCAGTGGGAGTTCCGTGGTGGCAGGGTGTGCACAGTTCTGTTAGCAGAACTCATCTCACAAAACACCATTTTCTTAAAATTAAAGAAAATAGAAGTCTGGAGATGTAGCATTCATATTATACTACAGACAGTCTCCACTGGGAAAAGTCAGCATTAGTTTTTGCTTAACTCTGAAGTTGGGTATTGTTCCCCAACAGAGAAAACACAGGAGTACATGAATTGCTGCATTATTTATTACAGACAGGAATGCCCAGCTGGATATAATTCATCTTAAATTTAAAGACGAATAAGACAAAATTTACAAAATTAGAATTCAGGAACAACAACAACAAAAAAAAACCAAACAGAAAGCAACAAAACCAAAGATTCTATGGCAAAATACAGATGCCTCCTACCAGATCATTCAGGTGATTAGCAAAAACCACATTTAAACATTGTTCAATGTTGTCTTTGCAATTCTCTATTATTCCTAAAATAATAATTAAAAAAATGCTAATAATTTAAGGCTGCACTTTCTAAGAACTGGTGCAGCCTCACTTCAAGTGCTGTGTGTAGTTTTGGCTACCACAATATAGGAATTATACTAGAGAGCATCCAAAAGAGGGCAATGAAGATGGTGAAGGGTCTGGAGGGGAAGCCGTATGAGGAGCAGCTGAGGTCACTTGGTCTGTTCAGCCTGGAGCAGAGGAGACTGAGGGGAGACCTCATTGCAGTTACAATTTCCTCACAAGAGGAAGAGGAGGGGCAGGCACTGATCTCTTCTCTGTGGTGACCAGTGACAGGGCCCAAGGGRATGGCCTGAAGTTGTGTCAGGGGAGGATTAGGTTGGATATCAGGAAAAGGTTCTTCACCCAGAGGATGGCTGGGCACTGGAACAGGCTCACAGGGAAGTGGTCACAGCACCAAGCCTGACAGAGTTCAAGGAGCATCTGGACAATGGTCTCAGGCACATGGTGGGATTTTTGGGGTCTCCTGCCCAGGGCCAGGAGTTGGATACCATGATCCTTGTGGGTCCCTTCCAACTCAGGACATTATATCATTCTATGATTCTGAACCATCTTAACACTAACAGTACTTCTTCCCTCCTGTTCGTATGATCCAGAGTCACTGCTTTTTTGGTCATAAATTAATTTTCATCCTGAAGGGTTGGGTTTTTTTTTTGACCAGTCTATATCCATTTACTCATATATCAAAGCTTTCTGTTCAAGTACCTCTGTTCTTTCCACATGCTCCATCCCTGGGAATCATCTTCCTAGCAATCAAATCTCTCTCAGCATTTATTCCACCATGGTTACTGCTTGACAAGTTTTARCCCCCACGCCCCTGAAAGGCAGAACTTTTAACAGTGATCATAGTGCAAAAGAGATACTTACAAACAAGGAAGCTTTTTTACAATTGGCCTTATGCAGATCAGCTTAAAATTCAAGTACTTCACATTACCATTTGTTAAATTAAGATAACTATTACCAAAGGGTAGGAAAATAAAATGCTTAAAAAACGAAGGCACTGACGACTAAGCAAAAAAAAAAAGTTATTAATTCACTGGAAAGCCCATGAATATAATATGGAGTTCTGAATCCATCACATAAGAGATGGGCAGCTTCTCTGTTACGTGCAATTATGAATGCCATGGAAGAGTCAAGTAAGGAACTGGTATGACTCCATTACTTACAACACTGCAATTAAAGGACTGAGCATTATTTTTTCAGACTTCTTTTTCTCTTGTGTAAGTTGTTGACAGAGTGTACCAAGCAGATCAAAGTACTGGCAGATTTAAGAACAAATTCACGCAACAAAGATCTGCCAAGATCATTAAGGAAGATCACACGGATATAACCTGACATATCCCTGAACATTGTAGCTGCACTGACAGAAGTATCACACTCTTCTTTTTCTGTACTTACCTGTTTCTTTATGCCTCCTGCTTTGAGTCTGTGTTGAGGTCACTGGAGTACATCAATCTTTTTTCTGATCCAGTAAGCACATTAGTTTATGAGTATGGTATGTTCAAGAACTTTTTTTAAAAAATGCTGTATTATGCTACTCCAGAAAACGGCTCTGCAGTACATTTAATACATCCTCCTTTGCTAGCCTCTTCCCCACAAATAAACTATGCTGGATCTGTAGTTTATTCTGCTTTGACTAAATAAAATAATAATGTCATAATATTAACACAATACCATTGCACTTTGATTACATATTTCCTGTTACAATAAAAAAAAACATTGTATCATCAGTTAAAAAAACTGTTCATAGTAAGAGGCAAGATTACCTCTCCCCTCCTACTTATATCTATCTGTATCACATCTTTATGTGTCTCTGTTTTTAAATACTTTATTATTTTAACCATGGACCTGAGTTCATACAAGACAAATTCAGCTGCAGTACAAAGGTCTACAAAGTTAATGGGTTTGAAATTACTTGCAGCTTGACTGAATCCGGTGCAACATCTTTTAGTAGCAAGAAAATTGCTGGCAATGAGTGTTTTTAATCTGAATTCATGCTATGCTCCAAATGGCACCTCTTGGGCAAAGTGGTCAGGACAGTGACTTCTTGTGTGATTTCCAAGTAGGAATTTTGGATCATAGCTGGTCAAACAACTTAGACTACAACTGAAATGCAAACAATCAGTTTAGTACTAGCTAATGGGAAACATCATCTTGAAAACTTTCATTAGTATCCTTATGAGTTATTCATATGCTACAGCTCTGACTATCGCTGAATTACGAGGTTATTCAGCAACCTTTGCCCACTGTTTAGCAATACTACTCAGGTAATTAGAACATTAAATAGAAACCAGTGCAGCCTCCTAAAGTCACAATATAAATTTTGGTAGGAGGAAAAATTTAACTCAGCAAAACAAAAATGAGCCACTTGTATTTCCCACTCATTTTTTTTTTTCTGAAAGAGAGCCACTACATCTTAAATGAACATAAATTAACATATCAAAGATCTATGCTTTTTATGGAAAGCTAGTTCTTGAAGGAACTTGTATAGTTAAGAGGAAATTTATTTCAGTAATGATAGGCAGAACTACTGAAGAGACTGCCTAAACCTCCACAGTACTACATGCTGCTTCCCAATTTTATCTGGACGTTATCCATCCAGAAACTGGATATTTCAGACAAGATTATGCTTGGACCATGGAAACTGGTAGCGAATTACACCCTTGGTTAGTAGATCTCCATGCTTGCCAAATAGGTTTCTGAAAGACTTGTTCTCTTCAGGCTATTTGCATATGATCTTTATGCATCATATTAATGAATGCGTGAAACCAAAAAACTGCATTTTTTCTTTCCACAAGAGGCAGGAAGCAGGTAAAATATTTCATCAGGTGTTTGGCTGCAATTTTTTAGCATTGTTCTTAAATATACAGAAACCATGTAAGGAATTTTTAGTTCATACACTTTACTGTCTCCTTTCTTCCCAAATTAACCTGCTTGAGACAGTAAAATAACTGCTTTTAAAGAACTGTCCTGCTTGTCTCTCACGCAAACACAAACTTAAGTCAATGGAAATTCTCTTATGACTAGAATTAGTAGAGTTTGGCTACAATCATAGAATGGCTCGGATTGGAAGGGACTTTAAAGATCATCTCATTCCAACCCCACTACACCAGGTTGCTCAAAGCTCCACCCAATCTGGCCTTGAACAATCCCAGGGATGGGACACCCACAACTTCTGTGGGAAAGCTGTTCTAGTGCCTCCCAAATGACAATATTCACAGTTATCTTAATATCTAAGAACTACATTACAAATATCTCATTCTGCAGTAGATCATTAGACTTGTAGTTCAGGCTATTTACTCCCATGCATTCATTAATGATCCAGTTGCTAATGCACAAATGCCAAGAGAGAAATTTTCTGTTAATCATAATTTCCRAAATCATAACAGCAGCATAAATGGACTACATTGCCTATCTCATGCTATTTCAAAAATAAAAGCTGGTTACCTCCTGCCATTTCAAGAGACGCTTTCACATACTCCAGTGAACCCACTGAAATCAATGGATTCCTGCTAAGAATGAGCCTCTGGGTTAGTGCAACCAACAGGGCTTCCATGGAGCCACTCAAATGCAGGACACTCAAAGGCTTGGCAGCCTTGTGAGCACAAGGATTTCTAACATTGTTGGTGCCTGTATTCTTTGTGTCTTTTCCACATAACTTTTATTAACACTTACATGGATTTCTTTTCCAGTACGCAAGGATTTTAATATCGTAAGATGTCACCACAAATAGCTTTAACCAGATAAATGACTCTCCCTGTTTCTTTTCTTTCTATTCAATAAATTAAAATTCTGCTCGTCTACAGCAGAACAAATCGGAAAACGTCTTCTCCAATTAATGATATAACCGGTCAAAAGATAACAAATAATGCAAAAATTCAGGCATGTAATAAAAATAAGAACCTTGGAACCCTGATTTTTGAAGACACCCCATTAAAGATGCTATGGCATAACACAAGGCATCTGAAGAGTATCTTGCTTTCTTAAGTTAACTCTTTAGTTTTCTGATATCCTTTAAAAATACACAAATCCATTCAAACACAGTTTTAAGAGAAACCGAGCTACAAAAGCAATAAAAATATTTTGTTAAAGAATGCAAAATTACATCACTGAAGCTGGACATCCTCAAATTCTTGAATTAACAGCAAGTAGTGCTCTGAATGCCCTATTTAATATTAAAAATTATTCTGCGTTTTAAACTAGATACCAAAAATTGAATATTCTAGTCAAATACCTAAACTAAGAAGCAGTTAAATACACCAAGGTGGAAACCGCGACACTCAGTCAGAATTAGGTCATGATTAATTGCTTAGGTCAAAACAAAAACTGGTGGTAAGATACAAGTTACTAATAGGCCTGGATCTAGTCTATCCAACTCCAACAAGCCTCCAGATTTGAATATGTCAGGATATCAGTAAGTTTCTCCTCCTATCTCTGAATTTCAAGAGACATTGAAAATGGTGTTCAAATGACCTGTAGAACTTTARGATATACTTCATCAACTATATGGCCCTTATTTCATAAGGCAAATGTGATGCTAAAAAAAAAAAATCAAAAAACCAAAACACCCCACAAAAAATTCCAAAACAAACAAATAAAACATCTGGCACAAATTAGTTGATATAAACTGTTTAAAATATGAATGTCAGCCATTATCCAGATTCTTTACCTGGAAAAGTTCATATCCTACTCTTTCAAGAATAGATTTTCAACTCACAGACACGAATTACAGTGCAGTTAAAACATGTGTTTCCCAAAATGTCATTAACTTGACTCAATTGTACTGGAATCAAATGGCATGTGCTGAATGTAACTGGGGGATTACTGGAGCAAATTGAAAGAAAATCAGTAAGTAAACATGAACCACTTGGGGAAAGGTGCCTCAAAGAAAAGGTCAGTGAAAGGGCAAATAAATACTGCATTTGTTGTCAAAATATTTGTTGAAGAAGGTGGCCATGAAAAACAAATCATACATAAATTAGTCTTAACAATCCAGCACCATTTCCATAGATAAAAATAATGAGTTATCTAAATAAATGTGTTGTGCTGTAAGAGGAAAAGTCCAAATGATGCTATTCAACCTCTTAGACAAGACTTTAAAGCTCTATGTCTATGACTTTATCATTCATATTTTTCATGACTTAGAGCTACTGCAAATGACAGAAGTATCTCTAACTCCATTTTGTATGGGAGTGCATGAAACAAAGCTCTCTACATATTTCTCATCTATCTATTTTTAAGTCAATGTTTCAGAACACCTCGTCAGTTCAGGTTTATTTTCAGGCACGTATTTTTATTCCCATATTTACCTGAAGAGGGGAACATAGCCTAAAATAGAAAAATCAAACATGATTTTGTCTGATTTTTGTTTGTTTTTGAAGGGTGAAAAGGAGAAGGAAAGATAACAGCTGTATTTTAATCTTAATGCAGTAGTACAAATCAACTGGTAGTAGAAAACAGAATCTGCTTGAAGTCTCAGGATCTGCTTCAGATTTCAGTGTACAATCAGAGTAAAACAATAGTTCCACTTAATCCAATAAGCAAAATCACTGATTTCAAAATTTCCAAATTTCATGGGTTCACTACACGAAAAGCAGAAAGAAGGATTCTAGACTGGTGGTGAGTAAGACACACACACTGGCATCTCCCTGGGGGGATGTTCCTTATTAACAAGCAGCCCCTTATGAGCACTTGTAAAGAGAAACTCTTCAGGAAAAATAAGAAGACACTCCATATCAAAGCCATGAAAAGAAGAAACTTGAAGCACAATGTACTCACTCCTATGAATCTCCTGGATGAGCACAAAATAGATATAAATTCTACAAAAACATTTTCTACTGCAACTGTAAAAAGCTTGCTAACCTAAACAAGTGTGTATTATGCAGAGGRGTAAAAGAAATATGATTTTATAATTTGGGAAGACATTCATTTCATYCACTTCAAGTCAGTGTCTCTAGATGCTGTTAAGAACCAAGGAAACTTTCTTTATCACTACATATCTTAAAAGGCAGATTTACAGAGTGCATTATGCTCTTTTTTTGCTTTGTGGTATGGTGGGGAGTCTATGTGTGTGTTTTGTTTCACTTTGTTTCAATTTTTATTAAAGCAAAGCTAATTCACGCTGGATAAATTGTCTGGACAGCTTTGAAAGGTTAAGAAAAAAATCCTTTTGTTTTAGCATAATAACACTGCCAGTTAAACTCGTCCCTTGTGATGAAATTAGGAGAGGGAATATTTGGCCCTGGTAGATAATTATGACATTCATAAGCTCTTAAGGGGCTGGGGGAGGGGGTGGCTGTCTGCTACTTGTTCTCAAACTGCTCTGATTTTCTGGAACAGAACAAATACAGCACAGTTCCCTCTCTCCAGTCTTAAACACCAGCACTTCTCAAAGGAAAAGCTTCAGTCATTCTTCACAAAATCCACTGCAGCTACATCTTTCAAAACATAAATCATGAACCTAAGACTTTCAATATTTCCAAAGCAAATGATCCAAATCTAGTTACTGACTTTTTGTAGCCATCCAAACGATAAAAAAGTCATAATCATTTAATATTCACATAGTAATGCTTTTCTTAATAAAAAACAAAAAAGTAACCCTCACAAGCACCACAATCTTCAGTTGATGATGTAAGTGTTCCCTACCACTGCATTCCCACAAAAAATCAAAACAACAGCAACAACAACAAAAAAAAGCCCAACCGAAAAAACAACCAAGAGTTTTTGGAATAGCCTCTCAAATGATTTGATTCACTTCAAGAAATTCTCAAGATTACTTCAAGGTGGTGTCAAAAAATAAAAAATGTACAATAAATCCCTCACCTCAATAATGCTCATTAAAATTAAAAATAATAAACTCCCCCCCCCAAACACCACTGTAGAAAATGCCTCTTCCCTAGCAACCTAAATGGGTGTATTTTCCATATTCAGATGTTCTCCCATTACCATTTACTATGCCCTGCTGTGGATTGAGGCAGCAGATTTCTGCTATTTCTACACTCAGTTAAAAAACTGTACTCTTCCTCTGCCTATGCAATTCCCTTCCTTTATTAAAAAGAATAAAACTAAGCTGTTTCTTTAAATTGAGGGAAATACTTTACTATCAATATTAGGTTTATTCAGCTTTCCTCATCTTCTTTCCATCCCCCCTCATATGTATCCTATAATTTTTAAAACTCGGCTTAATAGCATCTGTAATTTCACTCCATTATTTATCTCCCGACATTTGTGATAGTAAAATACCTAAACTATGCAATCCTCCTACGCTGCAGAAATCACACTTCACAAAATCGCTTTCTACCCTTCCTCCGTTGGAGGAGGCACATTCCACATCTCTATGCACATTATTACGTCCAGGTAGATCAACGCAAAGCCTGAAGGAAGCTTTCCTGTTCTCCTCCTCCTGTGCCATCCCAGTGCTGGCTGTACTGAAAAGCCTCCAGACTGTTCCCGAATCTGCTCCTCGGGAGACCTCCCCAGCTCACCCCGGGGTGGCAAAAGCAGGGAAGCTGTTCTACAGAAATTGAGAGCACCTGGCGGCTCTTTGCTAACTGTCGCCGAATGACAACGCCTGGATGGGTGGGAGGTTTAGCCACAGATGCATGGAAGGAGACCTTCGCAGCTGCAGTCTTGGTGCCTTCAAGGCATCGTGCCCGCCCCCCTCATCCCTTCCTTAAGCGCAACAAATCTCGCTGCCCCCTCACAGGACACCGTGGGCGAGACATCCAACCCTTGCCAGCCCCGCACAGGACACGGTGGGCGACACATCCAGCCCTTGCCAGCCCCACACAGGACACGGTGGGTGACACATCCAGCCCTTGCCAGCCCCGCACAGGACACGGTGGGCGACACATCCAGCCCTTGCCAGCCCCGCACAGGACACGGTGGGCGACACATCCAGCCCTTGCCAGCCCGGGAGCGCGGCGGAGGCGAAGCCGCCCCGTCCCGGGCACTGCCCGGCGCCGCCATGGAGCTCGGTCGCCCCCTGGTGCCCGGCGGCGGCAGCGCGGCCCGGGGCCGGCCCCCGCCGCTCCGGCTGACACCCCGCTGGGGCGTTCGGGCTGGGTGGGGTTTATTTCTCCCCTAAAACCTCCTTAGGAAGCGGGGCCGCCGCCCACCCCTTCAGGGGCAGGGAATGTAGCCTCGCACAGCGCAGGGGGGCAGCGGGAGCGAGGGCAGCGACAGCCCCGCGCGGCTCAGCGCCCCGGCCGGACGCCGGGAACTTGCCCGAACAGTTTCCAAACACCGCCGTGGTTATCCCTCATCCAGCGGCTGTGCCCCTCCTGGCGGCCCTTCCCGCCCCGTCTCTTCCAGGAGCACGAGTCCTTAAGTAATCACGCAGGGGACATCCAAAAATAAACAAATAAGTAGCTATATAGATAATTCAGCCACAGGAAACAAGCCAAACACCGTGGCCGCACCACAACCCCCGAGTCCGCGTTACTTGAAGCACTGTACGTAYGTATATTTATAAGTACATATAAATATATATGTATACATACATATGCAAAGGAAGCGTGCCCGAAGGCGCCAGTGCAGCGCGCCCCGTCCCCGCACACACCTGCCCCGCGGTGCTGTTCCGTGGCACAAGGGCTCCGCACCCGCACACAGCCCCGCGGCCCGGACAGCGCCCTCCCCTCCCCGCCACTCCTGAGCCGGGGGCTCGCTGTCCCGGCGGCGTGCGGGGAAGGGTTTCCGGAGAGAAGAAACCCCGACACGGAGACTTCAGGTCAGGTTCCTCACGGACTCTACCGCCAGCACTTCTCCCTGCTCCTAAGAACGAAGCCCGCACTGCCTTCCCCGCGGGCAGACGCGGATTTTAAAGACCACTGCCTGGCAGATACATTTTTTGTAATCGCTTCATCTCTCTCACACATTTATCGGGCGCAAATAAAAAAAAAAAACAAACGGCAAAACCCTATGCAAAGCATCTAAGTGCACCTAGCACCGTCCAGCCTTTTTTTTTTTCTCCTCAAAAAAGACACCTCTTGAAGACTGAAAAAAAAAAAAAAAAGGTGGGCGATGAAGCAAGTTTTAGGTCCTTCTTAATTTGGTTCCAGGATAATGCACTGCTTTATTTTTTTTCTCCGTTTCTTTTCCGTTAATCTGAGCGACCGGACAGCATAGGTAAGAATAACAATTAAAGGAAAAAAAAAAAAAAAAAAGGTAAACGGCGGCCCCGCTCCTACCTTGCCCGCTACTGAGGAGCAATCCGAGCAGGTAGAGAGGCAGGAGGCTCATGTTCAGGAGCTCGCGCCGGTGGACAGTTCCAAGTTGGAGGATGCTCGGCCAGCCCAGGCAAACCCTGCCGCTTCTGCCGCCGCCGCTCCTGCCCGCACAGCCCCGCACCCGCGGAGCGCCGCTCGCCAAGTGACGGCCGCGCCTCCCCGCGCCGCGCTATATCGGCGGGGCCGCGCCGCCGCGCAGGGGGCGGGCGCACGGCGGGCCGGCCGATCCCTCCGCCGCACACGCAGCCCCGCCACGCCGCCAGCAGCAGAGCCCGCAGATTCCTCCGCCGCTCTGAGAGGTGGCAGCGGGATCGTAGCATCCCTCCGTGCATCCCCTCCTGGATCCCTTCCCTTATCCCCCCGTGCATCCCTCCCTGCGTGCCCGCCTGCCGGCCGCCCCCCGGCAGAGCGAGGCAGCGTCCCACGCCTCGCCGCCGCGGCCCCTCCAGAGCCCGCTCCCCCCGCCGCTGGCTGAGGAGACACAGCCTAAAACGGAGAGGCGGCGGCTTGGCGGAGAATCCCACTGGGAAGCCCCCAGCATCCCGGGAGAGCCCGGAAGCGGCGCTTCGGCTGCCCGCGGGCGGGGGACGCGCTCCGGGGCTGGAGTGGCCCTGGCACCCTGTTTCCCCCCCGGAGCGGCCGGCGGGGGCTGCGCGGGGGCTGCGCGGGGGCTGCGCGGGGCTCGGCGGCTCCCCCGCTCCGCCCGCGGGCCGGAACGCGCCGCTGCGCCCGCGGGAAGCGGGACCGCCGCGAGCCTGGCGTACGGGTGCGTCTGTAACTAATCCCGTCGGGTTTATGCCTGTTCATTCAGCTGTCTAGGAATTCACTTGGTTTGATTTCTGTTATTAGTCCAGAGGGGAAACATACCTCTGCTATTCACGGCTGCGTGAAATAAAACCGATAAAAAATAAATTGCTTATCGTTTGGATGCTTTGGTGCTGTCTGGCTGAGGATCTTGCTTTGTAAGGAAAAAACCCGCAACCTGCATAAGGAGGTGGGGTTTTGTCCAGCTTGACTTTGAAGCGGTAATTCTTTTTGAGGGGGTTAATTAAGCTATAGGCTCCAAAGCAGCTTCCATAAATTTGTCACCTTACCACCTGTATGATATATGGAAGGAGATAGAACTAGATTTATATTAATGTGAAGCAGTGATAGTAGATAATGAAGGATTAATCCAAATTAACACATCCCTAATATTTTTTCCCATCCCTTCCTTTGCCCTTTTCAAGAGGATTTGGGGAGGAGGAGGGAGACAAGAAGTCCCTTTGCAGCAAACTAATATGAACGACATGATCAGTATCTTCAGCTTGGCTCCTGCTGTGCAGTAGTCTACAAAATTCTGAAATATAGGAARAAGAAATATCTTTCTGGGAAGAACAAGATAGGGGATAAAATCCAAAGTCTTTCCTCAGAGGGTAGGTTTAGGACGCTTGAGAATGTGAACAAATGTGAGAGCTTTGTGCCATTGTTTGGTTGATCTACACCATGTAAATCAGAACCATATTGCTCAGCTCCACACCTCATGGCCTGCTCTTAAACTAAAGATTTTGCAATATAATATAAAAGGAACAGATTCATGTATAATTAAGTGGGAGCTGAGCTGATACTCCTCATGCAGTTTTGGGAATCCAAAATATGGCAGCTTCAGCAAAGTCTTACAGGTGAGAACAGGATTTATATTTAGGAGGTGATCTGCTCATGAATGTCATGAGCGATGCTTAATTGCAGGAACTTCTGGCAGGGGCCTTTAGTGTAGGTTCAGCAAAGCATAGCCGAGGAAAGTTTTGGTGGAATTTTCCCAGGTAAGAAGGTTTCATTAGCCCTAGTACCCAACTACAGAAATAGACATCATTAATAAATTAATAGAGAAAGGTGAGGAAAACA
Source organism: Parotia lawesii (assembly GCA_003713295.1). NCBI lineage: Eukaryota > Metazoa > Chordata > Aves > Passeriformes > Paradisaeidae > Parotia > Parotia lawesii. The sequence goes on from RAHM01000183.1 coordinate 916,216, forward strand.
AATATTAGATAAAACCCTTAAAATTAAAAATAAACCTTGCATGGCAAAAAGCAAGAATCTCTCGCTATTAAGTGGGTAGGATGCCAGTTTTATCCAATTTAATGTTTGGGAGCATTTCCACCCAGCGAAAGTGGAATAATTAGAGAAAATAAGAGTAGTGTTAATAAATAACACCAAATAACTTGTACACATACCTTAACATCTATTATAGTCTACTTTAGTTGAGAGTGAGGTTTGCACAGGTTCAAGGAATGAAATCCATGTACAGATGCCCTACCACAACACAATACAGAAGCAAGTAGGAGGTTTCTTGCCCCACAAGAATGTTGCTATCCCAAGTTTGCTTATTTTAAGTTATAAATATGATGAGAATTTCACCCGTGTCAGAGCTGAGTGACTATTTCTTGCTCCTTTGAAATCAGGTGAGGATGCTCTGCTTCCAAACAGGATTCCTTGTCCTGAGAGCTCTGCCTAGTTACTTGTCTGCAGCAGTCAGCAGAGCACACCATGTAGACTGTCCACAACACATTGGTACAGCATTTGGAGAAATCTGTTTTCAGTCCAGCTTCTCAAGGAAAAAAGGAACATGCTTTTCACTGCTCTGAAGCAATGGAGTAAAACAACAAAAGATGAGTTTAAATCTCAAAGATAATCACATTCTTGTAGTACTACTGTGAAATAGAGGCCTCACTGAAGGAAGAGGCAGCAGCTGGTTTTCCCATCAGTAAGCATGCAGCTCAATGTAGTCGGTCACATATCCCACCTAGAAGGTRTTTTGGGTATATTTAGGTCCCTCCTCCACAGTGGAGGGACAGAGAGAGGAGGGGAGGAGGGGACAAAGTACATAAGTGTGCAGGGTTTCATTGTTTCTGTGGCTAATGAAACAACTCATTAGTTAGAAAAGAAAGATCCGTAAAAAAGTGTCTCATAGTGAAGCACAACAGCGAATCATGCTGAGGTCACGCAAGCAGGGATTAGAAAGATGCAGAAATGGGGCTCAAATTTTCTGCCATCCAAATCTATATGACTCTTGGTGCTCATGGCCATACATTAAATGAACCAAAAGATGAGAATTTCAAAGTGTTGTAAAACATTAATTGGTACCAGTAACAACAGAACTGTAGTATTTGCCATGCTTTGGCTTATAGCATTACTCCTTAGAGTGTGCTGTTTACTGGGGGGAAGGCTGACACGGAGTTTAATAGCTGTGCTTAGATTAGGGAGTTAGAAAACATGATTTCTGAATAATATCACACGTATAACAAATATGCTGGCAGAAAACAAACATATTTTCATGCTATGTGAGTTTTAAAATCAAGAGCAGAAACAAACTACGGTGAGTATTATCCCATGTGAACTGCTAAGAGGAGCAACATCAAGAAGTATAATGGTCATTCTGCTGGGGCAGTTATTTCAAAGGTGAGGAAGGTTTGATAGGTTCTCAAAGCAATTAAAATACAACTCCAGTGACTGGAAAGTCTTGCCAAAAGAATCTCAAGGGAAAAGAAGGGAAAGTATTACCTAATGTTACGTACGTGTTTGATTGGTACCTTAGATCTTTTGGGATATCACACTCAGAATMAAAGTGTATATATCTGTAAGTTCCCCGTCTTCCACACAGCAGCCTCCAGCTTTSACAACTGTGCTATCATGTGCAGCTTTTCTCCCACAAAGATTTACTAGCTGTGAAGTTAGCAAAAAGACAGCAAGAATTAATTTTCCCCCATGTTGCTTACTTGTTTTGCTCAGTGAGATTGTTTATACAGGAGTCTATCCTCCCATATGAATAAAAGTGGCAGAACTAGGCTCTGGCAACAGAAACATTTCAAGTTCTCATCACTGCACTTGAGTCAGTTTACAAGTACTGAGGATCTGTAAGCTTGCTGTGACTGAACTTGTCAAGAAACATCTCCATGGTGTTTTTATAAGGATTATTTTATTTTTAAGTTGATTGATGATTGCATGTTCAGTGCAAATGTAATTAAATATAGAAACTGAAATCTTGGTGATGATTTGATAATGGATATTTATACTGAAATACATGTTCCCCAATGGACACCCAAGTTGCCAGGAGATCCAGCTGGATTTGCTTACATGTCTTCAAAACTGAAATGTTAAGGGAGCACCTTAAAATTAGCTGAGAATTTTAGGGGAACGTATGGCAATGGCACAGTTACAAAAAAAAAAAAAGCACAGAGTTCGTATATCTGAAAATAACTGGTGAGGAGTTGTAAGGAAATTGGCATGTCTTAGAGCAATTGTCAAATGTTTTGGGGGACAGGAAAGGAGAGAAAAAAGGAAAAGAGAAAAGAAAAAATACCCCTTCTTAGCAGCACAGTATGTTGCCCTTGCAGGAAAATGCCTTCTGCAGACAGGGTGATTTTCAGAGGTGCTCATGAACCCAATTGCTGATCATCTCCAAAGTGAGTAATTATCCCAAATAGGATGCTTTCCTRTGAAAACTGCAAACACTATTGAAGTGGCACTAAGATAAATTATACAACAGTGAACAGCAACATTATTGTGGTGAGGAAATGATGCACAATAAACAAAAGAGTTTCATAAATGTTTACACCACATTTATGTTTCAAGTTCTTATAATCTTATAGGGATTTTCATAAAGATATAACTTTCATAAAGATCTAAAATTGCTATCATTTTGGATAAACATTTTATGAGAAAGAGACAAAACCATTGTTTCCACTCTGTTTCAAGTCACTTTTAAATAAAGAACTCTCCTTTCTGCTAGAGAAACTTAATCCTGAAATTATKCAGACACTAAGAAGAGATTCACAGATTTTGTGTAGGGAGGATAATTCTGTCTATTATTTCTGGAACTGAATAATGACAAGGACAAATGTAAAATAATTTTGTCCAGGTAAAGATGGCTGCTTAATTTTTGAAGATAACAAGGTTGCTTGAAGTACAGTGTGCTAATTTGGTTACAATATAAAACATTGTGCTGAYGAAAGAAATCAATAAGCTGAATTTTTATGTCTGAAAGGAGCATTGTACACTTCTGYGTCTGGTGCAGCAAAAGTAGCATTTGAGAGATGAGACAAGTTAACTTCTGCAGACTCTAGAGGCAGATTTCTGGATGTTCCATGTTCCCACATTTCTATATGTGTGACTTTATTCCTCTTCTCAGATCAGTCATTCAAAAACCATGAACCAGCAACAGTTATTATCCCATCACTATCAGGTACAGATATTTGGGCAGGATTATGGACGTGTTTATTGTTTTACCTGAGAATGAGACTGCCAGTGCTAAGATGCTCCAGCTGGCTCTAATATAACTGCCTACATATTCAGCAACATGGCAGTTGTGTACTTTTGCTCTTTTATTGGTACTTACGAACAGACTTTTTCATGGTAGTTCCCTTCTTTCCTATCAGTTAGCAGTGGTTTATTTCACACMATTTCCAGAGCAAAGATGCCTTCTTTTTTATCTTTTTTTTCAGCTTGGGAATATTATGGATGCTACCAAACAGTGTTTCATAAATTACTTCATTTCCTTAACTCGTTAGAACTTTCACCTTCATGCCTGACAGATGTAAACACCTGGTTTTGGTTACTGAAGTCCCACCAGCCATTTGKTACTGTCTCTTCAATGAAAACTATTCCTCCATGAACCATATTACCAGATTGTGCAAGTAATAATATCTGGTTTAGTGCAATATCAGTTAATTTAATTGAAGGGATCTTCAAGAATATTTTATTACTGCAGCACTGAAGAAGAGACAACAAGATTTGCTTGTCTGAGCCAAGATGTGCAGAAGTTATTTCAGCATGTGGAATAGCAAAGAATAGTTGCTACATGGCGAGAATTTGAAGAGCAGTTGTTTTTAAAGCGGTTGTGTGTGCAAAACACAAACCTTTCTCAGCTGCTGTTCTGTGGCTGTGAAACTTGTTCCCTGCAGTGCTTTGAATCATGATGAATTTCAGAGACATGCAGAACAAAATTTAAATCACCCTTATTGAGCCATCCATGCTTTCATTAAGAGCAAAGACTAAAAACATACAAAACTGCAGACCAAAGAAAGGTGACCTATAGTACGTAAAATTAGACATAAAGGGGAAAAGTTTGTGGATGCCTTTGGGTTAGAGTTCTGTATTGTGTTGCCAGTGGGTTAGAAGCTGGACATGAGCTGGCAGTGTGCGTTTGCAACCCAGAAACCCCCAGGTGTCCTGGGCAGCACCCAAAGCCCCGTGGGCAGCAAGGCAGGGAGGGGATTCTGCCCCTCTGCCCCACTCTGCTGAGACCCCACCTGCAGTGCTRCATCCAGCCCTGGGGTCCCAGCACAGSAAGGACAGGGACCTGCTGGAACCAGGCCAGAGGAGGCCACCAAGGTGATCAGAGGGCTGGAGCAGCTCTGCTGTGAGGAAAGGCTGAGAGAATTGGGATCGTTCATCCCGGAAAAGAGAAGGCTCTGGAGTGACCTAATTGTGACCTTCCAACACCTGAAGGGAGCCCACAGGAAAGATGGAGAGACACTATTTACAAGGGCCTGGAGTGACAGAACCAGGGGGAAYGGCTCCAAACTGAAAGAAAGCAGGTTTAGATCAGATATTAGGAAGAAATTCTTGACTGTGAGGGTGGTAAGGCACTGGAACAGGTTGTGGATGTCCCACTCCTGAAGTGTTCAAGGTCAAGTGGGATGGGGCTCTGAGCGACCTGGTCCAGTGCAAGTGTCCCTGCCCATGGCAAGAGGGCTGGAATGAGATGATCTTTAAGGTCCCTTCCAACCCAGGCCGTTCTATGATTCTGTGATTCTATGAAATATGCTGTACATTTTAAGTGCTGCTCAGATTAGACTATCTGGGATTCAGAGCTATCTGACTACCTAACATCACTGTTCCTATTTTCATTGGATCTGGGTAATTATTGACTTAAGTGTGATACGGGTGAGCAAGGACTGTAAACAGTCAGTGAAACTTTTATGTAGGACCTAGAAATACATCTTTATTTATATGCATTAATATTATTGACTGGGGGAAAGGGCACACATAATTTTGAGTTTATTCATTTGTCCAAGTGATAAAAGAACTGAACAATTGCCCACATCTCCAGTTCTCAAAATGGTCATGATGAAAGTGCTTAGCTGTGAGTTCAAGAAGAGATCAACCAATAAATAATGACAGAAAATTCACACGAACATGGGCTTTAGCGCAAGACTTTTATGAAAGCATGTAATCTAAACCCCGTAATTTATACCCACACTTATCTTTTAATTCAATTTCAAACCTACAACTTCAGAAGCTCTTATTCATGAAGAGACATCTGCTACTTTAATGAGATATTCTGAGCTCTTGACATCTTCAAGCATATTGATACAGCAAGTGGTTTCAAAGGTTAACCGTGTTGGTTACACAACATTTTCTTTCATTAGTTTTACATCTTATGAGTTCTAAAAGATTGGAGTGCTCAGTTTGGTTTCTCTACATGCTGTATTTTAAGAATAAACATTCTCTTATATCTTTTCTAAATGAGGTGATCCCAATTTACTAATCTCACTTGCTTTTCTTCCTGTCTTTCTATCATGTTTTTTCATTCTCTTTCTGTATCTGTTATAAATCTTAGTAAGGTGAGGAATTAAGCACACATGAGAATGAACTCCTGATTTATAGTGAATTTTTTTTACACCCATAGATAATGCTTTTTTTAACAACTGCCACAGTCACCTTTCAACTGACTTCAAAACCGGATTGTAATACCACACATAACTTAAGAAAAAATATAAATTGTCTTTATGTAAAAATTTTAAACTTATAAGATCCTTAAGTAGAGCAGAACATTTCTTTTTCACTGCTTGCTTGTTCAGATTTTCAAAGTAAACAATGAATGTGTTCTAATAAATTGGAGTTGACAAGTATCAGTGGGTTAAGAAATTTATCTTAAAAAGGAGGGAAAAAATCTTGCATTTTTAAGCAAACCTATGTTATCTGAAGTACATAGATGCATAACATAGGATTTTTCTTGGGAGATACATAACTTTCCAGAGTTTTTCAGGCATTCAAGATTTAATTTTTTTATTACCCACATTAGCAGTSTGGTATACCAAGAACAGTAGTTAAGGAGCAGTAAATCTTGTAGGGCACTAAAAATTTTTTGCTCAAGGAAAGGCTCACTTAAAAGATATCTAACTTAAAACAGGGAAGCAAACAACCAGCAGTACTTACATAGGTTGCTGAGAAATGTACTGAAGTCACACTTATCTAAAATAATAATTGGTTGTGTTTGCAGCATATTTGCTTATGCCTTTTTTATGTTAAATATCTTCTGTGTAGATGTCGTTACAGTTAAATAACGAGGAGGGAAAAATACACTTGAAAGAGAATTTTTGAAAGAGAAAGAGAAAGAGAAAGAGAATTTTTACACCAACTTTAACAGAGGTAAAATTTGAACACATTTTTAAAATTGCAGTTTATTTAAAATGTTTGTTTGGTAGCAGTTGCATTTGGGAATTTTATTGCACAAGGAAACCTTTTCCATAGATCTGCGTGTAACAAGCTGAAAACTTGAGAAAATCTATCTGGAAAAAATTCTTTAAAATATGTGAAGGCCTAACGTTTCCTGAGTCTTTTATGGGAGCACACCTCAACCTTCTCAGAGCCTGAGAAAGCATTAAGATCTCTTTCTACTGAAGTAGTTGTAAATGATGTCCTCAAAGAAAAATTTTCCAGGTGATTCTGTTCCTGTTCTTAGGCACACATGATGTCCACGCGTGTATTCAGGCTCTTTAAACTTGGACAATTCCACRGTGGTAGTTATGCCCCAGAACAGCTGGAAGCACAGTAAATTAGGTCAATTCTCAGAATTCAGTTCAGGTCATCCTTCCAGCAATTTATTTAGACCGAGCATTAAACAATATTTTCAAAATTACCTCTCTCTTACGAGTTCATTAATAAAAGCCTTTGAGTTCTAGATACATTCTTTGAAAACAAAAAGAACATTTAAAAATCTCACGTTTGCCATGGACAAAGCACGAGGCTGCAGAATATTTACATTACTGCAGAAGAAGCAAGATTATCAGGGAAAACAAGCTAAGACATCCTTTTTCCGCAACAACTGTGCCAATAACACTGATGAAATCATCAGTTATGTTTTTGACAAGCAAGAGCAATCAGAGTACTGTATATAGTGCTGTACTGACTTGTACTTCATAGGAAAAAGAAAGGGTGGAGAACTGGGAAAGATCAATATTTTTCAGAAGGAGAGTTAGAAAAGAAAATATTACATAAAGGATTAATAAAAACACTATTTTTATTTTTTTTCTTGAGGATTTTCTGTTTGTTTCTTACATTTAGGAACTCAGCAGAATGTAACCAAAACAGATTTAGAACTGGATTGCTCCCTCTGCTCACAGAATTATAGGGGATCAAGATGAGGAGGTTTGGAAATGCAGAGCAGAATCTCTGTGGCATCGTCCGCTTTGGACCCAGGGTACTTACTGAAGTAAAAATCATTTTTTGACTTGGGAAGATCCATGCTGGTGGAAAAGATGATAAATGAGACACATTTGGAGCACTGGGTTCCCCACTACAAAAGAAAGGGCAGGTGCTGGAGTGAGTCCAGCACAGGGCCACAAGGGTAATTAAGGCCTTGGAGCATCTGATACACAAGGGGAGGCTGAGAAAACTGGGAGGATTCAGCCTGGGAAGAGAACATTCAGGGGGGATTTTATCAGTGTGTAAAAGTCTGTGATGGAGGACAGGAAAGAAGATGAAGCCAGAATCTTCTCAGCACTGCCCAGTAACAGGACAAGAGACAAAAAGAATTCTTTAAATCTTTCCATAGTGTTTTCCTTTCTCTCAGCATCCTGGTTGCCTCAAGAACCTTTCCTCCTATTGAGTGACTTTCCATGATGCCAGAGATAGCAGCCAGAGAGGGCATTAAGAGGTGTTCCTGGTTTTTCATTTACATTAATTGCCATCTATATTTCTACTTGAAAACCTTTAAGCAAGGGAAACATTAAAGCATTTCTTCCCTTTTTTCTTCCTAATAGCATCCTTGTTGTGAAATTTCAAACAGTCATAAAATATGATCAGTATGAACTCTTGAATTGCATTTTTTATGCATGGTGAATTTAAATAATAATAGTAATTATTAATAAGCCCCAGGAAAACTTGCAATTATTAAAAAAAAAGGAAAAGGACTGGTAAAGAAGAACAAATGACTCTTTGATTTAGGCAAATCATACTATGTATTAGAAATGTCACTTAAAAGAAGTCATCCTCACCTCAGGCTGTCTGTATCTCCAGTAGTAAAATAAGTTTGTGAGAGCCTTGTGGAAAATTATGAGATGTCAGAACCTCTGTCCAATAAATATTGTTTGCTCTTGTGAGATGTCTCTAACCAAAGTAGTGGTTCAGCTCACTTTTAGGGGTAGGGTCATCAGCCTTATCTGTGTTATATATGTTACTGCACAAAAAACCTCTTTTCAGGGTGATTCTTTGATAAGAGCTAATACTCTCTGGCTTGACCATTGATATACATATCTTATTCTGTTTTTCTTGATTCTATGCGTTATTCTTCCATTTTCTCTCTTTTTTTTTTACTAAAATTTGCTAATTGTTCTCTTGGTATTTTCCTTTAATTCTCCCTATTATAATTCTGTTGCCTTAACATCCTTAGATACCCATAAAAATATAATTTACCTCCTATATATGATTGCAGACTATGTTTGCTCTTTATTTTTATACTTCTTCAGATTATATTTTGACCAGACTTTCACATTAGCTGGGTACTCAAAGTATTTTTCTGCCTCCAGTTGTCATTCACTATGCTAACATGGCTACTGAACTGGAGCATGCTTTTTAAAAAAACTTTCTAAAGACCTGAGGATGCAAGAAGTTTTTGCTTATTCTCTGTTACAAGAGCAGACAGGCAGCTCGCGAAACTGCATGGAAGATGTCATGGTGATGCACAGTACAGCTCCAGTTCACATGCTGGGACAGACCTTTAGTACAAGAAAAGACAAAAAGAGTTCTAGAAAACTTAATTGGCCACAATGTTATCATTTTTCAAGGTGTTTCAATAAATATTTCAAGTTTATTTACCAAAATCTCATTAATATTGCATATGACTTGAAACCAAACTTTCTATTTCTCACATGCCATTTATTTATATTGTCTCAAAAATTGCAAACCTGACAGTAATATATAGTACAGTGACACTGAACCCTTCCTGAATATTTTATTGTCCTTCCTTTCAGCATTTCTGCTTGGGAGTCCTAGAATCACAGAATCACAGAATGGCTGGACTTGAAGGGACATTAAAGATCATCTCATTCCCACACCCCTGTCATGGACAAGGACACCATTCCCTAGACCAGGTTACTCAGAGCCCCATGCAACCTGTGCTTGGACACTTCCAAAGATGGGGCATCCACAACTTCTCTGGAAAACCCGTTCCAGTGTCTCACCACCCTTACTGTAATTTTTTCTCTTTGAATGTCTAGTCTAAGCCTACTCTAATTAATTTTGAATCTATTTCCCCTTGTTTGGTCACTACATGATGGAATTATTTTGGATCAGTGTTTTGATTGTTGTCTAAATGGGATTTGAAAATACAGATCTGGATTTTTCTTTCTGTGATCAAATAAAACCTCCTGTGGTCTTCAATGTGATTTCAAAGATTTTTCCTATTCTCGGTGAATACGAATTGCACAGCTGAGAAGATGCCTTTTCCTAGATAACCCTTTCCCTGAGAGTTAACAGAGCAGTCATTCTATGAGGACTCCTCAATCCTTACGAGCCTTTTGAAGACAGAGAGAAATCCAAGCAGATACTCTCCTTTTTTTGTCTTTTTACTTTAGTGTTGAAAATAATTTATGTAATCAGTTGAAGTGTGAAGTTGTAGATCTATGCTTTTATAGCTATACCACATTAAATACCAAAATGACGGGATATCAGCATTTAAAAAGAGAAAAACTACTAATCTAGAAAAGAGAGTATTTTCACAAAGATATGAAAGTAAAGAGAATCAAGGTCTTTAGCAAATTAAGGTTTTATATATGTTCAGAACAGCTGTGATATTTTCACTTAAGAGACTACAATTCAAGTAAAGCAACTATTTCACTTCCCTGTGTGTTCTACCAGTTAAACACTGAGAGGCCAATGATTCTTCAAAGACTGAGTATAAATACTCACTGTCTTAGTGTTTGAAAAGCCTCTGCCAGGAGAGGAGATTCACCTCTCCTTGAAGACTAACGGATGTGCACGTTCATACTTAGGAAGGAGATATCCTTGAACATCTAACCAAGGAAATGGGTTTTGCATTTGATTCTAATTGTTGTTGACTGTTTTATGAGTTTTAGTCCTGGAATGCAGACTTCCATAGTCTAGGTCTTGTTCATCAGATAATTCCCCTTAGTGTTTTTTTGATCATTTCTAGCTTGGACAACGGCATTGAGATTTGCTTGAAGGGCAGTTGCAGATCATGGAAGTCATAAACCAGGTAGGTTGCAAAGGACTTCAGGAGGTCATGTAGTCTTCTCTTTTCTGCTTAAAAAGGGATAATTTCAAAGTTAAATTAGATTACTCTGAGCTTTATGAGGGCTACAGAGGGCCTGCCGTATTCCTGAGTAGCAAATATAAGAGAGTGGTTCAATGAATTTTATTCAGTAGAGGATAAGTAACAGCTTCTGTGCTCTGCATTAGGTGGAAGCATTTTGAAGGTTTTTGTTGGTTTTTTCCTAATTCTTTTAAAAATTAGTGAATTTATAAACTTCTAAAGTATTGTTTGATGTAAAACCATCAAAATTGTTATAGCAGAACAGCAAATTTGTCACTTTAGTTCTTCTATTTATGAACCAATGCCCAACTTAATGGATGGCTCAAAAAAACCTCCAAACTAGCAATAGATAGTCTGACATGTGTCTAATATTAAAAAAACCAAAAMCAAAACTAAAACAAAAAAAACCTCTGATTTTTGCAGTTATTTTTGTTTACAGGAAAGATATTCATTTWAAAAATCTTCTTAAATTTCCTTCTTTAGCAAAACTTTATGCCAACTAGTTTAAGAAAATTGTGCAAGAAAGAATTATCTTTATTCGTTCATTATCCTACAACATACAAATGGTGTCATGGTGTCATTTATACTGCCCTCCTTCAAAACGTGTGTATTAAGCWATACAAGGACAATAGGCTTTCTATTGTCCGAAAGTATCTGCAGCTGAAAACAGGTCTATGAAAAATTAAAGGTATGTTTAATGATAAAATAGTCCTATCCAAACCAAAGAGCATTATGTTAAGCAGTGATTACCTAATCAGTAAGCTATGATTACCTAGAGGTTACCTGGGGGAGCAACAGTTTAAAAAACAGAATGACCAAGCACTCCAGAGTTCCGGTCAAAGACAAAATTTCATCCTCTTGTCCATTTGAGTGCTTGAACACAGCAGTGTCCTCATTTTCAAATAGCATAAGGTGAAATAATCTGTTATAGTCAGTTTCTGCTTTCATATACTGTGCAAGAAGGACACTGGACACTATTTCTGATGAAAAACAAAGAAAAAAAAATCACAGGACATCAGTGCATTAACATCCACATTCATATTCACAGAGAGGAATTCTTGAGATGAAAAGATATCTTGACAGTAACTTCAGCTGGATCAAATTTGACATATTTGAGGTAATGGTATATTATCATCGGTTTGTTTCTATTTATTCTTTTCTCATAATTTTAAGTCTTAAACTTGATTTCTGTCTTCATCTGTAAGTTTCTGATTCTTGCTGCCATTCTAAAACCATTATTTTATTTGTTTCTCATAAAAGTATAGATACTTTCTTTTAATGATAAGTTTTTGGTACCTTTATGAATGAGTTCTTTAATGATATGAAGAACTACTATCACAGCAAATAACTTTTTTCAACTATACAATAACAATCTGGGTTTTTTTTCAAGTTGCAGCTAAGTCTGAGGATATTTTTTAATACTTTAAAGGGGAAAAACATTTTTGGTAACTGACAAATTAAAGAGGGGGAAAGTGAAACTACTAGCGAATGTTTTACTTTGGATTAGCTTTGCCCAAAAAATTGACTTAAGAATGATGTTTCACTGTAAAAGACATAAAATTGAAATAACAACAGCTCATTTCAATTAACAATATCCATTAGAAGCCTTACACCTGTAAAAAAATTCTAATATACACACATTGGCCAAAAAAATTCATATTGGCCTATGGAAAAGCTGGAACCGACCTTAAATGCTTGTGTCTGTCTTGTTAAATGGCCCATTATCTATGGAGATTTGTGCAAATGGGTGCTTATCTAAGTTCACAGAATATTAATTAATATAAAGTAAAAAAAAGAAGGTTTGAATAAAAAAAAAGACACATTTATGCGATGAACAGGTTTAGGAGAATTCTGTTTGCCTGTGATGTGCTGTAATTTGTCTCTTACTACCTTTCTGCTGAGGAATACTCCAGTAAAAGTAGTTCTTTTTTGCTTCAACTTCCATCCTAGAGAAGGTGTGGCTAAATTTGCAATGATCGTTTTATTCTCTGAAGGGAAAGAAACAAGAAGAAAACATAAAATAGCCCATTAAAACCAAATTCCTCTGTTTGTGCCTGGCCTGCTCATCAGGAACTGCGTGCCCTGTAATTGAAGTTAACTACCCATACCAGCACATATGTGAGTAACTGTACTGCTCTGCTATATTCCTCTAATCCAGGAGAGTAATGAAACATAAAGCAATAAATTTAATCAAATCCCAGATTAGGGGGAGGTGAGAAAGAGAAAAAGAAACTGCTGCAAGATGTTTGATATTAAATGCCTGAATAAGAGAAGCGGACCTGTGACTGCTGGGGTTGTTTCCAGGAAGGTTCCCTGGTCATTCACTCCAATRTTGTTTTCCACCACACATTATTTTTGCACCCTGTTTTAAGGACACTATGATTATCAGTTATAGGAATGATCTGTCAAATTCCCTGAAGTACATGCTGATTGTTTATTTCTTACAATTATCTTAGGCTTTAACATACAAACAAAGCAGGTGGTTGCCAAAGGCTTGAAAATATTAAAATCAGCAAAATGTTCACTGGCTGAAAGAGAAACTGCACTCCATGAAGATCACGTTTTTTTAAATTTCTTTTTTGGCAGTAAGAAATCTGAATGGATGTTGGTGTCAGAAAAAGTGGATAGAGTAGTGAGGGGAAGAAAAGACAAGGCATTTAGATACTCTTTTGTGTCTATCTGTTACAGGACAGAATGATTAATTTTGAGTACATATTGTAATAGAAGGATTTCCTTCATACTGTCCTAATTCTCAAAAGGAAGAACATAAGTCAAGCATTTTTACTAAGACTGGTGTACCCTCACTAAAAGAAAAAGGAGTTTTCAGGAGCAATATAGTTTTGATCAAAGAGGCACGTAGAGAAATCAAGGGATTAAACCCTCCCTTTTTTTTTTTAATCAGAAAAGATAATCATAGCAGGAGAGACACTGGTGTAAACTAACTGGAAGAAAATGATAATAATGTGTCTGTACCTTTGAATCTGCCAGGTATGAAGATCCATCCTCAAAGAGACACAGTGCAAAAAAAACATTCCTAATTCAAGAATGGGAAAAMCTCATCAAGATCAGTGGCCTTGGGGAATGCCCTTCCTGGTCTGGCAGAGAATTCGATGGCATGAGATTCTTGCTCAAGAAACTAACCCAGGCACAATAAGAGATCTTGAACTATTTTCTGCAACAAAGGTCACAATCAGATCTATGCTTAGTKTATAAACTCTATACTCACGCTAAAACTTAGCTGTGGATTGCATACCTTGCCTGGGTTTTGATTTGCTATGTTGTCCTTAACAAAGTTGTTAATAGGTTTAGTGAACAAGGGGAAGACTCCAGCATCTCGAAGTATTGACTCATTCAGAATGGACATGATTAAAGATTAATAAGTTCTTTCATCTTTCGTAGTTCATATTTCTTTTTCTGTTCCATAGGATCTTGTATTTTTCTTTGGTTTTATAGCAGATACTCTTTATTACAATTTACCTTTCAAGTTTAGCAGAATATAGCAAGCTAATATAGATGGGAATATGAGGACGAAGCCTTGCAACTTCTGTTTCTCTCCTTCTTTTTGCAGACTTCACATTCAATTTTTCAATATATTAGCACGTTTTAGCCTGCACTATATAAGAATACACCAATAAAATGTATTATCTGTGTGCAATTCACATCCTCTGTATGCATCTACAGCTGGGGATACCACAATCCTGCATTGAGGACCCCAGTTCCTATTACTTCAGCTGAATCCAGCTGTTCAATTAGTAGTTAGAAATGACTATTCAACCAGATACACCACTAAAATTAGATATCTCTTCACAAGAGCATTTGCTTCTCCTTTCATTGTCATCTTTTCAGAAGGTCTTTGGAAATAAAAGAGCTGAGTTACATTTTGCTGCTCTGATTCATCCTGAAGTAGAGTTATACTTATGTGGATTTTGATCAGACTCTTAATCCATGGGGATGACAAAATCAAGCCTCTACGATATTTACTAGTCATAAACACCTTGTGTCAGGGGTTGTTATTTTGTTTGGTCTTGACGTGCCACAGTGAGGCTTTGGCCATGAGAACTCACACAAACATTAACGTAACTTGTTTTTCTTGTCTTTCCTTCACACTTGCTTCTCTAAAGGACACATTTTAATATAAGCAATTTTGAGAGAGCAGTATTTGTTGCCAAAACTGAAGGGCATATTTCTCAGGCAAATTAAAAAAAAAAACAACTATATTACTGAGAAGACCAATTAAGATTTGTAAATGCAGTACTTCATATTTGCTCCTTGTGCTGTTTCTGATGTGGAAACAGGCATTGGCTCCATTGCAGCAGGGAAGTATGGCTCTCCAAAGACATCACTGAATTGGCAGGAAATAGAGTCATGTTTCATAATTGGGTAGAACTGGCATTTGTGAATGCATGCAGAGATCTGAAGGATCTTGGGAAAAAAGGTACATATTGGGTAAAATCTCCATTGGTCAATAAGTGACAATAAAAAAAAAGGATAGTGATTCAAATTTGGTGTAGGTACCTAAAGGGAAATTTGCTATGAGACACCTTTGGACACAGAAGTCAGGTCAGGTCAGGTCACTGCTGCACTTGCACTGCTTCTTATAAGACTTGTCCTCCACTTGTTCAGGTGATCTCTGCTGTAATAATTCCTATAACAAGCAAGTCGAATAATGGCTTACAACAATTTAAAGGTATCTCCATTACAATCTCCACCCCTGGTTCTTTTGAGCTGGGTTATAGTGTTTAATGTTGCAGTGCACTCCTCCCCTTGCTCCCAGCCTGGCTAGCAACAAGGGGTTCCTTCATAAGTGTAATTGCCATAACATGCAACTCAAAACCTGGATTGCAACAATTTAAAGGCATTTTCATTACCACCTCCGCCCCATCTGCTGTGGACCAGACCATAGGGTTCAACATTGGAATGAACTCCTCCCTTTTACCCATTTTTATCTGGAGACTGCAGTCCCTTAGGGGTGTACTCATTCCAAGTGGAGCCTTATCTGCGAACCACAGTCTCTCCAGAGCTACAGCTGCTCTGCAGAGCTATAACTGGCACAGACACTTGGAGATACACCTGATTTATTGTGTTCTTATTCACAGCCACGGATGTTTCAGGGTGTCCTGCTCATCCGCAGGTCACCGTGCTCTGGACTTCACGCTGGAGTTCCAGCTGGCCCAGTGCAGCAGCACAGAAGCAGTGGCAATGCCCTGCCCATGTGCCAGCCAGATGCATGGCCACTGCTACTACCAAAATATTCCCAGAGTAAGATGAGAAGCAGTAGAGCACCACAGCAAGCAGCAAAATAAGAGCAGAGCCACTAATGAGCACTAGACTGGAATATACAGCAAGGTGAGCAAGCCCCATGGCAGGCACAGGAGCCTGTCAATTAAAAGCTAAGCAGAGATGACAGCTCTGTATTTGATCTGGCACATTTCAATCAAATCTGTTGTTATCTCGAAATCCTTGAGCTCCATGTTGCATGCCAAAAAAGGACTGTCATTAACCCCAGACAGCAACTACACCTCACACAGTCACCCCTACACTTTCCCCCAGTGGAATGAGGGGGCAGAATCTGTAGAGCAGAAGTGAGAAAACTCGTGGGTTGAGAAAAAGGTGGTTTAATAGGGAAAGCAAAAGTTGTGCTTACAAGCAAAGCAAAACAAGGAATTCATTCCCCACTTCCCAGGGGCAGGCAGGTGTTCAGTCATTCCCAGGAGAGCATGCTCCCACATCATACCTAGTAGTGACTTGGGAAGACAAACGCCATCTCTCCAAATATTCCCCTCTTCCGCCATCTTTCCCCAACTTTACACTCTGAGTGGGACACCGTATGGTCTGGGATATCCCACRGGTCACTGGGGTCAGCTGTCCTGGTTGTGTCCCCTCTCAACTTCTAGTGTGCCCCCAGCCTTGACACTGTGCAAACATTGCTCAGCAGTAGCTGAACAACCCTGTGCCAACAGTTTTGAGGAAAATCCAGATCATAAAAGCTAATTTGGAAAAAAATATCTCTAACCCCATCAAAACAAGCACAAACACCTAGCATAAGAAGCACAAAATTGCATTACACAACACTGAACATAGCAATTGAAAAATTTGAAACCAAAAGACCTATATGTTACTGAAAGGCTAAAATGTATGTATTAGCATAAGGTTGACAATTTAATTAATGTTTTAGTAAGGTGGTCTCTACTCAGAAACTTTTATATTAGAAATATCATCAAAACAAGCATTTTAAGGGGTAACTAGCAGAACGTCAATCTGACCGTGCTGCATATGCCTATGATACAGCCTTGAAATGTAATTGTCATCACAAAATTAAAAATTCCAATATAACAAACATGCACAGAAGGGAATACTATATCAATTACTATTTATAGATTTTTGAGGTTTTAATTGATGAAAAAATTTATAAACACAATATATACCCAGAAGAGTATCTTGTACTAGATGTGCTATTATACTGAATATGAGGAAGGTCACAATATAAAGAGCTTGAAAGAGCTTTTATGTATGTGTTCTCCTTCTTTTCTGATAGGTTTGCAAGGTTAAATGGCAATTTATGTATTAGTCATAGGAACTACTATCAATGAATGAAGATGAAATAATAATTGCATTCAAACCTTAGTTGTAGGAGAAGCATGTTGTGATAAGCAGACCAGTAAAAAAACCCAAGAAATCAACCTCCCTAAAAAACCCCAAGGAACAAAATTACATTTCTTATAGCTTGACTGAGACTTCGTATTTATCTCCTGGAAGTGAGCTGGCTTGCTCCAGTGCCTCAGTTTCCTCTAACTAATACAGAAATTACAGGCATTACTTAGATATATTGAGAGCTGTTGTAGAAAAAGTTATTTGAAACTTAGAGCTAGCAGCTTAACGATTAATAATAGCTAGAGTAGACAAAGCCAGCAGCTTAAACATCAATAGCTAGGGTAGGCAAAGCCTGTAGATTGTGGTATATGAACTATAACAATGGTATTCCAACATGCTGAATAACTAACTAGAGAAGCTGACCTGAGGGGATGTGATGTTGCGTAAGGAGACAACTACTTAGCAACTGCTTAGTAACCAAATGGGAAATAAATCGAATGGATAAAAAAACAAGGGGACCCTGGACCTTACTATTATCATTGGTCAAAAATTTTACATTTGGGGTGGAGAACTCAGATCGTGAGGATATAATTGCCCAGGGATTTTTTTGTATGAGGTCCCTCTTTGGAAGCACCCAGCTCGAGCTGTGGTGTTACTAATAAAAAGTACTTTCATAAAGGAATCTGTCTTTCGGCTTATGCAGAAATGTAGAGGCAAACTGTGTTCCAGTGGCTGGCATATGCAATTTCCATAGCAGAGCTTAACTCATTAGTTATTATAAAGCATATAGGTCTTCACATAGAAGATATTACTGAAGTGCAAGGATACCATTTTAATATAAAAAGAATAAAGTGTGAAACATAAAACACAAAATGCTTCAAGCACAGAAAAAGATGGGGAGTTTATAGAATGAGGCCAAAGGAATGAAAAAATAATTTTAGGGAAATGTGAAGCCAAGAATGAAGTATTATTACTGCAAAAATATTAGGGAGGAAGGAAGTGTCTTGTAGTGGATAACCCTTTAAGAGACATTAGGGATAATTTATTGGTAGAGGTGACTGTCACCACAGGCTATTTACATGAACTGTTCCTTGAGCATTCTCAAAGGAGGAAAAAAGGCTGAAGACAGAACTAACACCAGAGGAATACTTACACCAAATCAGAACAAGAGCAAAAGCCTGAAAGAACCTAGCATTACATGAGGAAGAGGACATAACATTTTGAAAAAGGAAACATGTCTACAAAAGACACTAAAATCAACAGGACCCAGTATAGAACAGCAGAA
Source organism: Parotia lawesii (assembly GCA_003713295.1). Lineage (NCBI taxonomy): Eukaryota > Metazoa > Chordata > Aves > Passeriformes > Paradisaeidae > Parotia > Parotia lawesii. The sequence goes on from RAHM01000183.1 coordinate 934,608, forward strand.
ACCCAATGCAAAAGGTGTGAGCCTTTCAATATCAAGTAATCACTAAAAGAACCTCAAATAACACACATCCAAGTCTGGAATTATATAAAGAAAGCAAGAAAATGCTGGGTAAAGATAAAACACAGAAGAATGTACAACAACATTATTTAAGGCTTGTCAGGATGGTTTAATGAAATACCTTGGTGACAAACATAGCAGTTATATATGAGCAAGTGATACATAGGATTTGTCAGAGAAATTTTGGACAGGATGTACAGCCTTCAAAGAAACATTTTAAAATCTCTCTTATTACTTGACCATCCAAAGGTGACTTTTATCAAGGCCATCTGGTACTGCATGAGATATATGTAGTTTAGGAGGAAAAAGAGCTATCTTTAGGAGTAAAGAAAAATAGCATGAGAAGAAACAAGCAAAAATGGATGTATGTCTCACTTGCTGTCCTGCAAACACCAGTATAGGGTCCTGCTGTTTTCACTATGCCTGGCAGGAGAAGGATGTTTTATTTAGTCACAAAATATTAAAAGGAAGCAAAGTGAATAGTGGCGGAAGGCAGGAATTAAAAAAGCTTGCAAAGCAGTTATACTTAAAATAGCCTGAGTAGTAAAACAACTTAAATGTGATTAAAATGCACTATTTTAATCCCAGAGCCAGTCAGAAAATGCTATTAAAATATAGCTCACCAACAAATGTGGAAAAATAAGTATCAAAATAAAACCTTAAATCCAAATTTAAAAAAAAAAAAATGTCATCTTCTTTGAGGTTTACGGTGGTTTGGGTATCATACTCTTTTTAGCAGCGAGGACAAAGTAATTTCATGCATGATCAAAAGATTAAATCAGAGTGTGTAAATAGTAAAAGAAATTATTATATAACGATAATTTCTTTCAGGACAAGAAAAGTTATCTAGTGGAAAATTGATGAGCAAATAATGTAACTTTTATAATAAAGACTGCATTTTGGTCCAAAACACTGTGGACATTTTGCTAATTCAAGACAGTAAGCTGACAATTATTGCAGCTTCCTGGTACTTTGCAAAGGTAGAAAGTAAGCCTTCCCTTGATCTGTGATAACAAGTGATTATGGAAAAGTTATATTTAGTTTTATAGGTGGAATGAAAAAATTAAGATCTTGAGAATATATTAATTTGAAAGTATTTTCCCCTTATCTTCAATAATGTGRTTTTGTAGATTTTTCCCTAATTAGATTATTCACATTTTGCAAATATCGCTTAGATCTAAGTGTGCTGCAGCATGTCATAAGGTTCAACCACAGTCATATGAAAGGGGAATAGCAAGCAGACCCTCTATTTTTTATTTTGTCTTTCTCCTCTAACTATCTTTGGAATCAGACATAATTTTGGCAAGTTCAAACTGTTCAATAAAGGAATTGTTTTCTTCCAGAAACATTTTTTAAATTGGATATACATCCAGTTCTGTGGCACACCTGGGAATTAGTCCTGATTTTGTTTTACTTTAGTTTTTGTTTTAGTTTCTGCTTTAATAAGAGACCCTCAGAATCCCTTTCTGTCATAACATCGTTATAGAAAAAATAATAGGTCCTGACCTCTTTCTGCTACTGCTTTTGAAATATTTCTAATAAAACATGTTAGTGGAGAACTAGAATGAAAATGGCAAGTAGTTGTGAAGCCACATTGCTGAAGCCTTATGAAAGTATGGCTAAGACTTAGAATCCAAGGTAGCTTGAACTAGTATGAAAAAGTAAATTACTGGTTGATTTTTGGTTTTGTGTCAGAGCTAACACCTGAAGTAGCTTTTTTTTACACCACATCCAAGCAAACCATACTTTAAACAAGTTCTTTAAAATGCTTTGTGTTCCTGACAGAGGGAGCCAGTTGCAATCCGATGTGTTGGGGGACAGGTCTCAACCCAACTCTGCCAGATGATGCATCCTGCAGGCTTGGGACTGTGGGAGTGTCTTGGATGGAGTGATGCACTTCAATGCTAAGAGACAAGCAGCAATATGTTTATTGATATAAACCAGAAATTTAACAAAGTTGATGGTAAATGTGACAGGGCTTTAACAAGTTCTGATGACAAGGTACACTTGATTATTTGCTGCAGAGAGGACACGGTCAGACAAAACTGTCAGGGAGACCCTCCTTTTGAGTCACAAGGTTCAGAAAGGACCTCCGTGCATTCTAATCTCCTCAGAGAGGAGTTTAGTTGCAGCTGGATCCAGACTTACTCTGGGACTTGGTCAACGGTTTATGTCTAAAGGACTACATGTGCACAATCAAGCCCTTATATCACTTTGCTAAGATTTTAAAGTTTCAATGTGCTCATTCCCAATTCACTTACTAGGTGTCTGATTAGATAAGGAATCTCTAAACCTTGAGCAGCAACCTTTAGAGGCATCCCTGCTCCAGGGTAGATCCTGCCGCGTATCCCTGGGCTCTCCACTGTTTATGGAGTGAGGAAATGGGCTCATGGTCATACTTGCACCCTGACTGCAGCTGTCAGTGTCTCCCAAACATGACTTGAGTCAGAGCTTCACCAGCACCGGGGTTACGTGTGCTCATGGCTCAAATTAACCCTTGTCTCCTGTGTTGTTATCTGTCTCCCCTGAATCCATAGGTAATAGCAAGAAAAGGACCTACAGCTGAATAGGGCCATCTCCTAGTGATAAAGGACATGGAGAAGGCTGTGCCACTCAATAATTTCTTCATGAATCCCAGGCCCTGAGACTATGGGAAAGTCTGGAGCAAGGCGTGCTTACTGTCTGTGGAGGAGGATGGAATTAGGGACCATTTATACTGACTGAACACACTCAAGTCTCTCAAACCTATTGGGATGCTCTCACAAGTGCTGAGGGCAATGACACTGAGGCCACTCCCAGTTATCTGTGGAAGACTATGGCAATCCAGGGAAGTTGATGAAGACTGGAATAAAGAAAATATCACCTCCATCTTCAAGGGCAGGGCCAGTGAGCTGCAGGCAAGTCAACTTCACCTCAGTCCTCAGGAAGGGGACATAGCAAATAATCCTGGTAACCATTTGTAAACACACAGAGGACAAAAAGGTGGCTGGGAGTAGTCAGACTGGATTTATGAAGGGAAAATCATGCATGAAAAACCTGATAGGTTTCTATAATGGGATGACTGGTTTGGTGCATGAGGGGGGAGAAGTCAATGTTATTTATCTTCACCTTGGTAAGGCTTTTGATATTGTCTTTCATAATACCCTCACAGGCAAGCTGATGAAGCATGGGCTAGAGAAGTGGACAGCAAGGTGGATTGAAAATTGCCTGTGGTAAGCAGCGCAAAGAGAAGCTGGAAGGCGGTCCCTAGTAACATACCCCAGCGGTTAGTACCAGGCTCAATCCTGTTCAACACCTTTGTTAATCAGGATGATGGGAGTCTTTACTCAGCAGGTTTTCAGATCATATAAAATTGGAAAGAGTGGTTGAAACAACGAAAGATTGTGTGATGATTCAGAGGGATTTTGACAGGCTGAAGAAGTGGTCTGATGGGAGCCCTGTGATATTCAACAAAGGGAAGCACAAAGTCCTGACTTGGGGAGGAAAAAACAGTACAGGTTGACAACTCTCTAGCTAGACATTTTAAATTCCATTGAAACTTAAGAACAACTTTTACTGTGAGCGCGGTCCAACACTGTTGCTGGGTGCCCAGAATAATTCTTGACTCTCTATCCTTAGGTATTCACAACCTGACTGGACACGATCCTAGGCAACCTGCTCTGGCTGACCCTGCTCTGAACACAGGGTTGAAGCTGCCTTCCTGCCTCACCATTCTGTGATTCTGTACTTAAAATGTTCAATACTGACAGTCATTGTGAAGCCTTTGAAGTTTTAAAATAATCAGATGTATGATATTCAATATCAAGAAGTGTTACTCTACACAAGGTTAGAGTGAATATAAATGTCCTTAAAATTATATTGTGAAATAAAATAATAAATTAACTCTTGAAGATAAATCTTACAGATTAAATCAGAAAGATTAAGAAATATTTAACGTATTTATACAAAAAGTATCATTTTGGATCATTTTAAAAAATAAAATCACCTTTAATCAACATAAGTATCAAGAGAAGATGAACAATATATAAGCAAGCAAGCTAAAATATAAGCTATAAACTAATGCCCAAAATACAGTCAGCTTCAGGACACTGACTTTCCTACAAACCATCTGGATTTCAACTCTCATCATATTTTAACCTAAATTAGAGGTGTCTTGAATGTAGTGTAAATGGTAAAGAAAATGGTATGGGCTTCTTAAAGCACCCCATTTAGTCTCTGTCTCTTTCAACACCAAGAAGGCTATGGGAAGATATGAGCAGATATTTCTTTCTAAGGGGCTAAAGATAGGAATTTTCTTGGTAATAATGTCTATCTAAATCCATCTCAGATAGACTTCATTTACAATTCTCTCTCTAGGAAGGAACTTTGCTTTCTATCTAGTTGTAATTCTTAGGCAAATTATCTGCTCAGTTCTATAGATTATGATATACCATGTTAGATTTTGAGATACTGTGATAACATCTAACCTAAAAATGCTTTTTTTTTTTTTTTTAAGGCATCAATACCTCTCCTACGAGCAAAACCTTCCCAATCTTCAGAAACAGAAAAAAAAGTGTTCTTGTTTTCAAAACCTGAAATTGTCATGTTAATTTTGGTCTGATTTTAAGAAATGCTGATAAAATTGTGGAACAAAATATATAAGAGTAGATTTTACTTAGTTCATTTTCTATTATCAGTTGACTGTTTAATTTATCAGAGAGTACTTATGTACTTTGAGAAGGGAATGCTTACAGGTTTAATTAATTTAAAATTATATAATTAGCCACATTATCTCAGATAACAGAGTCACAGATATTACTGAAGAAGAAAGCCTGTTAGACTATTTTCCTAGTCTCCCTGCCAAAGCAGCATTGCTCACAACACTGGATTTTTAACAGAGTTTAAAATACATTGTAAAAGGAGAGCATATTTCAACCTCTCAGGGAAATAATGAGTAGAGTTTCACAATCCTACATCTGCATGAACCTTTCAGATGTAAGGCCTTGACTTTGCGAATGTTATGCACTGAGTCAGTTTTTATGTACCAAATTATTCACTAATATCAGCTGATGGCAATCTGTGCGCTCTGGATTTAGTCCTGCACAAAGTACGTAGGAAACATTCTTCCCAGCTTTTCTGGGGAGTCTCATTTACAGTTTAAACATTGAAAGTTCAAAATAAAAATGCAGTTTTGCTATGGTAAATGATAATATATTCATGATCTGAGTAAGGACATTGTTCAGTCCATCATGAGGGAAATAATTGTTCAGTCCATCATGAGGGAAATAAGAAATGAAAAGAAATAAGAATGGAATGACTCAAATTCTGTAATGAAATTTCATTAAGTAAATGGTGGAGATGATGGACATCTAAGGAGGTAAGGAAAATTTTTGTCTCAGCTACATATAGGATTAAAATAGCCACCAGGTGCTTTAGCTGCTGTGTGTAGCCTCATACTTGGAAATCATCCCAATTCAGGAGTTGACTGGATGTTCAGGGATCATAGCTGAGTCTGAGGAGAGGTGGTGGGTGTAAGTCATAGGCTGTGACTCTTGACTAACCTTCTAGAGGCAGCATAATGTGAAGCGGTAGTTCAAACATAGCTCATTCCAAACACAGCTCAGGAAAAAAATTGATTTTAAACAAGGGATGTGGTTCTCATGGCTACCTAAGAAAATTTGAACTTCTCTATGGTTGCATCATCAGCTGTTAGATACAAATACAACACTAGGCCCAGGAAATTCAGTAAAAGTGACAGTTTTTCAACAAAAATTACTGTAATATCAAATTCTGCTTGTCAAAACTGTGGTTACGAAATACAGATTTCAAGGGTAAGGAAGGTCTGAAAGAATTTAGGAATAAAGACAGCTTTTGGCTATTGGCATTCAAACTCATGTGACTTGTACTGAATCATTTTCTGTTCATTGTGGAAAAGATCATGTGATGTTTGTCAACAGATTTTTCCAGAAAAAAGAGTTGAACAGATTTCCTCAGTGTTTAGAATGATTCTGATTACCTTTGTCTTTCTTTTGAACATGTAATTGAAAAATTATCTCAGTAATATTAGTTTAGGCAAGATCCAAAAATAAGCAATCCTGTGTTTTTCCAAATATTCCATATTTTCTTTCAGTAGTGAAGACTATTATCTTTCATCCCAAGAAGAAAAGGTAGGCTGTTATCTTTGCAACAAGTAAGGTAACATGGAACACCTTTGCAGAGAAGGTTTAATTCAGAGATTTTCAGGTATGGTTCTTGAGAAGAGTTTGTGTATATGGTAGCTGAGGACACCACTGACAGCTCAAACTTCTAAAAGTAATTTCCATCACTTCCATTATCAAGCAGTGGAACTGGAGGAGCTATCCCCTTTGAGTCTCATCCGAGTTTGTTCTTCATGGTGTGATTAAATACATCTGCTAGAAATCACTGAACCAATTAGGTTGGAAAAGACCTCTGAGATCATCAAGTCCAGCCTTTGATGGATCACCACCTTGCCAACCAGACCAGAGCACTGAGTGCCACGTCCAGTCATTTCTTGAATACTTCCAGGGAGGGTGATTTCACCACCTCCATGGGCAGTCTACTCCAGTGCCTAACTGCTTGTTCATTGAAGAAATTCTTCCTGATGTCCAACCTGAACCTCCCCTGGGGCATTGGAGGCCATTCCCTCGTCCTGTTGCTGGTTACCTGGGAGAAGAGATGGAACCCCACCTGGCACTACCCTCCTCCTGTCAGGAAGATGTAGAGTGTGAGAAGGTCCCCCTGAGCCTCTTTTTCTCCAGGCTAAACACCCCCTCAGCTGCTCCTCATCAGACTTGTGCTCCAGACCCTTCCCCAGTTCTGTTGCCCTTCTCTGGACATGCTCCAGTACCTCAATGCTCTTCTTGCAGTGAGGGGCCCGGAACTGGATGCAGGATTTGAGCTGTGGCCTCACCAGTGCCGAGTACAGGGGGGCAAGCACTGCCCTGGTCTTGATGGCCACACTTACTGTGTACCTGTGACCCCTACTAACCAAGAAGGTGCTATATAACATTGCAATGTTCCTCAGTTTCACTGATTCTTTCTTGCCAGCTGCTTCTATAGCATCTGCTATGTGATGCTGAGACAGAGCTAAGTGCTCATCACATACAGGGACACCAGAGCACAAACCTCCCTTTTACCATCTGTTAAAATGATTTGCTGAATCCACCCATCACATCAACAGAGGCTCTATGTTAACCAAAGGAAACAAAATGGTCATATATCAGCTCACTGCCAACATTCACACAACATGCAGGACCTGAAATATCTTGTGATCTCACACCTATGAATAGTATTGTATGTTTCAAAAGTAATTTTCACAAATAGGAATATATTGGATTATTTTATGTAACAACAAACATATGAATATAAGCTAATATTCCACATGAAAGCATAACACAGAGCTAGGTACATAAATTTATAAAGTGCTTTGGTGGAAGAAGCTGCTCCTCAATCCCCCATTCTAGCCAAGAAAATTGAGAGTCTATGGTACCTGCTGTTGTACAGAGAGTTGTTAAAACTTCTTACAAGATTAACGCTCAATAAAAATAAGAGATGAATGAATAAGAAAAAAAAAAGGCAAAAAACTACTGCATAGCCTGGGAAAATAGGATTTAAAATAGTAAGAAGAAGGTGCATTTTATGCAGTGTAGAACATTAAATGTCTTTATGAGTAGATCAGGCTGTCCAAGATAATGAAAAAGAGAACTCTAGTATTTGGTTAACATTCAGATTTTGAAACAGAATGATTGCACGCCAAGGAAATGAAATGTTGACACACTGACTAGACCCTTTACTTATTTAAATACATATTTATGGATTTCTCCAGCCCTGCCCCCCTGTAAGTCACTCGCTTAGGTTTACATAGGGAGTCCTGCTAGGGAACACCCAAAGGCATCATACAAAATCAATACAAGAACAAATACACTTAAATATTCATGAATACAAATGTATAATTCACATGGTCTCTGTTTAGTCTGAAAAGCAGGCAGGGATTCCAAGGATTTATTCTTTTCATATTCAAGAAAGTACCAGTTTTACAGTGAAGAGTTCATTAGAAATGCATTAGATTAGATGAATACAAAACTGTACAAACAACTACATGTTTTGTAAAAACCTGGCCCCACTGACTGCCCATGGAGGTGGTGAAATCACCCTCCCTGGAAGTATTCACGAAATGACTGGACGTGGCACTCAGCGCTCTGGTCTGGTTGGCAAGGTGGTGATCGGTCAAATACAAAACTGTACAAACAACTACATGTTCTGTAAAAACCTGGCACCATTGTCTCTATGGTGGCAGATGAGCAGGTAGAAAAGAAAGCGTACAGCTGATTCGTAACCCTCACAGAAGCCTAATAGTTGCAGTGGCTATGAAACCTCATGACCTTAACTCACTTTCTGCGAGAAAGATGAGAATGTACTGTCTTGTAACATGTATACTCCTGCTAGACAAATCATCTTTTTATAAATGTATTTGTGTTACATAAATTTCTCTAGACCTCACTTATTTCAGCAAGTCCCCAGTCTCCTTATGTCGGTCACCCAACAATGTGTTTTTTCTGCAGTTATTCCAAGGAACAGTATTTTAGCAGGCATGAATTACGTGAGGTGCAGATGATGGATATGGCTGGATAGTACTGAGCACCGTGCTCTAGGGAACCTCCTTGAGCAGGGATGCTGGACTAGATGGCCTCCAGTGGTCCCTTCCAGCCTTAAACATACCGTGATACTGTGGTATGAAATAAGAGTTTCCATAAGATACAGAACTGTTGAGGTCTCATTTCCACCAGATTCACATTTCTTAAACAATTAACTTTCTATCCGGGCAGTCTAACATTTTCTGCTGTTTCTGCATGTACTTTATAACCTCCCACGGAGTACTTTGGTGCCAAAATGAGTGCTATTTCCATTAGTAGCAGACTTCCTTTGATGTTATGCAAAAAATCTTGTTAGCATTTGGGCTAATAAAAGCTATTAACAGTGAACTTGTGACTCTTCAAGTAGTGTTTATCCTGCTGGCCCACTACCTATCTTTATGAAAGCTCACTAACATTAGATAGCTTATTAAAAATCTAAAAATCATTAGAAGAAGACAGAAAGACACATTTCTGAGTCTCCCCAATGCCTCACAATGTCATAAGGTCCCTTCATGGGTTATTGCAGTGGCCCTTTTTGAAAATCAGTCTTTTTAGAGGTGCTGTTACCACATGCAGCCGTTTCTGGAGTAAGGACTTTGAAGAGGCCTATTCAATACACAAGATCAGGGGAATATTCTGTGATAAAAGCTCAGCATCTCGCTTCCTTATCCATTCTGAGCAAGACTTTGACTATCCAGTCTCGTGACTTGCTAGATCATGTAGTAACTTTTCTTATGGCACCAACAGAAAGCGGTCCTTTGGTCAGACTGTCTATTTTTTGTGCATTTGATTATATTTGAAATGGTTTGCTCCAGAAAACTGTATTTGAGTGTATTGAGCCAATATGTTCATAACCTGGTTTGAAGGGGAAACATGAGAGAAAGAGTTTGATCCTAAAGGACACGTTTGTCTTGACAATCCAGCTGAAAACGTTATGGCTTGCAGAGATTTTGTGTAGTGTTTGTCAGGTTACAGACTATGGTGTGATGTCCATCCAGTGCTTTTCCTAATGTCCAGTTGCTACAGTAACTTTTATAGTTCTGATTTGGATTAAAAAATACATGAGACATGTATGTCTCATTAAAAATATAAATTAGTTATGCATATTTTAATACTGTATGCCCTGTGGATGTGTGGGTATGGATGAAAGAGGCTTGGCTTAACTTTCTGTGTGCAATGAAATTCCTTTTACGTAGAATCATAGAAAAAAATCTCAAACTTAGTTATTTTGAAGCCGTATTGAAACAAAACATGGACTCTGGGGCAATGAGGCAGAGTTTTTTGGGAAATATTGAAGACTAATAAAAAATATTTACTTTATTTCCTTCAGTATAACTTAAAGAAAACTATTTAATGATAGGTTCTGTAAACTGGAATTGAACAATTAGTACCCAATAAAAGARAATCACTTTAACATATTTTCTAGTGAAAATTTGAAGATAAATTAAGTAGTAATATCACCTTATCTTCTCTGTGTAGCAAAACCCAGAAAAGGCTAAGAAAATTTGTCTTTAAAACCAACTACTCCTTATTCTTTAAATGACAAGAACCATTATTTACAGTAGAGTCCGTGAATTTATTTACTATATGATCTCTGATTTAAAAATCTGACCTGCTATCTAAGAATTAATCTGTGACAAACTAATTCTAGGACCTTCTGAAAATTAAGAGAAGTATTTCCAGAATTTGTCTAAATAAATGAATGCTTGGCATATATAAAAACACTCTTACAAACTCACTGGATCACATTACGAAATTTGACTTTGAGTGAATTAAACTGCAAAGATAATTATTTTTAACTTGTGGGAAAGAAAAGGATCCCTGATACTGAGTTGTATCAGTAAAACCACAATGAAAAACTGCATTTAAAGTTKAAATTATCCTTTATTATTTTCTAAATAAATTGTTGCTTATGTTTAAAATTTCTGAGCATCTTTTCACAATGTAAAAACATACTCTTTTAAACTACTTTAAATTCAAAACATTAATCGGTCCATTGTTCATATTTGAGGAGTCTTACCTTTTTTTCCTTGGGTTCTTGGTCTATACAGATCCTGGGAAAAGTGCATCACTTGAAATATACAGAAGGCTTATTTTTAATTAGTCACGAATACTTAAACCCAGACAGTCCTACCTAAGCCCTAGTGGACTCCATAACCACAAGGGGGCAGAACAAACATTAATCACAGAAATCCAATTCTACTTTCTCTCAAGAAAATCATTCCTTAAGCATAGCACCAGATTTCTCTTCCATCTGGACTAAAACACCTCTGCTTCACTAGAGGCATTTTTCCAAGCAGTTTTTATGTCCTTATCTTTAATAATTGCATTTTTTTWAAAAAAAATAGAAAAAAGAAAAAAGAAAAGATAACTATTATATTATTTTACAGAAATCTTGAAAGCATCACTTAGGAACCAAGGGTGATTAAGGAAAAAGGCTCATTTCTCTTGCCCTCTATTTTCTCAAATGGAAGCATTTTAGATTTTTATTTTGTTATTAAAACAAAAACAAAACAAACCCCTCAAATTCTGAGAGTGCTCTCAATTTATGCCTGAGAGTTTTCTTTTAATTTTTCTGATTCAAAATGAGAATGTTAATGTTTAATCCTGGCAAGGCAAAGAAGACATTAGTATGATTATAATGTGACTTATATTCAGGGCTCAAGAGTTAATGGTCTTTTCTCTGAATATAGAATGTGCATGTCAAAGGTAGTGAAATAGTTCATTTTGTTCATTTGTTCATTTTGTTCATTTGTTCATTTTGTTTTGATGCATTCCTCCATAACTGCCATAGACCTGAAGGCCAAGATATCTGGTGCAGTAGTGAATTTTATGTGTTAATAGTTTGTATTATTTAAGGAAAAACATATCACGTACAGGAAGGCTGGCATTTAAATATTGTTGAAGTAGGTTGTGGGTTTCGGCACTCACAGATCTTTACCGATGAAATACAGCACAGATAAAAAGGGGGAGAGATTTCTAGGGATGAACTAGAAATAATCTGCATCCAAATAGTAGCAAGTCCTGTTTACAAACAGAATCTGTTTCAGAGCATTTGGAGGTTATTTTCATAGAAATGTTAGCAGACCAATTTATGGCTTACATTCCTATTTCTCTGCTTGCCAAATAATAAAGTGGTAGCCAGACTGAGATGTGTGCCACCTTCATTCTGGTTCCCAGGAAAATGCTTTGCTGTGGGCTTCTATGGAGTTTTAATGAGCTGGAGAGGACTGGGAGCATCTGATGCATGGCAGGAGACCAATCTGTGTATTAATGCAGTTGTATAAATATATTAAAACACATAAAAAATCCATAATGCTCTACACATACCTGTTCTGCTTCAGATGGAACTGAAGTGCCTACAGAACCACACGTTATTACAGTTCAGCTAATGGCCAGACTGAGAATGCTGTGGTTGCGAGACAGACAGGCTGCAAATTGCTCTGCCTGAAGGCAAAGAATGAATTTCCTCATCTTCATATTATGCAAACCATGGCCTCAATTTCAGGGCATTCTGTGGCATTTTGAGAGGATGCTGCTTTCCATACCAAGGTGGAATGTACTTGATCTGAAGTTACCAACTCTTTTGCGGAAGAGCACACGCTACCACAAGTGTTGCACATTTTTGGGATTGGGATTGGGATTCCAGACGATTTTGGCAAACTGAAGAAGAGGTCTGTGAAGAAAATAAAAGGAAAGATAATGGAAATAAAAACTAAATTGTGTTTGGCTGAAAGAATATGGTACTTGACAACAAGGTGTCAGCTGTCTGCTTTCTAGGAGAGAAGCTATGGGTTTGTGGTTGCAATCAACCATCAGCAGTCTCAGGTTTCTTGGGAAAAGACAAACTAGGGACAATAAAAAAGAGCACAGGCTATCAGATATGTAAATTTGTGTTAATACTCCTTTATTTTGCATTGATAGGATCTCAGAGCATGAAGTAGAATTGGAGTAGACAAAAGCATTGTAAGCTTTTGGACTCCAGAGGCTGAGAAAAAGTACACCCATTAGAATTTATTCAAAGGAAACCTGTAAGGATATTATTAACAAATAATGCTTGAAAGGAGTTCTTTAGCTAACAGGATGGAGAGGGAAAAAAAAGAAAAACTGTGTTTGTTTTCAGATCTGCAAAGGTTGCTTCCACAAGGAAGGGAGTAGTTGATTCTTCATATCCATATTAAAAAAAAAAWTACTGCAAAAAAAAACTTCTAAAGCTCCCACACTGCTTAGGGCCAAGGCATCTTCAGCCAAATGGCAAAATCTATCAGCATGGCAGATAAAAAAACCCTGTTGTTTTTCTACTGTAACTTGGCACTTTCTGGCCACAATATTTTTGCCTTGATTGCAGTTCAGTTTAATACAGTTAGGATGATCTGATAAAAATCGAGAGTGAATTTAGCGAACAGGCCATTTTTCATACCACAAAAAGTGAGTCAGATATTGACTTAATGGATTTGGAGAAGGCTTGGATGAGTCATTCTTCTCCTGGTTAATTGATATTGCTAGGACATGCTAAATGTATCCCTAAATAGCGAAATAATTTATAGAATGTGCTTTTCTGGCTGTTAATTGTGCAGCTGGATAACTGCATTTAAAAGCTCATCCAATTTTCTTGAAATCACTAGAAGGTTTTCCACTGACTCAGAGGAAGCTGAAGTAGCTTTTCAGGGACCATTGTCAAAGGCAAGAGGTGATCTGACTGTATAAAAAATTTCAGGATCTTATTACTCTATATGGGTTGTATCCTTAGAGTTGTTCCAAAGCTCCAAGGACAGAAGAAACCCTCCTTTATCATCCTTTTACTTTTCTAAGAAGGAGATAAATCTGATGTTTGGTTTGTGTTTTCTTTTTTAAGGACTGTGACCTTTTCCAGTAGCCTTAAAACATTTCCTGCATACAAACTTCAGGCCACAAAGCAGCTGACAGTTTAACAGTTTGAATTAGAGCTTGTTTGGGTCCCAAGACTTACATGGTATTATCTTCTCTTGATGTATGTCTTCTAAAGTGCCTATGTTACAAATATTTACTATAAGCTTTGCTGAGATAGTCTTTTTTTTTTCTCTGACATTCAAACCTCTTTGATTACTGAAGTTCTAGCACTACATGTTATAAACTCAGGGTAAAAAATACAAATAAAATAGTCAAAATTCTATAGTCAAAATTAATGAAGTAACTTGGTCATTCATTAGTTATTGACATGCAGTATTCACTAATACTTTCCCAGGGAAAGCTGGAGCACATCCTCTAGTGCTATTTAAGACAGACATTCTGACTTGCACTAATAATACTATATATAAAAATATAAGTGCTAATCTGGGAAAACAGGAGAATAAACACATTCAGCCACTGGAAAAAAATACAAAGCTGCTGGGAAAACAAGTCAATTATCATTATCTTGCATAGATAAACTAAAATAGTTTGTGGTACCTTGTTCTGTGCAAACAGATAAATTTTGAAATAATCCAAAAGGAGGAGGCCCTTTGTATTTACATGAATGTCAACTCTGGCCTTTTTTAAAATAGTCAAGAACTGAGCAGAAAAGCATCTGAAGAAAAAGCAGATATGTCTGCTTTCTTTTTAATATTTAGCRTTTGATATTTTTTTATTATTTTTTTAATCTGAAGGTCACAAGACTTGAGTTCTGATAAACTGCCAAAGGAGGCAGATTCCAGAGGCAGTCCTCAGAATGGCACACTCAAACTGAGACACAGAGCTGAGCTTTCTTTCAGCTTATCTCAGCTGCAGTAACAGGGCTCAGGTCTATCAAGAGCTATAAAGGTCACGAAAACACCTTGAATTGTAGAATAATGACAACATGAAGATTTGCCTTGGGATAAAATATTTAATTGTCTGTGTAACGAGAAGTCATCCATCATTCCAGCTGTAATAGAGTTTATGGTGTGAAAGTTAGGAATCAGCTGATTGATTTTCAGCAGGAAAATGTTAGAAGACATGGTCACAGGGTCTGTTCCTAGTTGATGTGACCAGGTCCCCAAGACAGTGCAGCATCAGCAATGTTTGCAGTTATATCCCATGGATCTCAGGAGGAGATAAACCACAAAGGCAAACAAAAGGGCAGGGTATTGGACTCCTTTGGCAGCTCCTTGTTCTCCTGCTTATGACAAAACTTGCCAGAACTTCTCATCTTATCAAAATCAGACCAAGGAAACATACAGACTCGGGCTTACTTATATATCACCTTCATATAAGTAAACAAACACATCAAGTAACTTTTCCAACAGCAGCTTCAAGAGGTCAGCTGGCTGACTTACAAAATGGGAAGCTGAAATTCAGGAGTTATGTAATTACTGAGCTCCCCAACTAGTCTTTTCTTCCCTACAGAAAGTAGTTGGGTTGTCTGTAAGGAGGCAAAATTTTAGTCTGTTATATTCAGGGATTTATCAACAACTTAACGTATCTGTTCATATGAAAGAAATTCCATATGAAAGTCTATATCCAGTGTGAATTTGGGACAGTGAAAACTTAGATACATGTCAAGGCCAGGTTGGATGGAGCTCTGAGAAACTCAGTCTAGTGGAAGGTGTCCCTGCCCAGGGAAAGGGGTTAGAACAAGAGGATCTTTAAGGTCCCATCCAACCCAAACTCTGCTGCGATTCTGTGATTCTCTGTGTATCTTTTTTCCTTGATTTAGTTCTACCGAAACAGCACAAGCTCTTCACAAAAATCTCCAGCACCATTCAAGGTGAGTGACTCAGCTTTCTGTGATGAATTAATATCCACTTAATAATAATAATAATAATAATAATAATAATAATAATAATAATAGAAGTAGAAAGTGCAATAAGTGCTTAATAGCACTGTGCTACATCACTGAATGAATTGATACTTTCGAGTTTTAATCTGTTCATCTTTGGGGGATGGGTGTTACTATAGACAGTGCTTGGAGAATGATTTGAGCAATGAATTAGAGAAATAGAGGAAAATGATTCATCTGCATGGAAATAGTCTGAGAAACCATTCTGTAAGCACAGCATGGACTAGAAGCCAGAGACACAGTAAAGACCATGAAAAATATTCTGTAGAGAAGCTGTATTTGGCTCAGCTTAATCCGATTCTCTGTCATAGGAAAACAATGATCTTCAGCTTTTGACAGTGTGCACAGAGAGTAAAAGGGACAAGCAAAACCATTACTATCACTATTTGGAGTCCTTTCAGCATATCAAAACCGAAGTACTTAACTTCTGCACCTCAATTATTCTACTATATCTCTGAAGTACTTTGTACAGTGCCTTATCAACTAAACCAAGAAGGTGCATTTAAAGAGATACGAGATTGAAGATTTTTTATTCCTTCCCTTAACAAAAATCTGGTATCTAGGCAGTTTTACACATTCTCATATCTGTATCTAATATTAATAGCTTATTCATTATGTCAGCCTCTGGAAAGTTAGGAATTATTCCCTTCATTTTACAGATACAGTTAGGTATGGGGGAGGCTCCGGGGAGCTGGGCGTACACAGCTTCCTGAGTCAATGGGAGCTGGTTTGCACAGCCCTTCTGAAATTAGAGTCATAAACAATTTATCAGTGACAGAGGACAAATAAATTCCAAAATTTGGATCAGCAAGCCTTAGGAAGAGCGGAACACTGAAAATAAAACATCTTTGATATCCACAAGGAAATTTGATTCATTTATGACTTATATTTCTTGCTATTTGAAAGCAGTCGAGTGAATGGATTAGTGCTTGCATAAGGTTTTAATAAAAAAGCCTRCTGTTAAGTAAAAATACCTATACTAACACATGAGACACACCRTCCCTTTGGCATTAAAAGTTCTCATCATGCACTAGTTGCAAACCTTCTTCCCTCAATAATTTAGCAAGCAGAACAATGACATGAGGTTTAGGTGACTGGCAGTACATAATGATGTGCCAATAGCAAACCCTGAACAGCCGAATGACAGCTCATCACCTCCTCCCTCAGCTGCACTCCACTTAGGCTGACAGTTCTGAAATCATTACACTCTTTATAAATGGTTTGTGGCTGCAAAGGCTGTTTACATTGCTACTAAATGGTCACTACGGCCAGTTCTACCAAATTACTGCTATCATCAGGTCATGGTACCTTCCACTAGGAGCTTAAAGTACTTTGAAGCTTATTGAAAAGGAGGAGTGAACGGTATTAATTGCATGCTTGGTCATAAAACACAAGGTCTATTCTTAGCTAATGCCTTGTCCTTTAGCTACAAAACTTGATAAAACTTTCCGCAAATATTTTAAAATAGGATATTTTCCCAAATATCTAATATTAATTTCCTATATTTCATTAGCATTGAGAAGGTTTTCTTGATGTTTCAAGCCCAGTGTGTTTGAAAAACTAGGCATATCTATTTTTATACAGGCACAAAGCAGTATAATAATATATTATTTGTTATTATTAATAAGGTTCTGAGCTAGAAAACCACATGTATTTCCTTTGTTATCTCTATTGTTAAAATTTCCTCACCACCCTCAAATAAAACTTGTGATTTCAGTGCTTTACTGAGTTCATTTCAGTGAGTATATCCCAGGTCCCTTGTGAAACCTCACCTCCCACTCAGATGCCAAAAAAGCGTTGACTTCTATGAAAACTCAGCCTTAAAAATGTCAAATATACRAATGTCCAATTATGCAAGGGAATGTTAATCCAGAATATAACTTAATGTGACAAGCCATACGGCCTGGTTTGATTTGCCAATTAAATCTACGTAAGATGTAGGACTTACTTATCTTTTACAGTTTCACTGGGAGGGTAACAAAATAACAGTAAATTAATTTGTTTTGAGGAGGACCACAACCTCAGTGATGAGGGATTTTTTGTTAAGTGGAAAATGGAATTCAGTCAGATTGTTTAAGTTGCTCATTCTGCCTCGGAATGGGAAACAAAACTGCTAGAATTTTTTTCCAGTTGATAATTAGAAAAAAAACACCAAAAAAACAAAACCAACAAAACCAACCAACAATTACCTCCTTCCCCACAAAGATGGGAAAAACAAGAAAGCTTCMTCCTGAATTTCCAGCTGCAGCTACATTCCCTCATGTAGTTATAGTTTCTTAGAGCCTTTAATCTGTTTTCTTTGTCCTAGCTGCCAGTTAAATGAACAGAAATGATGACGAACCTCCTTTTCCTCYTCTCTGAAGATTTCATTCTACTGTCCACAGTTTATTATGTTCTGGTTTGTTTTCAGTAGCACTGAAAGAGCACCAATACAGACCTTGTGTGGGTGTTAAACCCATATAATAACCATGCAACAAATGCATATCCCAATATGACTTCAAGAAAAAATGCAGTTATACAACTCTATTTGACAGGAKAGTGCAGCTGCTTAACATTGTCATATCACCACTCTTTATCTGCAGCCTACAGATCATTGTTTTCATCACGCATAACTATTTTCCAGCATGACAGGAGCTTTAAAACAATAATTTTGTAGTCATCAAAGTTGTATGCAAGGCTCATGGCCCTGCACAAAAAATGGTTGTGCAAGATTTTTTTGCACCAAAAAAAGGAAAACATTTCTTAAGAAACCTGTTACTAGACCTCCTCAGTCTTTGCAATGACAATTTACATTTGTCAGTGACACCACAAATCTTAACCCAAGATAGCAATTCATTTCTAAGAGGGAAGAAGAGAAATCAAAGATGAAGAAGGGCTGATGTAATAATAGTATTTTATTTAGCAAATCAATCTATTTATTGAGTAGAACAATTTATAGAGCTCTGATATATTATTGGCATTTTGACTTCTTGGCTTTCTCTATTTATAGTGCTGTCCTAGCTGTTGTAGTCACATTTTAATATCTCTACTTCTTCTATTTAATACTTATTAATGCTATTTTAACCCTACCATGGCAGTTCATACTACTTCATTTTCATTAAAACCTATTACCTTCATAGAAGACTTAATTACTGCTAATTCATCGCCAGTATAATCCTTCTTTATTTTGCCAGTTTCAGCATTCAAAATTTTATCAAATCATCTAAATTACAAAATTATCAATTGAAGTCTGATTTCAGGCCTAAGAACCAGGAACCTTTCTTACTCTCCACTAGCAAGGACTACTAATTTAATCTTATCTTTTCTACAGAAAATCATAACATACAAGAAGAAGGCCTCATAGCTACAGAAAAAAGAATGAAAAGCTACTCTCCAGTAGATACCCACATCTTAAGTCATAAATTTTTCACCTGATAAATTCACTCAGTAGATTTTTCCGTGTATTTTCTCCCTTCGATTCTTCACTATTTTTACTCCTAAACTGCAGCACATGGGCACACTTGCTGAGTCCAGGCACATATCAAAGTGTGTCCTTACGGTATCCTGCCAGAGGACCACACCCCACCCTCTTTTTTCTCCCCAGTTTTTATTTTAGTTGGAGACAAACTGCAGACTCCTGCAAGGATGGATTAGACACCTCTGGAAGCAAGACTGTGGGGTGCATTTATTAGAGAGCGCTCCTGCCTCACATCTCTTTTGGGCTGGAAATCAGGTGTTGGTCCAGGTGAAGCTCGCTGCAAAATTCCTGTTAACCTCGGTGAGGATAGATAAGGCTTTTTTTGAAAAACAAAATATTCAGAATCTGCACTGGTGGACACTAACTTGGGAAAGTCTCCAGCTGCAGAGAACCCAGACAAAACTGGGAGAAACAAACCCAGTTTCTTTCCCTCAAAGAAGGTGGTGGGAAGGTAGATGAAGAGACAAGCAAACAACAACTGCCACGGCAGAAGAGAAAAATTTCAGACCCTATGACTCCCAAGGCACCTACCAGAAGCAGGAGTGATTTGCTTGGATCTGTGGCTGTTCCTGGAGATGATGATAACAGCTTCCCAGTGACACTGCAGTGGAACATCCATTTTCCCAGGCCTTACTGCCAGCACAATTAAAGGGCTCTGTCTTCTGAGAAGAGGAAATGTAGCATGAGGCAGAGGGATTTTGCCATTCTTGCTTATTTTGGGGACATTTTTGGTGCTGCTCCAGCCATGGACTTATCAGATAAACAGCAAACAAAGCTCCATCACTCCACTGAGAGCTGAGAAGAGTATTTCTCTGGATGCTTTGTTTTGCTTTCTAAAGAAGCAAAGAAAAATAAAGACATTTTCTCAAGATTCAGCAGGTGACTGTCCTCTGTTGAAAATAAAGCCATAATGTCAGCTTGCTCCTCACACTGTTTGCCTTCTCTATATCCACTAGAACTTATATTCAGTTTGAGCTCCCTGGGTTTCTTCCAGGAGCCAATTTAGCTAAAATATTTGGACAGCTGGGACACAGCAGGGAAGAAAATGAGAGACAGGGCTGACCGTTACCAGTTGAGTTCTGTTCCTGCTCTTCAGACTGACTTGCACAATCTTGGACATGTCATAACTTTTCTGTATCTTAGTTCATATGCTTTCTGATAGGTACAATTATAAACCTTTCAGGGTTTTTCTGGTGGTGGATTTTACACTAAAATTGATGGCTGAGAGCAAGTCTAAGTGTGCAAATGACTATATAAACAAGTTATTCAGCACTAAAAACTCTCTAAAAAAAGAGTCAGAAGTGGTTTTATATTATTAAATGTTAGACCAAGAAGTATTATTYTTTTCAAAGTATCACTGAAACGTTAATGACTTCTCTTTTTGTTGAGTGCTGTGTGTCAGCATATTATTGTGTTTAATATAACCAGTGTGTAAGGTGCTGCTGTGCCTATGAACTTTGGGCACAGGTCCACAAAACAGCTATATTCTGCAGTGATAAAAACTAAAACAAATTCATCATTGCAATGACAGCTTTCTAGCTAATATATTATACAAAACATGCATTTCCTAAGGTGCACTCTAAAGACTGCATTTAGGGAATTAAATGCATAACTTCTGCTGTTTTTGGATTTTAAGAAAAGACCAAAAAAACCCAAACAAGCTGCAAACCTTAATTCAGGGAATACTGAAGATGTAGTTTGGCCTGTTTGTTTCCAGCCTGGGTTATTGAGACATTATGGATAAGCACTGCTAACTGTCTCACTGTCATCAGAGAGCTACCTGAATTTAGGAGAAAAGATCCCACTGACTGGGATCTCTTCCTGTCTGGAGACAAATCCTCTCCCCCTGCCGTTGCTTTCTCTTTTTCACTTCTCCTCTTTTTTTCCTTTCTCTTCTCTCTTCTCACTCTGCTCTATAAGAAAGGAAACTAAAAATGAATAAAAACTCCCAGACCTTAAATCTAAAACTCAGGGTTGTCTGT
This sequence comes from Parotia lawesii, assembly GCA_003713295.1. Lineage (NCBI taxonomy): Eukaryota > Metazoa > Chordata > Aves > Passeriformes > Paradisaeidae > Parotia > Parotia lawesii. The sequence goes on from RAHM01000183.1 coordinate 955,512, forward strand.
GTTCTCATGTTTTGATTTTGGAAACTGATTACCAGTGCGTATGTCATTTGTCTTTGCACAATTTCTTGGCTGGAAGGGCAAGAAATCATATACTGCCACAGACAGGTATCCAATACTCCTGGTTTCTCCAGGGTTACAGTCCTGCTTATCGAATTGATGCACTTAAGGGCCCAATCTTCCCCAAAAGGGCAAAAATGCAGAAAAAACACAAAGTAAAGTATTTGAAACCAAAGAGAGAGAGATTTGAAGTTAATAGAGAGGTGAAAATGTCACTGTGAGTAAATAGAAATTAGAAACACAACAGCAGGAAGATGGTTATATACAATATATATTTTCCTTCTTAAATTAAATTTGGGATTTCAGATCATTTGAGTTAAAATATAAGCAAACAGATATGAAGAATTCAAAACTAAGCAAAGAMATATAATCAGTTTTGCCATCCCATTTTAAGTGGGTGGGCTGATCCCACACAAGGAACAAGATAATTAGCTGTTCGCAGGAGCAAATAAGGTTTGCCAAGTTGCTACCTGTAAGGACCCACTCTGCTTGAAGACAGTCAGCTCTTTGTCAGCCTGACACACACAGATGCCAAGATCAAAGGACCAAGCAGACATCTGCAATGTCCCACCCCTAATGAGGGGAGCACCCTAGATTTGTAGGTGCCTGTGGTCAAAAGGAACAACAAAAGTCAGAGTGTCCTCAAAAGCTTACAAAGTATTACCAGTAAATTACACACTTGGCATGGAAATTGGAATGCTAGACCCTGACCGCCCATATAAACACACGGCAGTGAGTTTTGGATAAAGGCTTGGGTGAGAGGGAAGCAGGAAAGAGAGAGATGACTTAAAGAGGGGGAGAGAGGAAGAAATAGACAAAGAAACAGAGGAAAAGAGATCACCAGTTCTGGCTCCAGTGTTGATCCATCTGGGGTGTCCAGGGACCTGGGGTGCATGCATAGAGCAAGTGCACTGGATGTGGTGGGATACCTTTTTATAGATAAGTTYTTCCCACCCTGGAGATAAGTTTCTCACTTTCAATGCAAATTAGTTCTCACACACAGTCCATTCTTCCAGACCTTTCTGGAAATGGGTTGGAGGCTTCAGGGGTCTTTGGTGATCTTGTTCACCCCCTACAGTCCATGCATGCCTCTCAACCTTGTTCCTGAGCTGTGCTGTATTGTGCTTATCTCCAGGAGCCAAAATAAGGATATTTTTCCCAGAAAAGTGCTGCCCTACCTCCTTATGGCCCCTGCTCCAGCCACATCCTTTCTCGCAGTGTGTTATTACCAACACTCCTTGGTTGACTCCACAGCTATCTGGCTGGCTGTGTTTGAGACAGACACATTAGCCCCATGTCTTTTAGGCTTCTACAACATCAATATCTGAGCTAATGACCTTAATGCTGCCTTAACAAACAGTGGAGTAATGGAATCACTCTTAGAGCATGGTACAACATCTGTTGTGGCCCAGAAGAGTGTGTTTATTTCATGGGCATAAGAACAACAAGGGCAACTTGCTTCAGAGACAGATGTTTGTAATTTTCTTTAGGTCAACTGGGTTGTGTGCCAATTGGAAAGCCGCTGCAAAACASAGACAGACATTTCCAACACACTTGGATCTTTCAATCCCTGTTGCAACCAATGCTGCTGAGCTCTAAGTGGTATGGTACACAAATGCAACGAGCTATGCTTTTTTAATTGTTCATTCCAATAGCTGCAAAGTCAGACCTAACACAAGTCTTCCATGAAAAACACTACACCCGAATACTGTACTAGTCACTGAAATATGTTATTTAAATTGGTGAAATTATGTATTTATTACYACATCTGTTTCCTGACCCAAGGTTTTGATTTTCCTGTTTTCTCATTAAATTTTGCTGTGTTTATTTGCCACATTCATATTTTCATTACAGGGCTGGTGATGATAATACTTGGCACATGGAAAAATCCAGATATTGAGGAATTCAAACAAACTAGCTTAGTCATATAACTACGTAAGTGGTATTTGCCAGAATATATGAACACATGATCAGTTCTGCRTATTGCCAGTAAGAGAAAAAGTCTGAAACACTGGTAAACAGTTATAGCTGGTTACATGGCCATTATTGGGACACTTGGGTTCCCTTTATTTAGGACCAACTGAAGTGGTCAGGTAGACTACAGCTGCTAAAGGAGGAATATTCTGGTGGAGAAAGTCAGAAGGTCTGAAACAGTGATAGAGAATCAGAGTCGAACAGTCAATAACACTTTAAAAGGAGAGCATTCCTAAACGTGACACCCATTCGATGGGTGGCAGGTTGGCTCCTTTTGGCTCCTTCCAAGCATTAAATGGTATGATGTGAACAGAAGGAATGTATCTATATGGCTCACATAGATACAGTATATTCTTATGATATATCATACCAAAGGCTGTTCAAATACCTAAATGGAAGTCATTCTGCCCTCATTGCAGATTTGGAAGTTTCTGAGAAGGATTGTAGTGTCTGTCTCAACCACATGCCCGTGTAACCTTCATAAAAAATTTTATCTGTAAAGTGGAGGGAGCTTATCCCACCTTCACATCAGATAGGGCCAGTAAAATCCAGCAATGACTGAACTGCTCAGAGGGTAACAAACAGACAAATGGCTGAGAGAATCGAGATTGTTCAGCCTGAAGAAAATTGCAGCCTTCCAGTACCTGAAGTGAGCCTAAAAGGAAGATGGGGAGACATTATTTACAAGGGCCTGAGGTGACAGGACAAGGGGGAATGGCGTCAAACTGACAGAGAGTAGGTTTAGATCAGATATTAGGAAGAAATTCTTTACTCTGAGCATGCTGAGACCTTGGCACAGGTTATCCAGAGAAGCTGTGGTTACCCAATTCTTGGCAATGTTCAAAGCCAGGTTTGATAGAGCTCTGAGCAACCTGGTCTAGTGAAAAGTGTCCCTGCCTATGGCAGAGGGTTGGAATGAGATGATCTTTAAGGTCCCTTCCAACCCAGGCTGTTCTACGATTCCATGAAGGCACAGACAGGCCTGCCAATGGTCAGCTCAATAGCGTCAAAGGCTCAAGTACAGCAATGCACTAATGAAAAAAATAAAGTAAATAACAAAAGCTATTTTGAAAGGCATATGTGTGACAAAGAACCCCCTCTCTCCATGTTTCCTTTATTACACTTGTGTTCTCAAATGGCCAGATGCAGCTTAAAAACTCTAGAGGGGGACCAGAAAACAGCAAATATTATGCATGGTAATCAGTTTTACAAGTTAGGCACGAAGTTTTAACAATGAGGTGATCTTTGATATASATACAAATGAATTTAAAATGTTCCATAGCAAGCAGTTCCCACCCAAGGGATGTAAACAAGCTACTCCTTAAATAAACAAAGCATTTGCCTTGAATCTAGAGCTTCTTAAGGGGAAAAAAAGAGAAATCATAGATTTTATGAAATGCCTTATTAGAAGACATTCCTGGGGGGAGAAGGGGTGTGGAAATGCAGAAGCAGTGTCAAATGTAGTAAGTTAATAAAAAGCAAATAAAATCCATATGCTTTAAATAAAGCCTAATACATTATTCATAAAGAAGATCTTTCACAAAGAAAGTTTAATTCATCATCCTGTTTACTATRTTTTACAGCATCAATTAGAAAAGAGGGATTCTCTTCCTCTCCAAAGTTAGTAGTACATCTTCACAATATGAGAAAATTTATCATGGCGTTTAATAGCTTGATGAGACATGCATTAAMGTAAATCAGCAAGACTGAAAGAAAATCAGCATGTGAGAAAGGAAAAGCGATTTCTTTATTGTGAAAATTCATTCAGTTTACAATGACTAGATGATGGCAGGCCTGTTTTTCTCTTTTGGACCTGTTCACCTAAGCTGTGACTGTAGGAACAAGCATTGGAGGAGGAGAATGTTGGTTCTCAACTACCCCCAGTCTTTTCCTTCTCCAGAAAAGGACCAGATAAACTGTGGACTCTGGGTGGGTGTGGGGAGACACAAGGAAAAGCAACAAAAATCATAATTAAGAAGCATGCATGGAAATTATTATTTAAGTTCTTTTTGCATTAGGTACTACTTAGGATAATATCTACTTGGGCTCAAAGCCTGTGCTACACAAATCCAGCTGGGCTGTAACTGAATTTTAAGTGCTGTTAATATGAATTTTTAATCATTTTTAAGCTAAGAAAAGGAAACAAGTTCCGAAGACATCCTTCCAGAAATATTTTACTGGGTTCACTGTGGACATATTTTATGTTTACAGATTTGTCTTGTGCTTTTAAGAGTGTCCTTTCTTTCTTTCCAGCTGCTGTAGGCACCTAACAACACAACTATGTCATGCCAGCAGGCAGATGCAAAAATCATCACGGACCATTATTAACTGGAATTTGAATATTCACATGACATGGGCAAATCTGTAAGGAGAATAGACTGGGTTTGAAAACATAATATATATGATGTGACAGTTTTGAACCTAGTCTGTCCTTAAATGTTCTTATTCAGAAGTCTGCTCTTAAAATTACACAGATTTGGGTAAATAGGTGACAGCTTCAGCTTTTACACTGCAACTGTTTGCAGACATTTCCCAAGTATCTTTAAAAAATTTGTATTGGAGGCCTTTTCACAGTGAAAGAGCTTTTGGGACTTTCAAATTTGGGTTGCTTTTCTCTACATCACATTTTCTTTTTCCCTGACCTCGCCATATCCATTTACTAACAAGTGTGGTGATAATTCCAAGTGAACAGGAATTAAAATGGTGACTCTTCGGGAAAGTTCTTTGAGAAGATGCACTTAGTCCAGTCGAAAAGTCTAGTTGCATGTACCACCATAATGGCACAAGATCAGACATGGGAAACACATTTGCATTTACATTTCAAATATACTCCGTGCACTTTTATATTTGAAAGTTTTCATTTCCATCTTCAAACCTCAGTTCTTAATGCTCCCACAAGAGCAAAATCTACTAGGAAGATTTATGAGGAGCAAGCAAGGAATTCTCTTAAATACTGATATATATGCTTTCAGCAAGTAAAGATACATGTATCTGATCAACTGCAGAATCCACAGGGCACGTGTGAGGAGCTTCCACAACCGAGCCCTTTCAACTATGTTAAGAACAAACTTGTCACCTCTGCTCAGGTTTTCCCCTGGCCTATTAAAATCTTAATTACATTTATAGAGCCTTTCCTTCATTATTTGATTAGTGGTTAGACTGGCTTCCACTGGGAAAACAAGGGGATGTCGGGCACAAAGAGGAGGCCCAGAAGATGTTAGAGATGTGTGACCCAGGCAGATGTGTAAGGTCGGGACTAATCCTCGATGGCAGATATAGAGATGCAAAAGTAACATGTGCCCCACTTCCTGAAGTCCCTTTACAGATCCATATCCTCATATCATCCCAAAACATGCTAGTTCTGTAAAGATTCTCAAATTTTAAGGCTCCCAAAATAACATTTCAATATGTTATCACCACTGTGCAAAATAAAACATCAGTCAACCGAAAGCTCTTTTTAAGTGTTAGCTAACAAATCACCAGTAACAAAGTTACTAGTTACTCTTTCCATTTGTTCTCTTTTCCTTCTTCATTCTTGCTTTCCCAAAGGCTACAAATCCATCAAAGTCCCCAGCTTGTCCTGAATTTGTCTCTCTCTAATTCAATTAGTTGGTTTTTTTCTTAAACGTCCATGACCCAGAATGATAACTCCTACTTTGGTTTGGAAAATGAGTACAAACAGAACTTACAGATAGCCTGGGAAGTTGGGAGACATCATCTCCCTTCACTCCTACATCTCAATCTGTCCTCACTCCACGCTTGGGGTTGTTCAAATTTGCTACTGGTTATAGGCTTTGCTGCATAAGGACCTTTGCTTGGGTCTTGAAAAATACTGAAGACGTTGTGAGTGCTATTAGACAAAAAGTACAATGTAAGTAATATTTGATGTAATAAAGATGAAAGTAAAATTGCATGCCTTTTTTTTAACAAAACCTTCTGATTCTTTTTGGGCTTTGTACTTCACTAACAGAAACATCAGTGTGTGCAGTTAATTAATTTTGTTATGTGAACAGAAGAATCACAGAAAGTGTATAAACATTTGAATGTATGAACATTTAAAATACTTTTATCTCTCTAGGAAAACATAAATGAAGTTATAGGTAAAAAACAACTATTGAGCTGATAACCTCTGAAACAACTTAGTAAGTAAATAGATTGAAGATAAAAAATAAAAGCTGTAATTTAATTAAAAAGATATTTAATTGTGTTCTATTCTAATAATATTTGAATTAAATATTTCATAGTATCTAGTGTAAAACTTGAATATCAACTTAAAAATTTATTATAAATTTAATACTTGCTTTGCCAATAATGTAACCAAAGTGTAGCTTATCAGAAAGTTCCATGGTAAGGTTGACACTTAGAAGAAGACAAACTGAATCATGGGACTTTTAGGACAATAACACTGAAATGCTTTCTTTTAATTAAATCAAATTTTATTTAAGCTGTAGCTTTCCTTTACTTACATTTTAATCTTTACATTTAATTACTAAATTGATAAATACCAATTTCCCGTAAAATGCTAAACTCATTGAGTGAGAGTATTCTGACTTCTCTGGAGCTCCTGAATTTGGCTTTAGAGGTATTATTCCTATTGAAGCCTTGGGATCTTATCTCAACATTGGCTGTGACTTAAGGGGATAACAAAATAATAAAGAGAAAGTATGGAGAGTTGTAATAGAGGTATCATTAATGAGAAAGTACCATTAATGTATCATTAAAATCAAGGACATTATAGCACAGAGTTAGCTATTTCATCAATGAGTGTCAAGGAGCTTAAAGGAGTTTTGTTCAAAGAAAAGAAGTCAGCCGGGAACTGTCCCCTAAGTTAATTTATGGGAGTGAGTAATAATGGGTCCAGCTAAAAAGAAAAATGAAATGGTGGTCACACATATTAATAATTCAAACTGTTTTCCCTGGTTCTCTACACCATAAACATAAGTCTAATGAACAAGTCACAGGACCTGGTTTCCACCCTGAGTTTCAAGAGTCTGAGGATTTTTTACTGAAAAATCAGGAATTATCAACTCTGTAGGTCATTGTATTCATCTGACTCCACTCAATAATAAATACTGTGGTTCAACCAACAGTGACCTAACAAGTCAGTTTTAAGTTTGTAATTTAAAATAGAAGTCCAAAGAAGAGAAGAAAAATTGGAACAATGACAAATCCAAAGTATTTTGAAGATTCATTTTACTTTGGCAGGATATCCTTAAATTTCAGAATAGAAAAATGTGTATAGAAAAGAAATCACAAAGTCATTTTGCCCAGTATTAGCATAATACTTATCTTGATTGCTTTCATAGACAATGCACCCAAGTGTCTTCATTTGCTTTGGATGACAAAATAGAAAAAGAAAGAGAAAATTCTAGCTAGTGATTTATTCAAGCATTAAGGTAATATGGTTCTGGGCATATTATAAATACCTCTGCATGTTATTACCACTACATCAAAAAGTGTCTTCTGCCAAAAAGGCTGAACTCCCTGAAAGCCATTTCTGATGAATCAGCAGGAGATAACAGTAGAATTACATGAGGCACACCATTCTTGGGGGATCTAAAATCAATACTTTCTGTGTGATTTCAGCCTCTGCTGGCTCCACAAGTAAAATGCTGGAGTCTGTAGTTCTACACTAAAAATTAATTTGGCTCACTATGTCTGAGGCTTAAACTTCAGCCACACAGTTAATGATGCATGATATCACTAATCATTTCCTCTATGAAACAGCAAACTGTAGCTAAAAAATAAGACATGAGATGACAATTGCTTATGAGGTTAAGAAGAAAAATGTTTCGAGACCTTGGCAATTTCCCAATGATTATTCCTTTAAATAAATTTTGGAGGTCTCTCTGGGCATCACAACTGGCAAATATTGTACTCAATTAATTTGACAGTACCTGTTTTGGCAATTCTCCCTTCAAATAAGTGAAAAAACTCCTTCACATTTCAAAGGCCTGCAAAATGCAGCCTCGTCATAAGAATATTGCAGCACTTACTCTTCTATTCTAGTTTGTCCCTATGGGACAAGTGCAGAACTCTGAAGAAATCTGCTTCTTTCTACACGTACTTCATTTTTTTTGCTTTCTATCACCACCTGGAGACAAGTCCTGTTTTGATCCCCATTACCAACCAGCCTAAACAAGGCATAATTAATCTTTTTTAACCATTACCATTTTCTTGGGAAAAAATTCAGAATCATTTTCTCTGTAGTACGTGTTTATTTAAGACAGTGTAGTGATACTAAAGTATTTCAGGAAAGTTTGGTATATTTTATTACTTAGAAACAACGTTTAACACAACATCATATAGCCACTTAAGGGCTTTATTTCAGCTTTAACTGAAAAATRCAAAACTCAGATGTTCGTTCAATTATTGAGGACAAGGATGACTTAAGAGTTCTTGGCTTGGTTCTCACGCACAATGACTTCATTTTTGTGCCTGTTAGTCAGTTTAACCCTGATGTCACAGGACAAAGGAGTTACCCACCATAGTGGCCGGCAGGGATCAACGTTTCAGAGACAAAGGTGCTACTTGTTACTTTTATCATCTGAGTATCGAGTACTGGATTCAATAGAACAGAGACAGTAAAAAGAAAACTATTGTGTGCACGGTGGCAAGTTCAGACCTAAATATCTTACTTATAGCTTCTTCCATGGAACATTTGCCAGAGCAGGACCAAGTACATGTGCTGACAGGGAGATACCTGGTCATCCCCCTTTACGTCATCACAGCTGAGAAAAAGCACTCCTCTGATAAGGCATAACAATAGATAAGCCACATGTTTACCAATAGGCATTTCCCCCCCTGTTCTTAGACAAAATTGGAAACAAACCAAATGCAACAATTGAAAGACCATTCATGACCATAGAAAAGACCATCAAAGACCATAATAAATTTGACTGGTGCACAAGTAACCTTTACTAAACACAAAGTCATTGTGGCAGTTCTAAGCAACAGTTATTTTCTTAAAGGAAAAATATCTACAGAGGAAGACATAGTACATTATTTCATTTAGACTACTGCGTTATCTTCTGGGGGCAGAAATCTATTCTACCATTTTTATTCATGATCTACTGATAACTCTACTTTTAAGACTGGCCCCTTCCTTTCTTTTTGAGAAAGCTTATTCTCTGCAGATACTTTAATGAGAGAAAAGCTGATTGTTTGAAAACCCAGCCTGATACTTATCATGTTGACAGATGGTATTAATTTGTGGTGACATTATACTGTACTCTTACTCATAATTGACCCCAGAACTGGAGCTGTTGGCTAGTGAAATGCATTAGGTATACCATAGATGCCAAGATTATGATCACTGAAATAAAGCTCACTTAGGGAAATATTTTAAATAAAATGTACTGCCTGAAAAATCAGGTTAGTAACTAGTCCTGCCAGTAGTCAGAATTACTAAATTTTACAGGTATAATTGTAAGAAAGAACAAAAAACTTTTCAGATGGAATAATAATCTCTAACAGTTATTCAGCCAATGTATTTATATGGCAAAACAACAAAGATAATATGCTGTGGACAATTGATGTAAATGGCAAGTCAGCAAATATCTTCAGCTTTCTATCTTTTATGAAATAAATGTGATAAAAATAACAACTGATCACTATGAAAATCATTGTTAGAGTTGGATTTTCATGAAATACCTTCTCACAAAAATCTGAATATTAATTAATACAGTGAGCAAGAATATACTATTATACAATTTGGTTTGAAGAATAAATGACACTTTAAAATACTGGAATGGCCTAAGAATTTTTTTATTAACTTAACCATATTACACACTATGAAGTTGCTCAAACGCATGCAGTTAATGAAGAGAGCTCGACTCAATTTAGTACTTTTTCCCTCTTAGTTTTCTTGAGTACAGTTATTTTTTTAAATTAAAGAGCTTTAGATTTAACTTTTTTATTTTCCTATGTTTCCACTCCCTTTCCAGAAGTGAAAATGTGAATAAGCAATTCCATTATAGTCAGTGAAAATTCACTGATAAGTCCCAGAGACTTCTCTGATATCGCAGTACTAATACGGTAATACTCAATCATTGCCACTCTGGACACATTTGTGGGGTTACTTGTTTTTCCTTTGAAACTCTTTTCCTTATAATTCCTGTGTAGAATATAAGAATTCTTAGACAAAAGCAGTTTTTCTGTGTTATGGTATTTTTTACTGTGTCAGTGCCTAATCAAGAATTTCACCTCACTTACGAATATATTTTACATTGTCATTTTTAATTTAACTGTTATATTTTTTTATGGTAAATAAATAACGGATTTTCCTCTTTAATGTGTTGTCTACTGTGATGTGTGTACAGCCTGTAATGAGAGCTTTAAGAAAGGTTCTTAAAAGTGTGTTTAAACCTCCTTGAGACCTGTGTCTTTTGATGGGAGAAATGAGGAAAAGATGATGCTACATCTTGTAATTTGGAATGTTTTTGTTCCTTCCAGTGCAGAACTACACCGGTACAGAACAAGATAGCGTATCATGAACAGGGTAAAATAAAACTCCCACCAACACTCCAGGAAACAAAAAAAAACAGAGAGGAAAACCTTTAATTCGACCACTGCTAATCTACATCTCACAAGAAGGTAGACACAAGACAGAAAGACAAAAAATAGATAGATAGATAGATAGATAGATAGATAGATAGATAGATAGATAGATAGATGAAGACACCAACTTTTCTCATTCCTGTTTCAATCAGTGGCTTAGCAATGATAATGAAAAGTAGAAAGGGCAAGAACGTAAAAGTCAGGTTAAGTGGGAAATACTGCAGGAATAAAGAAACACGAGTAAGAAAGAAAAGGGGTGTTTGCTGCAGTTAAAGATCTGTCAGAGGCTTTCCATTACAACAGCAGTACAATTGTAAAAGAATATAGGCAGGAATCCATTTGGAAGACCCTAGAAAGACTTGAGAAAGTGTGGCAAAAATGAAACAAACAGAAAATACAGATGAAACAGACAGGAGGTAGGAAAGTGAAGGACAGATACCACATGACTGAAGGATGGTAGCAATAAATACACATGAGTGAGAAACAGGATAGGAAAGAAATAAAATTAATTCTTTTATCTCATCTATTTCTTTAGCAGCTGAGCAATAAAGAAAAAAAAATGAACTAACATGAGAACACTTATTTGTTTACGTATAGCTTTCTTTTATTCTTGCTTACTTGAAAACCCATTTAATTTAAAATATGTATGAAGAAAAGGCAAAAGCTGTTAGTCTATAGCCGTGCGCAGCAAGGTTCAATTTGAAGCACTTTTTTTATGGCCAAGTTCCAAAGGACAGCCAAATGGGATTTACAATGCCAGTGTTGACAGGATCTTAAGCATAACAGCATTAGATAGCTGCCACCATAACTTTTTGGGTAGAGATGGCTACAGTAAGTTGCAGGCTACAATTAAAGCTCATTTGTTGCTCCTTTCCTCTCGAAATTGAAAAGGTCAAGGATATAGGGATCTCAAAGCCACTAAATTGTCTTTCTGGTTTAGACTATCCATGAATACCATGGAAAAGCCAAAGTAGTTTTCTATTTTTTTATTTTGAGGGGTGAATTTTTTTCCACTAGAAGGTGGTGAAAGGACAGAAAAAAGGGAAACATGATGAAGTCCAATACAGTTGAGCTTTATTTAGCCAAAAAACCTCCTTTAGATCTTGCTGTTCTAGAAATAATTTTTCTTTTCTCTTTTCTTTGAAAAGCCAAGCCCCTACAAAGTGTCTGGACTTTTTGTTGGTGTTGRTGTTGTTGCTGTTACAAATTGAAAAGAAATCAGAAACACCTGCATATATTCTATTTAGAAATCTGAACTGACAAAAGGGCAAGTAAGATGCTGGGCAATAATTTGCCCTGAATATTGCCAGATTCTGTCTGAGAAGTACCATTTCAGGCAGCTGATAGTCATATACTCATCAGAATCTGAATTCCCATCAGCTGACTTAGTAAGAATTTAATAATGCATAATGCATTATGCAACCTAAAAAAGCATTAGCTGGGTAGTTCAAGGAGATAGAGTTATCCTRTTTTGTTGGATTCTGACAATGAATCATCACTTCCTTCGTATTACGTGTTGCTGGGTGCCTATCCAGTTGATAKTAATCTGAATCTGGAAGGAAAGTGCTTCAGGCCATTCTAACATAAGTCTTACAACATTAAAAGTAGGTCAGCTGTAAATTTTCGATTATGGTTTTCGTTTGGCAAGAGACACTATGACAATCTGAATACAGATTTTAAAATTTTATAAGCTTAATATTGTCAACTAAACCAATATYATATATTTCCACACCCAGTACTGAATTTTCACTTTAGACAGCGTAGTCTCAGGGTAAAGCATTCCTAGCAAAAGCTACTTGGTGTCACGTCTGCACTAAGACAACTCATTTGCACTGGAGCCCAGAGCAACCAGCAATGTTGCTGGCCTCAGGATACAATGTAGAAAACACATTTTGACATAGTTTTCCTGACATGGTTTGCCTGTATCTCATTAAATAAATATAAACAAGAATCATTTTCAGTCTGCTCAAAGGTAGGAGCTAAAAAAAAAATGGAAAATACAGCTGGTAATAGACTRAAAACATCCTAGTGAAAGGCAAGATACCAGTGGCACTGTAAATTCTCCACGGGAATAAATGGGGACGGGGTAAAACCAGTTTATGGGCTCCRTCACACTGCCCATCTACCTTAGACTACTCTGAGGAAGGCTTCTTCAGTCCATCCTACTGTCCAGCCTCTTACAACTACTCTGATGTTATATTTTAATTGTTTTACTTTTTTTGGAGCCTTTGAATAAGAGAGTTTTCCAGAAGCTGTTGTTAYAGAAAGCTCTGTCTTCAGGCTTCCAATGTTCTGTCTTCTTAGATCAAGGCTTGAGCAATGCTGCTTTATCTCACAGCAGTGAGCAGCCACTGTTGAAGGAAATTCAGAAAAATAGRTTCTGTAAAATAAGTAATAAAAGAAGGTTAGGAACTGAGATTATTTAGGATTATGTTTGGGTAGAAAAATAATAAAATAATGATCTATGAAATGCGAAATGACAAAGTAATGTCAAAGTACTTTAGAAAATACCMAGTTATGATAAAAAATGACATATTAATTCTGCAAGACATCCCTTTCTCTCTTACAACACAGCTTCATATATGCTTGTTAGAAAAAGGACATTGTTTTTATCAAGAGATAATACCCCTAATGAAACTGTGTCCCTCATTTTCCCTGAAAGATAAGAATTTCTATTGGCACCAGGGACTTTAGAGAAGTCAAGGAAACACTGGGGTGCCTTCCTAGAGGAGCTGCCAGGTACTGCAACAGKAGCAATTTTTATGATAATTTAATATTGATTGTGCTCTTTGTATACAGTACTTAATAATGTCATGTGTGTGCATGTTATCTCTGTGTAATTTATTTTGAACAGTTTTATACACTGCTCACCAATTTTTTTTTCATTATTTTGAGGTCTAAAGAAAACACAGAAAGGAAATGCAGAAAGAAAAAAAAACCAAAATTCACCTAGATCTAGAAACCAAACAAAACTAAATTTTCTCTGAACTGACAAATGTAAATGCTTTTACAGAGAAATTTGTAACTCCATACAACAGTTTCAGTGATTCACCTGTTTTTGCATGGTTGTAGCACCATATATGTGACTGCTTTAATGAAACCTCTCATCCTCAGGCAGAGAAGCTGAATGGTACTGCCATGTCCATTTTACTGCCCTGACTTGTAAATGTTGTACACCTCGTTATTCAAGCTACAGGTAGCAAACTACCTGTGAATTATCAGCTTTGCCAACAGGTAGAGCATAACAAGGATTTAATTGCTTTCGCCTTTGGCGTCTTTCACCCTCAAGGAGTGGCAACTGTTATTTCAGTCCTAAGACAGAGCAGCTAGTTAGTGGTCTTTCACCTGGAAAAGGATCGAGAATGTAACTGTTAATTAATCAAAATTTGAGCCTGTCAACTGCTGTTAACTTCTTCTCCAACCCTGCAAGATTAAAAGTTCTTCTGCAAGAGTCTGCAAGCCTCRGGGTCTGTAGCCGCCTTGTGGTTTTTGAAAATTGTGTCCAGGCCACTGGTAATTAAAAGGTGACTAGGCAAGGAAAGCATTAGAGGTGAGGAAAACATTATTGTCTTCTGCTCCATGTCTTTGAAGTTTCCTGAAAATCAGTTCTCACAGCACAGTATCCCTAGGATCTGTGCACTGGATGGGCTGTTAGGTGTCCTGAGCCCATCCTTGGTTGAGCAGTGATTTTTACTTGTACCACAGAAAACATTGCAGCRGACTGGCAGGGCAGTCCCCTCTCCAGGCAGTTACGGCCCAGGCTTTCCTCCTCACAAAGGGCTGCAATCCTGCAGTATGGCACTGCCACTGCCGTAAGCACAGTACTGAGTTTGAGAGGCCTCAGCAGTGAGGCTTGTCACTCCTGCTCTGTGTGAACTTTACTTGACCTGCCTGCAGTTTCATTTCACTTGCTTTTGCTGTGACAGCAGTTTCTCAAACTGTCTAAGTGCCCATGGCTAATTTGTCCTGCTTTTGCTTGTCTTGTGTGATACAAGTGCAGTTTTTATAACAACAAGCACTTTGTGCCGAGTAAGGTATCTGCAACTAACATGAAGACACAGTGCAGGGAAATACAGCCATGTTATGATACTGAAGGAGCAGAAAGGTGTAAAATTGTTACAAAATCCATAAAAAATAATTCAAAGTGGATTGTAGACCAAGGAAGAGGCAATCATCCACATCAGCATCATACTCCTGTCAGTAAAGGACTCCAGATACTGAGGACTCCCACAGCACACCTCTCCTCTCAGCACCAGCATGAAAGACCTGACCCCAAGAACCAGAGGAGCAGAGGGAGAGTGCACATTGCTCCAAGAGATGGGCCAAGTACATCTAAAACTTTTGACTGCATTATTTTTCTTTCTGTAACAATTACATCTGGATTAGTAATAATTAAACTTAAGATTTCCATTGTATTAACAATAAATTCTTGGTTTTATGTACAGTTGTGCTACATCTTTGCCCATAAAAATTACAAGAGGATAAAATCTTGTCTTAATGGAAAAATATGTAGAAACTATTTCCTCTTACTTTATTAGATTCATTTCAATGTATGCTCCTGTGTATGGAGAATGTTGCRTGAATTTTATTAGCTTTGAAAAGATTTAGATAATTTCACTGCTTTTACCAATCTAATCACTCCCAGACTTAAAAAATAAGAGTTTGTTAAACTTTCAGAAACTCTGCTCTCTAGAAAAATTTTGGCAATGATGTCAGTCTTTTTTTCCATTGAAAACATATTAATTTCATCAAAACTTTTGAACTGGGAGATGTCTCTTGACAAGGATAGAAGCTCTGATCAAAAAGAGCGAGGGGAAAATGAGAGGGAAGAAACTCAGAAACTACTGGCTAATTTGTTACTCTCTCATGGATTTTAATCTCTCTTGGGAGTTATTATTCAAAAGCAGAGACTGAGTCTAYAGCAATCAAAACCCCTCAGTTAAGACATGGAATATTCATGTTCGAATTTCTGTCCCCAAAACTGTACCACCGTGGGACTGGAAAAATGTTTGGCATGCCTAGATTTCACAGGAAAAGTAAACTTGCAACATGAGAAGAAAGCTAAAAATTAGTCCCATAATACACTACTTACGGCGGAAATACACTATTTGCGGCACCTTTTATTTTGAGCTGTCACTACAGTGACATACAGACTGATCTTTATGAAAAGTTCAGCTCTTTTTCTTTTCTGGAAAATCGTCTCCTACGTAATGATAAAAAGGTTCCTGTTATATCAATTAGACCAGTTTTAAAAGCAAAGTGAAAGAAGGGAGAAGTAAGTTTTCTTTTTAAAGCATACTTATTCCCATCCCAGAAACCTTAACGATAGCTCCACTATTTGGAATATATCTGGAAGTCTAAGAAATATCATCTCTTAAAAAAAAAAATCATCAATTTGTGAAGTTAATTTCTGAAAAGTTAGAGAATGTCCACATCAAACCCACATGTGTTTGTTCTTCAAACTTTCTTGCACATTTACTTGAAAACAGGCTCTGGTGTGCATAAAGAGAAGTTTAGAAATAAAGAAACACGGGTGAAACTGAAGTAAATACTGATACTACCCAGTATTTGCAGAAGTCATGGAGCATGAGAACATTTAGATCCATCTCACACAGCTACACCCCAACCACTGGTGGCATCGAGCTGCCAGGAGAGGTCTTTTACCAAGAACTCTCCTACCAGAATAAGGTTGGGTGGTACTCAATGTATTTTATCTTGTAATTCAGAAGCAAAATTAAAAGTACTTTTACCACACAAAAGATTTACTGTTTGCACTACTCTGTTTCACAAGGTATCTTTTTAGGAAAAATGCTTCAAAGTATAAAATGTCCTTGAATAACTATGGTTAAACAACTCTACAAAACCCATAGAAAATCAAGCCCAAAGAAATCCTAACCTATGAAACTCTGAACAGCCTAAATCAAGTTCTGGCAGAAATCCAGTCTTACTGCTGAGTGCTGGTTGTCAATATCAAATACAACACTTACATGTGTCTTTGCATATCATCATCTCTATCTTTTGCCCCTTCCATACTTAATGAAGGTTTAAGAATGAAAGCCTTGACAGAAAGCTCAGAACAGAACAGATACGATAGAAGCAAAAATAATACCAACTTTCAGAATTAATATAACTTTGAAAATGCCACTGGAGAGGATTGGGTACTAATTTGATCTGCATGTCTGTTCCTGGCTCCCTCAGTGTGGCTCACGAGGTGTGTGCCTTGCTGGCGCTCCTGAAACCTCTGCTGCCAAAAAGGCACCTAAAACCGTGATGCAATCGAAGTCTGTAGCCCCAGGGCTACAAATAACTAGCCTGTTAGAAAGGACAAAGGCTGCCTAGGTCACACACCTCAGGCACGTAGTTCTTCCCTGGGTTATATGGCAGGATTTTCTATTTTGCTTAATTACAAATACTGCAGGCTATACTGTTCCAGAAGATGTAACTGAATAAAAGCAGCTTCAATTAAACTTTTACTATAACTCTTAAACCCAGAAAGGGCTGAGCTGCACGTACAGAGTGACACATTCTGCTTCTCTTCACTTTTTGTGGGTTTGAAAACCCAGACTACTGAATTAAACATTGGATACTTACAGGTATAAAGAGTAGCAGTACGATTCTACTTACTGTTCCCTTTTACACATTCCTCCATCAAAAAAAAAAAAAAAAAAATCCACCGAATTAGAGTTTATGAGAGCTACGGAGAACTGCTCTGGATGTTTTATTTCAAAGGTCATTTATAGTGCAGACTTTTATTGCAGCTTAGGAGAATGAAAAATGTAAAAGGAAAGTTTCTTTTGTCACTATCAGGGTGTGACATAAGTTTGCTTGAGAAAGTATTTGAGTGGCATGTAAAACACATACAGAAAAGCGTCTCACAGCATTGGACTGGATAACAAATAATGCCTTTATATTACTTTATTTTCAGTTCCAGAAATTTGCTGTTTAAGAGTTTTACAGATAAAGCTTTCTTCTGTGTTGTAAGTAATTACAATTCTGGAGAAGAAACAACAGGATTGGTAAAAAAAAAAAATTACCGTTGTTTACTTTAGTGTCCAAAGAAATTGCTCCATTATTTCAATTTGTCACTTTATTTACTTATTTAGTTATTTATTTATTTTATGTGTGTGTTTTTATTGAAGCCTATTTTTATTGGCTGTATAACTTATAGAAATTACAGTGATAGCATATCTTTCTATGGTTAATGCTTTTAACATTTCTTTTTACCATCAAAGTAATGTAAATACACAGCCTATCGACACACTAATGTTTTGTTCAGCATGCTGGGTAGTAAATTTGATATTACTGATATCTACTGTTTTCCCATTTTTACTGGTGTGACCAACGTTTGTATAATACAGAAGTTAGATTAGATTTGTCTCTTCCAAAAATCAACAAGATTGATATATTCCTGACTGATGACTCAAAAAGGAGAGAAAAATATTCTTCTCTTTTGTAATTTCTGAGTTCAGAGAAAAAATATTTGGGTAATTCTGAGGATTGTTGGATGGTGCAGTTAAAGTGATATTTTTATCACATAAGAGCTTTCCACATCTATATTTTCTCTACAGAAGTATTTACAGCCATGATTTCCAGACACGCTGGATCTTTTCAGTTCAGTTGAAGTCAGGAGGAGATGGAGATTTTGTAAAACCAGGCTCAAGGCAAATATGCACTACATGCAGATATATAGAAGACTGGCTGAGAGAACTGGGGTTGTTCAGCCTGGAGAAGAGAAGGCTCCAGGGAGACCTTAGATCAGCCTTGTATCAGCACCTAGTGGGACCCAGGAAAGAGGGTCTTTGCACCCCTTTACACACCATATGTAGTGGCATATGGGACAAGGGGGAATAGCTTAAACCTGAAAGAGAGCAGGTTTAGATCAGATATTAGGAAGAAATTCTTTTCTCCGATGGTGCTGAGGCCCTGGCACAGGTTGCCCAGAAAAGCTGTGGCTGCCCCATCCCTGGAAGTGTTCAAGGCCGGGTTGGATGGAGCTCTGAGCAACCTGGTCTGGTGGAAGGTGTTCCTGCCCATGGCACTAAATTGGTAAGGAATATAAATAACTCTTTATTCTGACAAGTTCTGGCAACATATTCCTATCTCAAACCCCTCTTCAGCAATGTATTCCCATACTTTTGCTGGCACTACTGTTGACAAGAGCAACATTGTAAGTTATCATATCCAGCCTTTAATATTTTCCCCTAAACTTCTATAAAAGCTTATAGAAAAAWTCATTTATGTAAATTTTCAGCTTTTCAGTCTATGTCTTCTTATTGAATAATCTCTACTTTACTTTTATGTTTGGATTTGTTTTCTAAACAGGAATCCTTGGAAATATTTGAAAGACACCTACCACTCCTAGAGAAAGACTTTGCAACAGGGATCAGTTGTTATGAACAAATACCAAGGATAATCATGACATACTGATCTTTCTTTTATTTGAAACGTACAGACTAATTAAAGAAAACTTTTTCTACAYGCAATTCACCTTGAAAAGCAAATAGGTCCCTTTTAAAATTTTATGTAACACAGATGTCTCTTGTAGGGAGAATACATATTCCATAATGTTTGTGTTTATTAAGTTAAACAGTAAAATATATAGCAATCACAAGACAGACATTTAAAATCACGAATTTTTGGCTTTAGAATTCCCATCCAAGTTCTGCATGCAGAGGTTTTTTTGCCTTTCCTTGTGCTACAACAGGATGTCATATACTGGAATCTACTTCTTCAATGTTTAAAATGTTCAAATACAGCTGCCATTGTAAATCTTACTGGAACAACAAAATAAGCTTCTAAGTGAGTGCTAGAGTAAAAGGATCATAATTCCTGTTATGTCTTTCTTTAAAATTGATTTTAAGAACAGTCCAAGTTATCATCAGAGCTTATCCTGAATGAAGAGCATTTTTAAGACTACTTGGAGTGGGTTAATACCCTAGTAACCAACAAAGGATTCTGCCATGTTATGAAGGGGAAGCAAATATTMATTAACGAGGCTTTTCCTTCTATTGAAATGAAATTTGTGGATGACCAGTCTTTGTGATACTTCTTTTTCTTTTGAGTTCACAAGCATTAAGGGAAGCAACTGACAAACAGCTACTGTGTTACATGACTCAAGTAAACCTAATGAAGTTCTTTCAAAGGCTAAGTATAAGAAAATATTTCATGGCCACATTTTGTCTTTGACAGATAAATACCAGTGTATCCCAGCTCAAGTCCTTTTATTGCAGGCTTAAAAAAGGTAAATACGTGTAAGTATCTTCTCCTCCACCACCCTACCAACTTCATTTCCGTACCTTTGGAATGTGAAATGTTTATCACACTTCTGTTGGTATGGCGAAATGTCATTTTTAGGCTTATGTTTCTCAGTTTCCTTCTCTGAGTTTGTATCTTCGATAACTTGTTCACAGCTTGTTTTTTAGGAAACTGCATCTTCCCAAGTATTCTTACATAGTGGGATTAAGGCTGGAAGGGCCCTCAGGAACTCCCCGGTCCAACCTGGGAGTAACGTACACCTTGTTTTCTAAGATATGTCTTATTTTCATSCATAAGAAGGGAAAAAATGTCACTCCTAATCAAATGAGAATAGGTTAAACAAGTTAATAAATACAAGTTATGTGCTCTCTAATTTTTAAGAGCAAGTGAAGCAAGTTTTTTAGTCTTGATACTCATAACAGTCTTAAGCATTGCCAATTTAGCTTCCAGTCACCTATTTCTCAGAGAGAATTTGAACAGTCAGCAGGAAATATCCTAAAAAAAGTCAAGTCCAAACAAGAGATAAAAAGATAAAAGATAAAAATGAAATAAACCACTCCTAATGGAGAATTAAATTGGCAAATCAGAACTGCCAAGAGGAGGAAGGAATCAGTAACTCTTCTGTTCTCCCAGACATACATAAAACTACAATTCAGATCCCAGACAGGTTTCTGCCTTTCAATACATACTACTATTTTTCCTTTCAGTTTTCATACCTGCCTTACACTTTTTTTTWAAATATTTAACTATACTGGAGGAATTGGTGGTGTCATCCATTTCCATTGTAATATATTGGCTGACTACACAGATCTCAGTTAGGTACAGAGAAGTTTGTTTTCGTCTTCCCAAAATTTGTTGGGGTTTTCCCCCCCAGGCATATTACAGGGAAGAAACAACATGCAGATGGCAGAATACTTTGAAAAAACGCAATTATTTTTCATTGTCCATTTGATTTGTGAGTGGGCTTCGTGCTTCTTTTGGTGCTTGAGGCAAAGATAAGGCATGAGCCACACATTTACCTTGGTGCTTTGTATGAGATGGACAAAAACCAGGATGGAAGCTAGTGTCATATTATAGTACATCCTGCTAGATCCAACAGTGGCACGTAGGAAGCAGCAGAGAGGTGGAGGGTGCACATAGTAAAATGCTAACAAATATTTGAAAGAACATTAAAAACGTATTTTAAGTAGTAATGTATGGTAAATTCGTTCCCACATAGACTTGATAATCTCTGCAGATTAAGAAAACGAGAGAAGGAAGAGAAGGATGGAGTCATTGGCAGCTGTTACGAGAAAATAACAAGTATGCCTGAGATTTTTAAAATGTTTTTAAAGAAAATTAAAACAAAGTGTGCCAGCATACATCTTTGCATTAATTTCTTGTATATGCAAGTAATTACAATAATTCAAAAATCAAGCCTGGTGACATGTCCCATTAACAGATCTATTTCACAAATAAAAGTAGAAAGGCCATGCTACCAATGGCAAAATACTAGTTAAACTAAGCCACTGATCTTACTCATGTTTAACACATTAATGCTAACACTGGTTTCCCATTAAAAAAAAAAACAAAAMCAAAAACAAACCCTCATRTGTTCTACTGTGTTTAATTTTTTAAAAATAGAGACTTTTTACCCATTTCAGAGTTATTTAAATGTGCCTATTAAATTTTCATATATAGAGATAAGAAAAAGGAGGAGAGAAGAAAAGAAAAACTGGCAATGGGAAAAAGGTAAAAGGCACCAGGAAAAAATTAATAATAATTAACTGACATAGTAATCTCAACATGAATTTCAGATATACTTGTACTTCTCTGAATAGCTTCTGAGGCAATATTTTTTTTTTCAAAAGCAATTTCTTCACTACTTGTGATATTAAATTAATAATAATTAACTGACATAGTAATCTCAACATGAATTTCAGATATACTTGTACTTCTCTGAATAGCTTCTGAGGCAATATTTTTTTTTTCAAAAGCAATTTCTTCACTACTTGTGATATTAATCAATTTCTTTCATTTTCCATGATATCAGAATTATTAACTTAACCACTATTAAACCATATGATAGTTTCTCTAGGAAATGTAGCTGAGTGTTATCTGAGAGCTGGGTTCTCCTTGTTATTGCCATCTCAGAGAGTTTTATACCATGAAGATTAACCTTAGAATGGGACAAGTGTTGGTAATTCTTGAATTTTTCCCTCTCCAATATAAGTGACAAAATTTTGGCCCTAAAAATAATCACCACAAGGTCCCCCAGGACATAGAAATAAGCAATTAATATGGAAATAGAGCCTCTCTTTCAGGTGCCTGTACTGATGTTAGTCCCTCCTGTGTTGCTGGAGGGAGAGACAGCTGGAGCAGAGAGGCGCTGCCTCCATACTTCCCCCAGGACCACTTGCAATCTGGCCTCCAAAACATATTTTCAATTTTCTCTGTCATTTTTAATTGTAATCCCAGTTGTCTGACAAAATGTGTTTTTTCACTTAACTGCCCCCCTAACTTGGCACATCACCTCGACCCTTCGCTTTTGATACAGGAAATCTCGATTGGAATAACAGCATTTAAGGCTATTAAAGCAACATGTTATTTACAGGTCAATGCTATTATCACTTTTATGCCTTGCATGCTTATATAAATTGAATCATGGAATTTATATATACTCAGCTATAAACTCAAGCTTGGGAAAAAAAAAAGAAAAGAGTTCTCTAGGGTAACCCAATCGCAAACACCATCTGCTGTTCTTCTGAGCTGAGAGTGATGAGACATATTCCTGAAATTTCATGATTGTACAGTGTCCACGGACAATTATATAAAGAAAATTTCGCATGACATATGACACATTATAAGGGTATTTGAAGCATAACACTAGTACCAAAGGGAAAAAAAACCTCAAGTATGCCGAATTTTCAGAACAATATATTAACTTTATCCGAAATAACCCTTCAGTTTAAAGCAGTGCTGCTCTAGTATCTTTCTATTGGTCACCTTTTTTTCAAAACATTATTTTTAGAAAGACACCACCACCACCACCCCACCGCTGTGTTTTTCTATGTCCAGGTTCTTTGTCAGCACATTTGAGATCAATTTCCATGCAGGTACATTCTTGGCATGATTTTGAATGCAAAGTTATGCATTTTTACATGTCAACAACTTCCAAAACCACTAATTTTCTGACATTTTTCTATGAACATTCAAAACATATACCTATCATGCTTGTTTAAATTTTTATATTTTCTTGAATGATCTACTAAGAACATCTTACCTAATCTGACCTTTGTCAAACTACAAGCACTTTTAGAATGATTTTTTTTTCTTTAAATCTGTGAGGGAAGACTAGGARGGAAAAAAGTATCAACTTCAAGAGAAGTTATTTTTACTTTTAAAAATAAAACACAGAGTATTTTTATTCAGAGATTTACTCAGTTGCATGACCATAACTTTGTGCCTTATAGTCAATGGATCTACTTGACTACACCATGTAAGAACACATGGTAGGCTCACAGAATGGTTGAGGTTGGAAGGGACCTCTGAAAGTCACTTGGTCTATCCCCGCTGCTCATGCAGGGTTATTTAGATCCTATTACCCAAGGCAGTGTCCAGATAGCTTTAGGATATCACCAGGGATGGACACTCTGCAACCTCACTGGGCAACCTGCTCTAGTGCTTGGTCCTCCAGACAGTGAAAAAGTGTTTCCATATGTTCAAAGGGAACCTTCTACATTTCAGTTGGGACACATTGCCTCTTGTGCTGCCACTGGGCACCACTGAAAAGAGCCTGACTCCATCCTCTTGGCATCCTTCCTTTAAGTATTTATATACATTATTGAGCCTTCACGTCCCCAGGCTGAGCAGTCCCATCTCAGTCAGTCATTCCTTATGTGAGAGATGCTGTAGCCCCTCCATCTTCCTTGTGGCTTTCCAAAATATCCATGAGGACCATCTTAGAGCCAAAGGAGCTTCAGCTGCCTCACCATGATCTCTCTGAGTCCCTGGCAAGCAGCAAACCTTCCTGAACAGAAGATTGCATCAGCAGACAGACACCTCCATCCTTCTCAGGAAGGAGTCTCCCACTGCCATCCTTCACTCCTTCCTCATGGAGCAGTGGTGGGGCTCAGGCATGAGCAATTCAGGCACTTTCTACCCCTGAATCGAGCACGTAACAGGTGTGTGTTTCATGTGAACTGACATTCTACTCAAAAAACAACTCTAAATCTCTGTCAGTTTATGGGGAAGGATGCATCCATGTGTCAAACCCTCAGGAAAGATAATTAGGAAAGATAATAAAAGAGGCATGTGAACAATGCCTCCTAATGAATGTCAACGTCTATAGGGCCCTTGGAGAGATGCCAAAAGAAATTGGTTGCACTTTGGAGGATTGAGCTGAATCCAGCTTCTGGACTTTAGGTTAAGCTACATGGCATAAGTAAGAAAATCTTTTCTGTGTGTGTGGTTGCATTGAGTGTTTGCTGGATTGAGGTTCAATACCTTTGCAAAATATGTTCTGTATCAATTTAGAAACAATATGTCAACATTGCAGATAACGTTGTTTAAAATCTTTTATTTTATCTTCACATTTTCTGTTAGATTTATAAATCTTCGACCCCAGATTACAGCTTGTTTCTAAACACCAGCAGCTTCTAGAAACATTCCAACACCAAATAGCCCATAATAACAGAGATAATATGTACAATCAAAGAGGCAAAGTAGCACAATTACCCAGAAAGATCAGTCTTGCCATTTGTATAAAGTCACAGTGGATGTAGTGTTGTCTGTTCTATAAATTGTTTGGAGCACAGATACCTCATCTCTCAGCTGAAATAGAAATTGTTAGGGTTAGGGTTAGGGTTAGGGTTAGGGTTAGGGTTAGGGTCAGGGTCATTCAACCAATGGCAAAGCATATATAAAAATAAATTTTATGGCTGGAAGTGAATGATCTGAGTGTTAAAGAGTCCTCACATTCCCAGTATGCTACTTAAAATAAGAGTTATGTTTAGGGTTAGGTTTTGGGTTAGGGTTAGGGTTTGGGTTTGGTTTAGGGTTGGGGTTTTATGATTAGGGTTAGGGTCATTTGACCAATGGCAAAGCATCCATGAAAATAAATTTTATGGCCAGAAGGTAATGATGCGAGTTTTAAATAGGCTCACATTCTCAATATGCTACTGAAAAAAAAAAATACAAGGAAATCATGGGTTTTTTTCATATAGTAGAACATAAGCATTCGGCTCTACACACATTATGCCTTTCCTCTCAAAAGCCAAATGGAATTTACAGTATTTGGGACCTTGCATATCTTCAGTAGAGGGAGATCACTGACAGTTTTGGGCTCTTTGGAACAACATCCATAATAAATTGGCTACATTGCTATCACGTCCATGAAGAGCATTTATAGGCAGGTTGGTTTTTTTCAAAGCAGTGGCATTCCCACTCCATACCTTGGCACAACAGCCCTGGACAAATGGGTCTCTTGGCTTGTGGAAGCTGCTGTAGTCAAAGCTGTGAGAGCAACTCCTCTTTAAGCCCCACATTCCCTGTATGCTTTGGAAAGGAGGTGGCACTTGAGGGAAGCCYGCTTTTCACTCATGGAAGTCAAGGGGTAGTTCTCATGCAGGTTTTGATGCATAAAAACTGACAAAAATTGCATAGATCAGGCAGGGAGTGACTCAAAATCTTGTGATGATGTGCAGGTTTATTGCCTGCTCAATATAAATCCTGTCTGTCTTGAACCATGATTCACAAGAATCTCAACACGTAACAGCATATGTATATATTTTATCTGCATCTGAGTTAGGATGGCAAAATTAAACCTCTTATTGCAGAAAGCAGAAATCAACAAGAGCTTGCATTCAATTTTCGTCTGAAGGTTGAGGGTAGCACTTAGTAGTAGAAGTTATTTTTTCCTCTACTTGCATTATTTTATTGGTATGCCTGAAAATTTTTTAAAAAATAAATAACACCTACCTCCAAACTGTAGCTCCACAAATGAAGCTATTGTTGTCTGCTACAGACACAATGAAATAAATTAAAAATCCAGCCCTTACTTCTGACTAGTAATCCTCCTCTTCCAAACCCAGAAAACTACTTTATCACAAAGAACTATAAAATGCCTGAGATATGAGGTTTTATTAGAGTTCTGACTTAACAATCTGACAGTAAATGCTGCCATTAGTCAAAATGAAGGATATAGTGGATATACTCTGTCATGTAATGATACAAAAATTGTTATTTTTTTTTAAAAAGTTACATTTCTACATGCTATCTGTAAAACACTTCCTTAAATAACAGAAAGCTGAAAGGTATGTGAAGTTAAAGTGTTTTTGTGGCCTCCATTAATATAATGACACTTTTCAGAGGGACTAAGGTCAATAAAGCGTACCTCTACCTTTGCTCATTCCCTGTCAGCAGCTCCTGGTCCACTGGCAGTGTCACATTTCTCTCCGTTCTGTCTCCAGTTTCAATTCCTTATTATTCTTGTGGCTGTCAGCAAGGAATAGGTAGCACAAACCATGGACTAGGCAACACTGAAAGAGTGTACAGGGAATTTTGCCGGATTCTTTGAGAGCTCTTTCTGGCTCAGTGACCACTTACCCTCCCAGATGGAGCAATGGTGTTGGGTTTGACCTCACTCCAGAGCAATATGAAGCCAAGCATGTATCCAACTACTACTCCATGGACTGGATTTAAGCTCTCAACAAAGGGAAGAAGCTGTGTGAATTGATCCCAGGCATTACATGATCTAACTTGTAGAATTTTATGGAGTGAGACAAGGGTATAATGCTTTAGCTCCATATCCATATACTGGAAATCACAGCTATATTTATGACACTCACCTTTGGCAATTAAATACACCTTATATACACTTCGGAGTGAAAGGTAGGGATTTTGCTATTAATATTACTTATTTTCTTAAGTAATCAATAGAGAGAAGTGGATGTCCTCAGATCCAAGGCACTAAACTGACCCTTTGAAGCTAGATGATGATGGGAATATTGCCTAAAAGTGCTCTAGGAATTCCTGCCAGATGAGACTTATAGGGAGGGAACACTGCATTTACTAATGCTAATGCTTTTAAAGAAAGGGACAAGGGGTAAATTGTATGGACTTGTGCACATTGTGAGTTATAAACAGGAAAAAAGAAGGGACAAAATATGAAAAGAGAAAGAATAGCAGAAAATACATACTAGTTACACATTTGTGTATAGGAAGGCAAACAAAATACAAATATATATATATTTATACATTTAATTGCATGCAACTGCAGTGCCATACCATAGATGATTTGCATTAATAATCTTTTAAAAGATAATAGAAACAATTGTTGAAGATTAATGACAAAAAGAAAAATAAATGAGGACAGGAATAGCAAAAGAGTCTGTGCTTTTAAATATTCAGAGGTGGTTTCAGAGTTGAATATTGCTATTAATAAAAAAAACCCCATGTCCTATTCTATATTTAATTTAACAATATTTCCCTTAAAYGGTCAAGGCAAGTTTTGGAAGGTCAGAGATGTGTAAGATCTTCTTTAGATAGAGATTTAATTTGTCATCAACTTTTGAGGGTTTTCTTCCAAATGATAATGCCCTGTGATCATATAGCACAATTGCTACTTTGAGTTAACTGGCCAGTTGGTGCAAATTCTCAAACGGGCTTTTAAAATGAATTAAATGCTTTCTATTATTTCAGTATGAGTAGGGTTTATGAATAGCCTTTGTATTAGGTTGGCAGTCTTCCAGCTCCTTTCCTTCATTGCCTATATTATTCCAACATTTTTTATTGTAACTCTTCTGCTCTGGAATTGACTGGATAAAGCTGATTGTGGACCCCTTGCCTTTGCACCTTTCAAGAGACACATACTTAAAAATGTAATATGCACTGGGACAAGATAAATACATGCTTGCAGAACGACAGCCACTACAGTAGAAAAGACTAGGATAGCAAATATGAAAAAAGTGCATTCTCTAGAGTGTACTCAATGAGGCAAAGGCAAGAACCTCAGACAGGCTTTGATCCTGTTTTTTTCTCCTCTTATTTCACTCGGACAGCACTCCAGATAGCTGCATTATAGGGAGGAGCTGGATACAACATCCTGTTTCCAGAGACCATCAGGGAACTTTTGGCAAGAGTGGAGCCCCTGGAGTGGGGGCTGGCATGGCCTAGTGCCTTAGGCAGTTCTTTCATTCAACACTGCCTAGGGCAGCATCTATCGATGGGCAGCAGATAGCCAAGATAACTATAGCCCTGTGTTATGGGAAAGTCAGCTGGAAATTAGATTGTTTAATTGATATTTAACTACAGACAAAATTAAGGCATTGCTATGCTATATATATGATAGGGGTCATATCTGGAGACTGACTTCAAACTCTGAATGCTTTGTCTATATGCTGAGAATGACAATCATGCTAAAGGRCGTTAGTCCTAACACAGAAAAGAGAACTCTGAGGTTCTGGCAGTTCTTTATGGATCAGCAGGCCACTGTGCACTCCCAATATATCAGTTTCTGGCTCACTGTCATGGGCTGACCCTAAGTGCCCACCAGGTGCCCTTTACTCTCCTTTACTCAGCAGGGCAGAGGAAGAAAATACAATGGAAATGATTGAAGGTTGAGGTAAGGACAGGGACATCACTTACCAATTACTGGCATGGGCAAAACAGATATAACTTAGGGGAAATTAATTTAACATTCTGCCAATTAATAAGAGAGTAGGACACTGAGAAATAAATAAAAAGTAAAATCACCTTCTCTCCAGCTCATTCTTCCCAGGATCAACTTCACTCCTGACTTTTCACCCTCCATCCTCACAAGTGACACAGGGAGGTGGAAAATGGGAGCTGAGATCATTTCACAACACTTCATCCCTCTTGCTCTGATGCTCTTCCCCTGCTCCAACATGGCATCTTTAACATGACATCCAGTCCTTCAAAAAGTTCACCAATGTGGGTCCTTCCCACAGGCTACAGTTCTTTAAGAGATGCTCCAGTAGAGGTGAATACTTCCATTAGGGAATTTTATTGACATTGTGCAGTAACTTTTCCCCTCTTAAATAACATTATTCCTGAGGCACTCTCATTATTGCTGTTGGGCTTGGCCTTGGCCAGTGGCTGGTCCCCTTTGCAGCCAGCTGACAATGATTCTCTTGGACATGGAGGAAGCTTCTGGCACCTTCTCATGGAAGCCACTCCTGTAGCACCCCTGCTACCAAAACTTTGCCACGTAAACTGAATACATTCCATCCCCCATATCTGGGAATTATGTATTTAAGAATTATCTTTAAAATCCACAGTCCTCACATAACCTTCACAAACTTCACTCACACCACCAACAACAACAAAAAAAAATGTGTGCTCCAAAATCATCATCATGACACTGAACAAAAGTGGACAATTTATACACAATCCAACACTCATACTTTTGTCCCAATTATGACAACTGAAAGTTCTCTAGGATCTTTTCACTTTCTAATATTGTTCAGTCCATGTTTTGCCCATTACCTTCCCAGTTACTGTCTTCGTTTGGAATTTGTCACGTTGAATGTTGGATGCCAAAAAAGGACTGTGGGGGACTGACCTTGCCTGGATGCCAGTTGCCCACCAAGATACTCTGTGGCTCCTTTCCTCAACAGGACAGGAGGGGAGAAAATAAGATGGAAAAAACCCATGGAATAAGACAAAGGCAATTTAACAAGACAAAGAAAAGGATGCACGCAGAAGAAAAGGAACACAGAAGATTTTATTCCCTAATTCCCATCAGCTGACAATGTCCAGGTACTTCCCCGGAAGCAGGGCTTCAGCACAGATGGTGGTTCCTCTGGAAGACAAATATCATAATAATGTATGTCCTCCCTCTTTCTCCTCTCTCTTAGCTTTTATATCTGAGCAAATGCTGTATGGTATAGAATATCCCTTTGGTCAGTTTGGGTCATCTGTCCTGGCTGTGACCCTTCTCAAGATCTTACCCACTCCCACCTTACTGGGTGAGGGCAGCCTTGCTGGTATATTGGAGAGATGGCCCTGGTGCTGTGGGAGCACTGCCCAGCAGGACCAGAACATGGGTGTTTTCTTCAAACCTTTCTAGATACCAACACAAAGCACAGACCTGTGAGGTCTCCTATGGTCTCAGCCAGAGCCAATACACCATATAGATCAAATACACTCACTTGTTGCCGGCTACCTCTGGCCACTTTTCTTGAGAGCCAAATCTGGGTTTGGATGATTACAACTCAGAAAAAAATTCTCATGTAAAAACTGAAAATAGAGCAACATAAAAGTTCCTTGAGCTCTCGGTATATTTTCAGAAATTCTAATTCTCTTTCTTGTCCTTTCCTTGGATCAGTGCTACTCTCAGAAAAACACCAGTGCATCAAGGTTCTCAGATGATTGTCTAATAAAAATTTATTAAGATGAGCAGTTTGTAAAATACAGCACTGTCTCTGCAGAACTTTTGTGGTCGTAAAAAACAGAACTTCTGACACAGAAGTGAGTGACATTTCATATCCTGTTATAATTCTTGGGATCTTGGAGATCCCATAGGATTCCAGGGCATACCATGATAAGATATACCATGACCTTGGTGCTACTTCTCTGTCCTTTGAAAGGGTGAACAACCCTTTCCTTTCAGTTGCTTATATCACATCTCTGACGGAAGTGCTTCTCAGTCCGGTGCAGGAGGAATATCAACCTATTAAACCTATTAAAGGTATTTTCCAACCTAAATGATTCTATGATTCTATTTCCTAATTGTATCCTACTTTTCCTTATCTCACCATTTCTACCCGCAAACCAGGATTTCTGTCCACCCTTTGCTGTTACTAGTGACAAACAAATTCAGTTATGATGAGACTGTATGAGTGGCACACAAGCAGCTCCCAAATTTTAACCAATATAGAAAAAAAAAAAAATTACTTGAAATAAGTGCCCAGAAAATTAGGTAGCAGATGACTTATCTTCTGGAAGATAATGAGAAGAGATTACAGAARTAGTGAAATGTTTTATCAGTGTTCCCATGGAAACTGAAATAGGTGCAATAACAAGCTTTTAAATTTCATCAAGTTTCCTAAGAACATAAAGTTGGATCCTGCTAACAGCCAAGGCCAAAAGCCTCCTGGGTTAGAATAGTCTTCAGACAACTTTAGTGCTCAACCTCCCAGTCTACGCCTAAGAAGGAGAAAGGCAGAGCCTTGCTGTGGGGAGACAGACAACTGATATGGGAGAAGGACAAGGAGTATGCAAAAGCAAGCCCAAGACAATAATTTTGCTGCAGATTATACTAAAGAAATATTTTTACAAGCATCCCGGCCACCAGTATTGTCAGAACCCGGCGATATCCTTCATCCCACAGTGAACTCTGCTTTCTGAAAGCAAGAGCTCCCTCCACAGGCTTTTGACCAGAAGCCTGGTTAATAACCTGGAATGAGGAGAATGATGAGTTCTGAAACTCCCACCCTGTTCTCCAGACACGACATTTCCACTAGGCAAGGAATAATTACTGTAGGTGTGAGTCTTCAGCTTCCTGTTTTTCAACATGTAATCTTGTATGAGTGCCTCTCACTGCTATAAAATTTCAAAAGCCTTTTTTGTTTATAGTGTGTCAATCCAAAGTTTGGCTTGTTTTGCCTTTTCTTCTTCTGACTGACAGTTTATGCATCTAATATCATTAGTACCCCCCACTGTTTTCTAAAACAGTAATTTTTGTAAGAGGAGAATGAAGTTTCATTAAAAATTTTTCACATACTGTCATAGAGGATTAAAGAGAAAGTATTTGAAACTGTCTAGTGTTTTAAGAGGAAAAGTCTAACATGACAAAATCCCTGCAGCTCCKGTACAATACAATATGCCACACTGTAGGAAATACAGTAAACTCTAATGCTGCAAGGGAGTCATTGCTCAGCATTTTCACAGCCATTATAGGTTTCCATTTCCCTCTCAGTCTTCCAAATATTCTCTGCTGTGGTTTTAGAGCTACTTTGGCTAAGGAAAAATAGGTCTTTTCTCTATCCAAATGTTCAGTAAAAGATTTCATTAACTAAGGATGCTAAGACAAACTAAATCAGATGAAAGAAAAGGAGTAAGATAGGTTAACCTTGTATTCAGAAGTCACTCAGCACTAAGTTTCAATTTTTCATTAGCAAAATCAGCTGCTATCTTCTGAAAACCTTCCACTTACGATTCTCCTGTAGGCCATGTTATATTAGTGTTAGTGAATCTGTGACAGGAGAGAATGCATAGTAATCAACATTGAGGTATGCTGAAGAAATAGGCTTCACAGAGGTATGAAGCTGGGGAAGTGCCATACGAGTTCACTAACATGTCCTTGTCAAGGACTATGATCTTTCAAAGGTATCAATAAGCACCAAAAGACATTATTTTCATTGTTGTGCATTTGTTGGGTTCCTTAGATCTTGGTCGATTCCACAATTTCAAGTACATATCAAAGACACACCCCTCCTCCTCCCCCACTCCCACTGTTACACCATAAGAGAACACCGTAAATACCTCCCTGAGCATTTCTGGCCATATGACCAAAGCTCTCCTTACTTCCAACACCAGCCCCGCCCCAAACGTAAGTAGCCTGCAGTTTGTGATAGTCCCAAGATCTTTTTAGGTGGTGTTGCTTTCTGCATGATTGCACCTGTCTTCCCTATTCCCACTTGATTAATAGAATGTAATTTACAGGTGATACATCGTGTCAGGCTTCCCTGTAGAAATCAGTGGCCTTCCAGWACCCGAAGGGAGCCTACAGGAAAGATGGAGGAGACAACTTACAAAGGCCTGGAGTGACAGGACAAGGAGAAAGGCTTCAAACTGACAGAGAGTAGGTTTAGATGAGCTATTCGGAAGAAATTCTTCACTGTGAGGGTGACGAGGCACTGGCACAGGTTGCTCACAGACACTGTTGTTGCCCCATCCCTGGAAGTGTTCAAGGCCAGGTTGGATGGGGGTCTGAACAACCTGGTCTAGAGGTTGGAACTCAATGATCTTTAAGATCCCTCCAACCCAGGCCATTCTATGAGAAGTTATCTGCACACATTTTGCAGCCAGTCTGATAGAAACCCCCAGTGGAGATCTTGAAAATGTCCAGCRTTTGTTGGTGATAATCTGGACAATGGAGTAGAGACTCTACCTGCATTTTAGGTGATACCAGGCTGGGTGGAGTGCCTTCTGAACCAATTTAAAAAGGAAAATCCATTTATCAGAGTGTGATAAAATTGCAAAATCTCTCACTGGGAGAAGTACTTCTCCAGAGAAGATTTCTCAAACTTCAGCTGAAGGCAAGTACAGAGGTGCCTGTGTTGACAGAGGAAAATAATTGTTCTATACATCTAAGAAAAAACCTGCAGAATCAAACAGCCTGGAAGCAGATGTTCCATCAATGTGTTGGAACAGCTCAATGGCAGTTTAAAAATATTGCTACATAAATAAATGAACAAAACAACAGAAAAAAAAATAGGAAAAAAGAGAAAGATTTTAAGATTCTGAGATTAGATCCCAGCAGATGAAACACTTCAATCTTAACCAGTAGTATGCCTTGGAATGCAAATAATCCAACAGAAATCTAGCATATCAGGGCAGTATGCTTTTCACAAGGAAGGAAAGAAGCACAATTCACAAACACTAGTATTCAATAACTACTTGTAAAAAAGACTTTAGGTTGTGAAAACAATGTTAAATAAATACATGCAGTAAACACTGCTACATCTTTACAGAAATAATGATATACATGAAATGAATTACATATTCATATATTGTGTMGTTATAACAACAGGGAAATCTAAAGGCCAACGCCTCATAGAATATTTGCCCAATAAATTTCCTGTAAACCTAGAAAAACAAAATTTCTGAGAAATTCTGATGAACGCTGATAAGTTACCAGCAACAACAAGGCAGGTATAACAATTCTGCTTTTGTGATGCTTGTGTATTTTTCAGTTATCCTTTCAGGTATTATACTCATGAAAGAAAAGCTTTGCTGAGTTTGCTGRGTTCAACAGATATTGACCTAACTTTTTGATCCTGTCTGAAAGCAGCTTCTAATTTCATTACAAGGCTGTGAAAATTCAATTCTGCTTGCTTGAACCTATACACCTCTGGTTCTGCACAAGAGTATGCTCATATTAGAATAGCTTTTACAGTAAATATAATTAACTAATTTCCCTTGAAAAATAAAGGATTTTGGTGCTTTTGATATTTTACTGGGGGCTCTGAATGACTGAAGGTCTTTCAGATTTCAAAGTCATCCTCTACAAATGAAAGTATGTCAAGAGTCAAAAGACTTTGCTTTCACATTTATAATGGTTTCACTTTACCTAGAAAACATTCCTATAACATAATTTCTYCTCATTACTTCAAAGTAGTGGAAATTTGATCACATTCATTTAAATTAATTATTAATATTTATAGGTGAAAATCTGGAGAAATTGAAATGCATTTGATACAGATTTAAGGATATCTGAGGCTGTTTGGAGATATCTAATTCAAGCTATACATTAATTTCTGAAACCCTACAGAACAGATACAGTTTTAAGTAATCTCAGCACACATTCTGCCAAATCCAAGATTTTTGCATGTCTAAGGTGTCTTAGCTCTGTCCCATTTGTCCCAGTTAGTATGTCTTTAAGAATAAAGCCTAGCTTTCAATTATGCKCTAAAGAACTGACCTGAAAAACAGATTATTCTCATATGCATTGATGCAGTATCTGTGGCAGCATAAAGAAATCCAAAAATATGCCTTTTAAATACCCTGAAGAGAGCAAACATCCCTTAAACTCTGTGAGGCACCAAAACCTTGCCACAGCCTCAACACATCTGCAAAGCAGTGCCTCCCATACCTACCTGTAATGGTTTAAACTCAGCCAAGAGCTAAACCCCACACAGCCATTCACCTATTGCCCATGCTGGGATGGGGGAAAGAATCAGAAGGGGAAAAGGCAGAAAACTTGTGGGTTGAGATAAAGTTTAGTAGGGAAAGCAAGAGCTGTGCAAATCAAAGTAAAACAAGGAATTCATTCACTGCTCCCCATGGGCAGGCAGGTGTTCATGATCCCCGGGCAGCAGGGATCCATCACATGTAACGGTGTCTTGGGAAGAAAAACACCATCACTCCGAGCGTACCATCACTCCCCTCTTCATTCTTCTCCCCTCAGCCATAGATGCTGATCACGGTGCCTTATAGCACAGAATATCCCTTTGGTAGTTGGGGTCAGCTGCCTTGGCTGTGACCCCTCCCAGCATCTTGTCCATCCTTAGTTAAATTGCTGGTGGGGTGGTGTGAAAGTGATGCTCAGCATTACCTAAAGTATCCCTGTGTTATCAACAGTTTTTCCAGCACAAATCCAAAACACACCCCCATACTAGATATTGTGGAGAAGATTAACTCTACCTCAGCCAAAAGCAGCACCAACCTATTCCCTTCAAACTGCCTTTTTACTCTTTGCTGTACAACACAAAACAAAGCTCTGAATATAAAACTGTATCTATTTGCATAATCATTTTACAAACTAATCATTTCACTGTGAATAACTCCTGATAAACTTTATAGCGTGCTTRTACTTAATTAATCCATTATTACAAGTGAAAGCCAAACGTGGGGTTAAACACTTCCTAACACAGTGGAAAACAAATCTAGGATTATTTAAATAGTTGTAAGCTTTGGATACCAACATTTTCCTTCAACACAGATTGTTTATTATATTATTAATGCAATAGACTTTGTGGATGAAAAGAGTAATGATCAAATACATTGCCTTCAGGTTAGCTGTGAGCCCAGACATAGGGAAATGAGATTGCAAAGAGGGAAGGAGAAAAAAAMCAAAAGGCAGATTGAGTTGTGAGTTACATACATATTTTGCTGAGCTGTTAATGAACACTTCCTATCACAATTGTAGTTTATCTAACTACATGACAAACAGAAAMGGCTTACTTAACAAACTATTTAAGATTATAGATCTTCTGTGGGTTTTTTGTCTCCACTAAAAAGAAAAAAAATATTGTATAACCCATTTTCAAATAAACTGTTTTTCAGCAGTCAGTGAGGAAGTGTGTGCTAATTTGCCTGACCTATTATCTCTGGYATCTATTTGTTTGTGGTCTTTGCTTTTAGAAGAATTGGCATTAATTATAAGTAGGGAAGTAATTTGAAATGTCAGTTCAGAATTTTACAGCTTGGAACAGCTCAGCCTTCAATAATTAAGTCAATAAAATTAACTTAATTTAATTTAAACAGCAATGCTTCTTTTTAGACCTTACAGAGTGATTACAATTAGTATTTCATAATTAGTATTTTATTGATGTCCATACACTGGATTGCCAGGTGTCATCAGATACACTGATGATTGGAAGTAATTTGATAAACATTCAGAAATGTTGCATTAATGGCATGCCTCCCAATTATGCATTGAGTTAATGAATGCATTTAAATGTTATGGAGATGAATTTAAAGGACAGCTCAGCCTTAATTACTATACCATTTCCTCCCTCTTCCCATTCTAATTATAACTTCAGTAGTTATCACCTTTTAGTATACAAATATCACATTCCTCTGTAAATGCAGAAATAGAATACTTGAGTTATTTTTAWTTTTTTATTTTTTAAGGGTGCTAACAGTGCTAAAATAACAAGGGGTTGTTTCCCYGTAAAATAAAGTCTTCTAGAAATTGAGAAATGGTCTTTTACCAGTCCTCCCTCATTCACATTTAATTTTCTTAAACACTAACAGGCAGAACAGGGCAGAGAGTAAGTGAAACCCTTTCAACCAATATCTTAAATTTCCCYCCTATTCATTAAAGAATGCTGAGAAATAATGGAAGAGTTAGCATCACTGACCRGCAGGGTGTTTGAAAGTACGTACATGCGGGTAGGGGAAATCTTTGCAGCTCTGTTGCASCATAATTTAACATCAAGGAGATGACCCTGAATGCTTTGAAATCCATGGCTCCTGAAACCCACAACGTCTTTGCTCTCACATGGAAATGATTTGGCCCTAGAAACACCTGTCATTACTAGTGCCTCCTCAGTAGATTATGGTGAGGAAGACAGTAGTCCTGAACTCAGTGAATCCCCTGGAAGTTTATTCTCTTGTGAGCACTGGCAAACCCAGCTTTTAAAGAAAATCGAAGAAAAATYGCTATCTCTAAGGGACAGAGATGAATCATCAACTACCAGATGGCTAATTCATGGCTGCAATTTCTTAACTCTGACATGTTTAAAGGGACAGCTGATGGAAATGGATGCCAGGAAACATTCCTATAAAGTTGTCTTTGCYGTTAGAAGATACTTTCCAAACCACAAAACCTACTCTAGCACAGAAAAGAGACTTAGGAAGAATATGAGGGGTTTGCTATCAGGTGTTCTGGAGCTTTATAAGAGAGATACAGTTTGCACAAATCCCCTAAGACATTATAAAACTGGAAGGAACAGAAGTGTGTGATGTCCAAGGGCATCATGACATTGCAACCTGCCAAAAAYAGTCTTTTGTGCTTCTCAATTCTTTACATTTCTTAGAGCTTTAAAGGTCCTGGTAGTATACAGTGAGCACTATCTGCATGGAAATAGAGTAAAAGAAATATTAAATAACATGACCTGACTAGACCTTAAAATTTATTAATTGCTACCTTGTCTAATTCCCTAATTCCTCTCTCTCCCCTCCCTTATTTAGTTTTCTGTCTAGTTTCTCACAAAGTTCTCATGGATTTTCAGAGAGCACTTTTGTTTGTTTGTGGYTTTTTTGACCWATGTTTTCAATGTATATTATTGACAGTGGAAAACAGGTAGCTTTAAGAAGAGAAAGATCGAGTTTGCTGCTTGACTCTAGAAAAAGAAATTATTGCTAAAGATAGTGGGAAACCAAGACAGTGTCCCTAAAGAAAGACTTAAATTCTTCCTACTCCCACCCTTGCACAGCTAAAGCAGTGCTGTCTGTGGTGAGAGACTCTTTCTTCTGTGCTGAAAAGGCAGCGTCTGGAAGACAGATGACTGCACAAGTGGTACCAAGAACAGGCTGAGGCAACACCAATTCAGCATCCTACTTGATGTGTCTGTTCCTAAATTATATGTGTATCCATACTGAAGAAATAGGACGTGTGCAAAAGAGGGTGGTCTGACAGGAAGATATATTTATTAGACAACACAGGCTTCTCACTGCATTTATGTAAATCCTTGTAAATCCTCTGTCCTTTGCACTTGTGCAATTTTTTGAAGTGCAGTGAAAAGGAGGGCAAGTATATTCAGCCTTTATGATTTGCTATGACAAACACGGGAACTTYTTCTTGTTCAAACATGTTGACACGTGAGTGAACTGTGGGTGTGTGTGTTCAGGTCCCTTCCCACCAGTCACAAAAAGTCGTGGATGTGCACTACTCAGCACAAATCAGGTGCATCGTGGAAAACAAAGGCTGTACTATTCCAGATTGCCTGAATTTATTAAAAAGGTAGGATAGGAAAAGAGACCTTTTCTGTATAACTGTAATGGAGATTACAGTTACAGTTAAACAGCATTATGTTTCACTTCTATTCATGGACCAAGCCACAACTCCCAGTAATGCAACAAGAGGCTCAAAGTGATTCTTCTATAGCACTTAGAATCATCTCTGCATTTCCCTCCTACACGAAAGTGCAATTTGTCTTTCAGCATTTGAGTTTCCCTTATGAGCTTGTATTTTAGACCAAAAAAAGCCATTGCACTTTGCAAACTAGTGGTGTACTGAATGTTACAAAATCACAATCCAAGTATATTCTAAAGACTCTGAAACCAGACAATTAACAAAGTGACCCCTGTTTTTAAGCAAATGCAGCTTTAGAGACCTTACCTAAAATTTTTTTGACTTCTGAGTTGGGAAATAACTGATGCTACATAGGCCAGTGGTAAAAGTGTTCAGTATGAAACAAATTGCCTAAACTCAGCACATGGGTCAGATTAAAGCAGCATAATGTCACTGGGTTTTAGGTCAGGATTTATTTTAGAAGGTATTCCTCCCAATTTTTATGAAATATGCATTAAAAACAATATATGAGTAAATTACTGTAAGACTAGAATCCTACACACTGAACATATTTACTTGTTGCCTTAATCTAATCACAAATAAGCCAAAAAACCTAAAATACATTAAAAGTCATGTGTGATTTTCTTACATTTTCTAAAATTTATGTATATTCTCAAAGTCAGTTGGCAAATATGCCTTTCTGGGGCATCAAGATACTAAAACTTTGGAATGGCAAAAAGTTAGTGCAGGGACTTATAAAGGGGAAGGGTTTCTTGTGTTTGCATCTTTAAGGAAGATGACATTTGCACTTACAAGCACCAACAAATGCACAGGAATTGTCTGGCCAGGTTCACACATATAATAAAGAAGGAAAAGAAAAAAAAGAGATGACAGCTGTCAGGTCATCACCACATGAGGAGTTTCTCTTTACTGCTGACAAGTCACCTATAGTGTGGTCCTACCAAAGTGCAGACTTTTGTACCTTAATACAGACAACATTTCTCCATTTTACTGCAGTGAACGCCAGCCTGGAAGCTCTGTCCTGGAAATGGTGTTCTCCACYACCAGCATAAACCAGTCTTAATTCCTGTTAAACACATCTTTGCACATTCCCTTCCGTATTGCATTCATACCAATTCTTCATATTTTTTTACAAAGCTCTAGAGAATTCACTGAATTCAGAATGAAGGTTCTTCTTAAGAATCTCTTGTATTCCATTCTAGCACAGGGCCTTTAAATGATCTAATTTGAAGCTAATATTTCTATTAGTTTCAAGTTC
This sequence comes from Parotia lawesii, assembly GCA_003713295.1. Taxonomy (NCBI): domain Eukaryota; kingdom Metazoa; phylum Chordata; class Aves; order Passeriformes; family Paradisaeidae; genus Parotia; species Parotia lawesii. The sequence goes on from RAHM01000183.1 coordinate 995,102, forward strand.
TATTAGTTTCCAGTTCATCAATATTCAACAGTTTCACATTTAAAGATGTAAGCCTATCTAAAAGAAAAAAAAACCCAACCCTCAGAATTCAACTCCCCAGTTTGTTACAAGCTGTGATTTGTATCCAATTTCCATGAAACATTGTGCAAACAGTGAACCATTCCTGGCTGTATTCTTTTTTTTCCCCTGTAAACCAGCCTGCGTTTTGGCTTTAATCCCCTGTATAAAATCAAAATGTAATAACAAGCTCTTTGAGCAAAATGTCATTCTGTCTAGCAACTGAAGCTGCAGCACCAAACTGTGCTAACTAGATCACTGACAGTTCAGCACTGTCAATAAATGACAGTATTGGTATGAGTAATGTGTATACTTAAGGCTACATGTAATGGGAATAAAGTGTTCTTCTATTGTCAAAAGTGTATCATTTCAGAATCTTCATAGCAGAAGCTTGCTCGATAGCTCAGCAGGCTGGCAGACAAGGGAGCCAGCAGATAAAGACCAGCCTAGTGACAGGTATAGCTGTTACATATTTCTGGAACATCATGATCTAACTGCAACCTTATTAGATAAACAGAGGTGAAAGGGAAGAAGAAAAAGAAAAAGAAAAAAGACCTTTAAAAGAATTGCCTCAAGCTTACAGGCAGCAGTACGTGTACTGGAGACAGTATAATTCTTAGCCCAATGACAGAGGGTTGATGACAATCATAACGAAGAGAGTCTGGTTTTGGTCTCACACCCTCAGCATTACATCCAAGTTAAAAACCAAACAAATACTGCCACCATCTCAAAAACCCCCAGCCAGTTTTCATAAAGTTATTTAAAAAATCATGTAGAGTACCATCACTATCTGTATTCGATCAGTTGAGTGCTTCTGACGATATTCAAACATGAGGCCTGATAAAGTGAACAAAAGCTCTGGAAATCATTCTGTTTTCTTACACAAGGCCCTCTCTTCTGCCCCCCAGGCTGTTCAGGACATTTACAGCTACACAGGGAGCAACATAATGTTGCTGCTATACTGTTTGTCCTTTATCCCAGGGGGAGGAGAGCTAAAAGAGACATATCTGGAAGGTGTGACTGACACATTAAGAAAAAAAGACYGTGAAAGTGCCTAGGGAAAAGTTTAGTTTATTAGAACAGCTGTCCTAGTCACGCCCCTTTCACGGCTACTGAYGTATGTTGATCTCCCTCAAGTTAATTGAGCAAAGCTTTCTCACTGGAGTGGGTTGACTTTGACTGGCTGTCAAACCCCACACAGCCACTCTCACAAATCCCCCTCCTCAACAGGGCAGGAGGGCAACAACGTAATCTGGAAGAGCTCATCGACCAAGACAAAGACAAGGAGCATTCATCAGATACCACCACAGACAAAACAGGCTCAGCTTGGGGAAAACTAATGTAGCTAATCACCAATTAAAATATATAGTTGCATAGCAAGAAACAAAGACAAAATATCTTTTGCCCTCCTTCCCAGGCTCAACTTCACTTCTTCATCCCCAATTTTTCTGCTTAGTGCTTGAGCACTGCAGCAGCCATGGGGAATGAAGGTTGTTCTCCAAGGGGGTCAGATGAGATCCAAGAGGTAGAAACTGAAGTTCCACCAGAACATGAGGAAGGACTTCTTTATTGGGCAGTGACTGAGCACTGGAACAGGTCACCCAGAGAGTGCTCTGGGATGACCCTGCTTGAGCAGATGACCTACGTGGTCTTTGCTAACCTGACCCATGCTGGGATTCTGTGTAATATGGGACACTGTGTCTCTTGTCAGTCCACATATAACATTTGTCTCCCTTACTGCTGATGTCAGGTTTTAGCAAGAAGATACTAAGTGATATAATTAATAGCTTAAGACCTACACAAGTAGGTCACGTTCAAAACTTCCCATCTGTATGCTTTTCCCTGTGCTGCAAAGTCCTGGATATGTGCAAATGGTACCAAAAAAAGGCTCCTTATAATATCTTCCTCTAGAATTTCTAAGGCCTTAAACCATGTTTTCTTGTTACTTGGGGGGGTGGGGAGGGGGAAGAAGAGTTTCTCTCTGTGATCAACAAAGTTACAAAGGAAAAATACAGGTTTGGGAGTTGAGCATTGACTATTCTCCTAAGGAATTTAAGCCGAGAGATTTTTAATGTGATTGTACTGGTWACACAAAGGAAATGAAAGCAAAGCGGATTAAGCTAAATTTAGTCCACCGCAGAACAAACTGTTCAGGAATAAAAACATTGGATATGAGGTACTCCTATGATGAATAGTGTTTTCTGCTCTCTATTTAGCAACTACCATCCTAACTCCCTAAATCAAGAATCAACAGGAAAAATAATGAAAAAGGCTTTTTTTTCCCCTCATCTTAGTGATTCCCTGTGCTTTTGTTACTATCTTTAGTTAATCCAGAAGACAGCATTGGATACACCACTTTAAAGTCACCACCCTCTAGGGACTGGAAATCCATTGGAGAAACAGTAAGGGTCTGCAGATACAGCTCATTCTAAAGGAATGCTGTGTTTACTTCTACACACTCGGTCTTCAGAAAGTAATTTGTTGGAATCTACTTTATGTTTTAAACAAGTCACACAACATTTCAAAGTGTCAACAGTTCCCTTTATTAAAACAAAACAGGACAACATGATACCAAAACCAGCCTAAGCCTTCTCTATCATTTGGTTGCTCTTGAGCTTTTTTGGATCAAAAGTCCACATAGCTCTTATAGGACTGTAGTTTAATGCACCTCACAGAGCAGCACCTAAATGTAAAAGACTTTTTATAGAGTTCRAGCTGCTATTTCCAGGGTGAAACCATGGTAAAGGGAGAATAAAAATATATTTTTGCACCCAGTGTAATTGTGTGCATTTGGGGGTGGGGAGCATTCATCAGTGTTGTAATGTTTTAGCTAAATAAGTACACAGTTTGATTTTGCCATTTATTTTATAATAGGTAGATTACTTGGGAAATATAACTGTGTTTGGACAAGAGATGGGAAGAGCTCTTCAATGCTCTCAAGTAGCCCATGACACTGCTTGGAAAACAAACAGACTAAAAAGCCACAAAACTAAAGCACAACCTCCTCATGCCCCTGAATCACACATTGTTTCCCGGTGTGAGAGGAAATCAGAACAAATAAAGAGCAGAACAACTCCAGAGAGATATGTGCTTTTGGTTTGCCTTTGATAAGTTCAGTCTGGCAGTCAGCTACACAGGACTGACATCAAGATACAGGAGATCAAGGACTGAAGAAATGAGACAGAGGTCAAAATATAGCATTAAGTGACTGACAGAGATTCAGGAAGCAATACACATGTGGACATGAAATTTCCCACAAAGGTTGTTAAAGAAGAATCATCAACCTGAAACCTTACAATTCACAAGAACCTACGCAGAAAAAAAATAAATAGGGAAGTTGAAGGAGAGTAGAGGGAAATAAGTTAAAAAAATAATCAGAAAGTGTTAATAGCATAAGTTTAAGGAATCTGCTATTTCTGCACAAGCAGAGAAAGTATGGCTAGGGTGTACCACAAATTTGGGAAAAGCTGTTCGTGTTTTGCAATGGATATAAGAACAGATATGTTGAATGAAAGCTGAAAAGAAGCTTCAGGCAAACRCTTTAGGCACTGAATTCAAAAGGCAAAAGAAAAGAAAAAGGAAGAGTCAATATTTTGCAATAACAATTGTGTTTTGAAATATAGACAATGCTCGTCCAGTTTGTGAGGCAGTCTGAAATTATACTGAAGCAACTGGATTTAAAGATGAGATTCCCAAACTAGATTTCATTACTTCTAATAGTTCTTCAACATTGATACATGCAACATCAGAAATACAAGTATACTTGCTGGATAAGCCTGAATTGATGTGTTAAGGATTGATCTCTTTAGAGACTTTTCTGTTTATACTCTTACATATAGCATTTCATCATGTAATTTTAATGGTGGTAATAGTTCTACTCGTCCTTAATAGTCTTTCTAGAAAGAAGTTTATATTATGAAAGAAAAGTAAGGAACATGCTATTAAGTAGCTGCTAGGAAAGAGATATATCCACAATGTCATTTTTAAATGCAAAAATCTTTCTGTCTTAAACATAAAAGGAATCACAACCCCTGTGTCTCATGAACCAAATAGAAGGAAAAAAAAATCTGGCTTGACACTTGTGTGGGACAGCTTTTTGCTCTACAAATACACCTGAACAATGAATTCAAATGGGTTTTTATCTTGTTTCAATCAGAAAGCTGATGTAGACAAAACCCTGCATTTAATAGCATTATGGCTCAGATATATGCTGACAAAACCCTGAAAATTCAAAAGCAAGAGCATCTTTTAAATTACTTATTTAAATTTGAAAGCTCTGGCTTTTGTGGTTTGCTTTGTTGGTATGCTCAGAGTGTGGCTTTTCTCTTTTGTYCACTTTTAATATACAAATTGTACTTTAGAGTCTCCAAAGGTTGTGAAACCTTTCTAGCCTCTCTGGATGGCAGACAGATGAATGATTCCCAATAGCTGAATTCATTCTGAGGATTTATTTTTAATGTTTACAATTTAAATGGTTAACCTCAGTTTTGCAACATATGATTTAAACAGTCTTCAGGGCTCTTGGGTATATGTATTTTGATAAAATTAACAATTACATAAAATCATTTACTACTACAGACAATAGTAGCTTCTATCCTTTGTCTAAATTCTTTCATTTTGTGGATTATAAATCCTGAGACCAACTGTTCCAAAGGCAATATTAAAATCTTTCAACACTAATTGAGTTATAGGCACATGTCCTACACTGATGTATCTAAATATCATAATGAAATTTTAATTGCAAAGAAAAGAGCATTTCTAAAATGAAATAATGTTTTTCATTTCTACAACACCCAGAGGCAATAATTCACTTATAGACTAATGGCCTGTAAAATTCAGCTTGTTGACTGTTAACTGCAAAATTCAAGCAGTGTGTAAGAACATGAAATGCTTCCTGTAGAATACTGGCTTTAGAACCATAGAAAGGCCTGGGGTGGAAGGGACTTTAGAGTTAACCTGGTTCCAATACCCTGCCATGGTCARGGACATTTCCACTGGGCCAGGTTGCTCAGAGCCCCATCCAACCTGGCCTTGAACACTTCCAGGGATGAGCCATCCCCAGCTTCTCTGGGCAACTTGTTTTGGTACCTCACCACCCTCATAGTAAAAAATTTCTTCCATATATGTAACCTAAACTCYCCCTCTTTTAGTTTGAGGCCATTATTCCTTGCTCTGTCACTACAGTCCCTGAGAAAGTTCCCTCTGGCTTCCTTGCAGGCTCTCTTCAGATACTGGAAGGTTACTGTGATGTCTCCACCCAAACTTCTCTAACTCTGGAGGCTGAAGTCAGTTTATTTAGTTCTTCATCTTTAGTAGGTCAATATATATTCCCCGTCTTACTTCTTGGTTTTACCCTGACATTAAAAGTAGTAGCAGATTCTGCAACTTGCGTTCAGCACCTCGCCTCACTGCCTACAGCAACCTGTAGACATCATCTCGGAGATAAACTTTGTGAATGTGTGTACTGCTTCAGGATTTGTGTGAACAGAAAAAAAGAAGATAAATTTTCTAGCTCTGAAAAATTCACAATCTTGTTTGCAGATAGAAGGTGCATGCACATGTAAGGAATACCTACGAGATTTTAAGTGCATTATGTTCAGACAACTTGCTGGTATAGGAAAAGATAAATACCCTGTCACCTCAGATTGTGTCCATATGCACTATCACTGTTATGCATGATGTATATACTCACCAGTTGACCTCCCTCTGTCTGTTATGTTCTGAAAAGTCATAAATGTAGGGAAGTTTCTCCATGGAAGGTGGGAAAAGCACAGCTTATGTTAGGGCAAAATTTTTCATAAGTTATTCACTCATTAAAGGACAGAATATCACTCGGGGATATGAGAAACATAGTGCAGAGTCAATTTAGAATGAAGGTACTAATAGACAATTTATGGATTTCCCACATCACAACCACTGTAGTGGGGAATAACATCTCAGGTGCGAGATCGAGGGTCAGCCTGGATACAGACTCTGAAGCTCCTAAAGTGCACAGAAGAATCAAAGCCTGGGAAAATAAGAATTCTGCTTTCAATTGGCCAGGGAAATCTGATCCTTACTCGAATAGAGCTACACAGTGCGTTAGAGACTGCACATTAATAATTTGCCTTTCACATGTATTTGTACAGATGTATTCTACACATGTAATTTCACAAGTTCTTAAACAAACTTTGAGTGTAAGTACTTGCGTAAGGAGAATCTACCTTAAATACACATACATTTTTTTCCAATTAAAGAAAAATCCCTGGATATATAGCATAACATGCCACACAATTTTTAAAAATAAGTTTTTTAGGTTTAGAATTGCAATGCATGAATCTAAACCATGGTGTCTTTTTGGACATTTTGATTCTGTTAATCACCTTCAAATACCAACTGCAACTATAACTGCAAAGACAACTCACCTAGTGAGTTGAAAAGAACAAAAAAAAAAAAAAAAAGGAGAAAAAGAAACCCTCAACCTCCTTCCCTTTAAACCATTTAAACCACAAACAAGAAACTTTTTACTAAAACACAGAAACTAAACTGAGAAAGCCTGATTTCCCGTGTTGAAAGTGCAGGAAATAAGGCTTTCTAATAATTGGGCTATCAAGTTATTGATAGAAATCTATAGCCAGGATCTAGTACATGTGCATATACAACTACAAACATAGATCTTGTTTTTCTGGGTGGAAAATTTGCTTTTCTAGGGCATGACTAGGGGGTTAAATGTAAAGTAGAGATTCTTTAATTCAAATACTTTGGAACTATCCTTAGTGGGTTTTTTTAATTTTGGAACATATTATGGATAAAAAAAGCTAGTTTAAGAGTTCTCCTTTCTTAGTTCCACTACTCGTGCCTGCATAAGCCTTTTGACACTTGACCTGTCTACATGCCCATCAAATATCATGAGACTTACCTGATGTTATGGAAATTTTACATGACAGCCACCATAACAAGATTACATTCTAGGACCCYGCTGATACAGGAAGTGAAGAAGAGACTTTTTTATAAAGTTCACTTCATTAATAGTGCTACAGCTTGAGCTGGGTGCCTCCAAAGAGGGAACCTGAACAGAGAAATCCCGGCATAGTTGTGCTGCTACAATCCAAGTTTCCTGCCCCTAAAGCAATAATTTGGACCAATAAGTATATCAAGATCTGGGGTCTTATACCTTATTAGGTTGATTTGTTCATTGTTTCATGGGGGAAAATATATTTTTCTGCAAGATAAAGTGTTTCTCTCTCCTGTTTTGMCCCCTCTTAGGCTGGTTTGAATGGGTTCTGTGGTTATCTTTGCAGCAGCTGCAATACAGTTGTTATAGTTCATGTATCACAATCTATAGGCTTTGTCTGCTCATGCAAACTACTATTGCTAAGTCTTAATTATATAATGGTCCTCTCCAGAACAGTCCTGCCTTCGTTTTTATTAACATTCAGGTTATTTATTATATGGGAGCAGAATATTTGTAGCCTCCAAGATGKAAGCACTACTGAGTACAGCAAGTGTTACAATGTTAAATACAAACAGTATGACAAAGATTATTATAAAAATCAATAACCCATAAAGAATTCATTTTGCCCAGGCTCTTAAATCTGATATCCAGGAGGTTAGCCAGGACCATACTTCTTGTAAGCTGGTTGAAGTATTATCCAATAGCATTTTATGCATTAATTTTACTTGCTACCAAAACTTCCAGACATTAGCTGAAATCCTCCCACTCTGGTCAACAAACATGCAATGACTGGTATTAATAATTGCACACACTCCCCCATGCGAGGCTAAGAARGTGTCTACCGACATTCTATTTTTCAGTGAAATTTCAGAGAGTTGTGAAACCTTTTTTTGGAATGTCACAATTGCACCAGCAGTAGCTTTGCCTAGAGTTTCTATTGCCACTGAAATGTTAACTAAGGCCTTTTCTGATTCACTCATTCCCAATCAGATAAAAAAACATAAGGAGTGGAATGCAGCTGGACTTTCTACTAATGAATTACTACATTTAGTCCTATGAACAAATGTTTGTACCATGATCCTGATATCCCAGCTAAATTTGAGAACAAAAATGTTAGGAGTTGAGGCTCCTAAGACAGAACTTCCTGACCAATCTCCTGGTAATTTTTTGTGAGCTCTCTTACCACATATCCCAGATCACCCTTTGCCCTCAGGTACAGGCCAAGGTACCTGGAAAAGTCCCCAACTATTCCTATTATTTATTTGCCTGTTGTTTGGTTACAATCATTGAGGTTGCTCACAGGAGCAGTATTACTGTAGGAGCATAAGTTGAGTGGGGCAGGTGCAACATTTTACATGCTGCTTATTTGTTCTTTGCTTCTGGGACTGCCACCTCCCTCTGTTGTGAGYGCGTGTGGTCTTGGTAGGAAGTAATATCTGAACACAACGTAGTCCATGAGATATTATTTGGTACAGAGATCCCTAATAGAGGAGTGCTTGAAGCTGAGAGGCTTGGAAGGAAAGCATATATCCAACAGTGAGTTTYAGTAGTAATTTGAACTATGGTTTTTGATCCATTGAAATAAAAATTTTCCTTCCTTGTAACAAGGCTGCATAAATTTAGATACTGTCTCATGCAAAAAAGCATGGCAACGGTTACCAACTTTACATGTAGGATCTCCATAATTTCCTCAGGCACTTGGAAACCTCACACCCAAGTAGGTCTGGAAAAAAATAAAACCTATTTCAGTTTTTAAAACAATGACCATGGTGGATTCTTCCTGCACTTCTTGCTGTTCATCCATTGAATGACCCTTTGACAACCACTTAACATGCAAGTGATGGATCCAAGCTTCCTGTCCTCTAACTTTTACAACAAAGTAAGAATTTAATAAGACTGTCTGCAGCCACTCCCACATTCCAATTTAGATTTATGGGAAAACACTTTTAATAAAATTTTATCTCCAGGCTGCAAATCATGTGCCTGTATCTCCAGAGATGTGGGTTAGTACCAGTAATCRTGATCCCTTTTAATTTTGAAACTTTCCTGTAAGTTAGGACATAGTGTGTCAAATGCTCATCTGCATTCAAGAAGCTGTTTTGGGCTGGGATATAAGTTCCCAGTATAGACAAGTGTCTTCCAAAAAGAACTTCATCAAATAATAGTCCACAGCACTGTCTTGGGGCATTTCAAATGTCCCATAAGGTTAAATTTAATGCTGCAGGCCACTTTAACCCTGTATATGTGCAAATTTTAGCTGTTCTCTCCTTAATAGTGAATTTATCTATTCACTATTAAGTGAATAGATAAATTATCCTTTCTACCTGTCCAGATGCTTGAGGGTGATAAGGGTCTGCAATCTTTTTAATTCCTAACCATTTATAAAATCATTTGATTGTTCCTGCTGTGAAATGTGACCTTCTTCTGACTCAGATTCTTATATTCCATACCTGGGAATAATTTCTTTAAGGAGACCTTTTATTACTCCTCTAGTGTCTGCTTTTCTTACTGGGAAAGCCTCCAAGCGTACTGATAATTGGTATCCTATAACTAGCAAATATTTATATCCACATATTGTGGACATAGCAGCATTGCTTACATGAAGTCTTCAGAACGGGGAAAAAGGTYGATTTCCATAAGCTTTATGTTTCACAATTTCTTACAGATAGGACAGGCATTAATAATTATTTTAGCGGCTGCATAGACACTCAGTGCCACCCATACTTGTAGCATTCAATTAGCCACTGCTTCCAGTACTCTGTGAGCTTTACTATGGAACCACTTGGTCACAGTAATTTTTTCAGTAAGACAGGTTTTCCCTCCCATTTTCCATATTGTCTTCATCTTCTACTGTTCCCCATTTTCTCCAAAGTGCTTGTCCTGTTTGATTGGTATAGTTTATAGTTTTCTTGGATGGTCCAAATTGGACTTCAAGTTCTTGTCTAAAGCAATTGCAGTGATCTTTACCACAAGTTGGCAAGACACAGGTTTTGCTGCTGTATCAACTAGGGCATTCCCTTTCCTAATTACAGCACCCCTTGTACAGGCTGGCCAGTAAACCACAGCAATCTCTTTGAGGCATTGGAAACYGTTTCATCATTTCTCAGTAAATTGCTGGGAGCTACTGATCTCAAAGGAGTGACTGGATTGGGTCTTACTACTCATGTTGAGAAATTCCTCAAACTTTACAAGGATTTTTCGCCTCTCCAATCAATAATTGGTAGRTATTACAGTGTCCTGTACGTCTGAGCTCCTGCAAGATAGAACTCTTCTGTGACTGATACCTGCAGTCTCCATAATGAGACTTAAGTCCATTTTTTGTGGCTACAGCATGAGACAAATGCATTTCTAATCTGTTACTTGTTTGAACCATCTAAATAGTTTATCAGCTGCAAGTGCTTACATTTCCTTAGGGGGTAATTATTTAAGAATTAGTACTTTCAGCATTCATCCAACTTTACTGTCCGCTGCCAGTCTGCATTCTATAAGAACACATTTTTCATCTCTTGCCTTCTTTTAGTTTACATTTAAGTACCTTGGCTTGTATTTCTATTTGCTTCTTTGTTATCTTCTCAGTTGGCACTACCAACTCTTCTCAATTTATGACAAGCTGTGAATGTAATTAACACTATATCCCCCTCCCACTTCCACAGCAATAATGATGATGTGATATGCAAATGACTAATTCCATCCTATTGAAGTAAATAAGTCTTAACTCTGATTTACATAACTTGGAAAAAAGCCCCTGAAGAACACTTGTCAAGTTTTTCCACTTTGATACAGGTACTTGAACTCACTATTTACTTTTTCAGACAGTTCTAATTCAGATCACCATCCCAGAATAACAAGTGTTAAAGTTTAAGAGAATGATCCCTCCACTCTCTCAAATGGATTCATTAAAAAATTCAAACAAAATGGAAACATATTTCTTCTAGATATCCAAATATTGTGCTGATATTTATGCAGTTTAATTTACAATTGCAAGTGTTTACTGTACATGTGCACATCAGTGGTGTTAGATGTTAAGGATACTTCAACTCCATCAACATAACTTTGAAAATATGGTTTATTATATCTGCTGTGGTMATTTCTGCACTTTGTTGTTTGTTCAGGAAATACTACAGTTTGGTGTGTTTGGATGGGGGGTTTATTCTGTTGTTTGCAGGGCTTTTTTTAAAGCCAAGTCCGTTCTTTATAAGTCTATGACCATTACTTGACAGCAAAATAAAAGGTTTACAGTGGCACACAGAAACCACTGTTTATGCATCAAACATCATGTGAGAAGGGGAGAATTCACCCGTGCTCATGTCATTGTGGGATTTATCCACCATAATTTACAGACAAGAAACACCCTAACCTAAGCAGCATCAGAAGTTCCAGCTTTGACGTGCTGACAGATCTCAGGTAAGTCACAGTTTCTGATGCCCAGTTAGACCACAACAATTTAGGAGTCATCTTCCTGACAGTTCCTTAACTCACACCTAGGGATCTGTGGTGCAGTCCTACAGGGTTTATAGCCAGGCAAGAGAAACAGGAGTATCATGGGCATGACTCACATCTTTTCAGATGAAGATACTAAAAGAGGCTGAGATGAGCCTCCCCATGAAGGCCTGTTCACTGACCACAACAGGGACCCATCACAGCTCACACAGATCGAGACATCCTTCATATTTTACAGCCATAGAAGTCAGAACAAATCCTTCCCTCCATCTTCCCTGAAGTTAAATTGCTAGAAGGAGCTATGACTTAATCTGAGACTTGGCAGCATGACACTGGAGCTTCAGCCTCTTTTTCTAACTTTACGTCATCTGCCTATCTCTATCTGCCAGACCTCACTGTGATGCAGATGTGAATTGTTTCAGTTAGCTTACCCAATGCGAAATCAAGACAAATTGCTCAGAATTTTCTTGGCTTTCCCAGCACAATTAAAAATATAGAGTAGAATTTTTATAATCTGAACATATTGTATATTTACCACTTGTGAAAAAAAAATGTTGTGCTACTGCACTTGCAGGCACCACTACATGGAAACTGTCCATAATTTTTACCTCTCTGAAAAYGACTGCTTTGTCAAAAACATGAGGTAAAAGAGGACAAGAACCCTATATAATTTTGTATACACCAAATTATCCTGATAGACAAGAAAGTGAGTATTCGATTAATTCAGACATTTAAGCAAATTTTGRAGTAATGAGTGTTTGCCATGTCTAGTTCTCCAACAGAACATTTTACTGGAATATGTTTTTATTATTTGAATTTTTGCATTCTTTTTCTACTTGCACACCATTTTATTCAGAAATTTTGTTTACATATCACCTTCTCTTTTAGGAGAAAAAGACACCCTAAGTCTCTAGATAACAGAGAAAGCAAGAAAAAAATTGGGTTATTTTCCCTTTTTAGCTCATTAAACCCAGACAGACCATATCTTGTTTGGTCCCCCCCTGCCCCGCCTTGATATTCTTAAGAACTAGATAAATACTCATTTTGGAATACAAGTCCTGCATATTACCTATTCTAAATTACAGTATCTATTGGTGAATTCTCTTCATGCGGGGTTTTTATTTTCCAGACTCTGATTCAACATAAGCTTCAGATGTTTCAGTTAGTCAAAACTTCTTGTGGTACCTTCAAGACATCTGCAGTTCATGATGATGAATTGCACAGACCTTGTACCATAGGTTTACGTCTATGCCTCCTTTGCCACAGAGAAGGATCCAGGATAAGCAGAAAATTGTTCAGAATGGGGAAGAAACCCAGCAGCCTGCTTCTCTAAAGGTTGTGCAGTCAGAACTGCTTATTACTCTCCTCTAAAGTCACTTTGCCCATCTCAAGCTTCACTCATCCCTCTTCCTCTTCCCCCCACCCCTTACAGTGACATCTCCACTAACCCCTTCCTGCTTAATTTTCAACGCACAGCCTCCAGAATTCCAGCTGCCCATGTCTCACAGTTTCCTCCTAGACATGTCTCTTCTTCCTTGTGCCCCAAAGACCCTGTCCCATCTCCTCCTTGTTCCCAGAACTTATTTTCTTGTTTTTACAAAATTGAATTTTGTCCTATCCTTGAGATGGATCAGCACTGACTGCACTGCCAAGAAGTAATTAGTCAACAGCATCTCTGAGACCAAGGTTAAGATAGTGCCACCTGTCTTTAAATAAACACAGTAAAATTTGTTCAGAGCAACAGCACAGAAGAGAGTGTCAGAAGCGCTGTTTTCCAAGAAATACATCTCTCTGTTACCTGTTGCAAAAATCCACAGACCTATATATTCCAAACACATGAGAGCCCCAAACATTCCAGAATCATCCACGTTTGCCATTGGGGGTACAGTCATCAAAGGCCTGGGACAGCCAACTTTAGATATCAGAGGTGATTATGTCTTAGCTACTTTAGAATTGTATTCTCTGTGGCTGTTGCCCACCCCCTAGCCTACTCTGGATACAGCCACTAGCAAGACCAACACAGACAATAGCTTGGAATTAAGAAAGGAAAAGAAGGAGAAGAATAATAAGGCAAGAAGCTGTGCTTCTGCAGCATCTGTACTTAACATAATAGTATTGAAATATTCTATGCATGCACCTCTGTGCAATAATCACTAGATAATCCCTGTTACCATCCACAGGAATCGTGCCTCTGCAGAGCTGAAATCACAGTAACAGGAAGATGAAAATGATTCATTCAGACAAAAAAAAAAAGTTTATTCTACCCAGAAAAAAAGCAAACCTCTTCTTCCAGTGCATTTACAAAATTATTTTCTGAGAGAAAAAAAAGAAGTAGCTTTCTTTGTCTTAAGTATATTACTCCATCTCAGATGACAAACATAATCTACAAAACAGAGATAAGTAGATAACATAATCCAGATTGTTACATGTTGTATTATCACCCTTATTGAATATATATTGTCAATAGTAGCACAGTTAATTGTTGTTTTTCTGCTATGAAAAAAAAAACTACAAGGACAAACTACTGCTGCCAAGAGTAGGTGTTCAGCTTCACCGACTCCAGGCAAGCTGAACTTGCTGATGCCAGCAAGGACTGTGACCCCAAGTCACACTTCCCTCAGAAGAGTGAGGGTGCAGGATACAGGACATGCTGCAGACTTCTATTTCTGTAAAGGCTTTAGCACAATCTGCATGCGGAGTGTGAAATGCGGCAAAATTGTAGCATACTGAAAGGTTGACAATGTCCTTTTGCTAACCTACTTCTTCAAACCAATATTCTCTCATCAGCTTATCCTTCTTCTGGCCCTCTGCTTGAGGTCTTTGTCCTCTTCCCCTCCTCTCTACTGTGCATTAGAATTGAGCTCTGTAGCTAAGCAGTCTTCTCCAGAAGCCAACTGTACAGGCTAATTTTATATTCTTCTGAAAATCCACTCTCCAGTGAAGTGTGCTTTGAGGTAAATTTGAGGTCCTTTTATGTAGTTTTTCTCCTACAGGTCTTTTACTGTTTCGACCACTTCCTTCTCTACTCAATACTTTATTAGGTTGCTGGCAAGTGTGGAGGCTATTCCTGTTCCTTTAACTCTTCATTCTGGAAATAAAAAATCCTACCTTAGAACTGACAGTGGAAAGAGTCAATGATATGTAGGCCTTGGAGCAGGCAACAAGAGAACGTCACTAATCTAAACCCCAAACTATTAAAATTACAGTAATAAAAAATCCCACTTGCTAAAGCTGCTGCACTGCGGCTGCTAAAGCTGTTGCACTGTGGCTTCAAACATTTAAATTTTCCCCAAGTTAGATACTTCTTTTAAGGCCTTATTCCAGAATCCTTGCTGACATTATGCAGATGACCACAGATTTCATTCATGCATATAAAGAGTTTTACAGAGCTTGGATTACCCTTATCACAGACCTAAACGTTGTAGTTCATCGCTTTTTGAGGAGAGTTGTTCTTGAATGCTGGACTTCTCTTTGAGTTTTTATTCTGTGTGTGGCTCAAGGGGGACAGTTTCTCATTTTCCCTTCCTTTTGTCTTTTTCAATTACTACATTTTCCATTTTCTTCCCTTCTTTTGCAGAGGCACAGCTTTTATTCATTTGTCCTCAGACCTCCACACTCCCCTCTACCAACTCTCATATTACCTACCCAACAGGGAGCTGCACTCTGGTAAAAAGCATCTGTTGATGACAGCCGAGTGCTGTGGGAATGCAGAACTGAGGACGAAGCATTGCAGTTGCCTACCTTAGACTGCACATCTATCCTTGTTAGCTACTGCTTTTTTACCTCCACTACATAAAAGACCAGATCAGCAACAGAGCACAGAGAGATGTTGCTTTTAAGGGATCACCTGCTGTCTCACCTACAGATATAGCTGCAGGTTTTCAGCAGACACAATGATTCTGCAGCTTTCTTCACCTCTGTCTTTGCCTTTGCCTCCATGAAAAAGCAATGAGCTACACTATAAYGACAAAGTACATAGATGCACTTCCCAGCTTCCCTTAAGGAGCCTTAGAAAAAGATGCCAGGAACAGTTCAGATCCACACTGAGTCCTTGTGTGGCACCAAGGACAGAACACTTCAAAGCAGAAAGCCCTCAGAAGCACAGTGCTCCTATATAACCCTAGTGCCTTGCCTGAAAAGTCCCTGGAGTCAGAAATGTTCTTTGGCTTGGTACTGTTTCCAGCTTTAGATCCTATGAGCAGAATAAGAAGGAAGCTGCTTCTGAAGAGAGCAGAAACCATGATGCTCGCTCAGTGAGTAATGAGGTATACTCACTTCTATTAACCCTGCTAGACATCCTGGTGTTCCCATCCAGAGATTGGAAAGGATGCAGTAGGCTTCAAACCTATTTTAAGTTTTACGTGCAATTAGTCAGGGAAAAAATAATTTAGGAAGGATTAGAACTTAAGGGCTTATACCACTAAGTGGCCTTTCCTCCCCTTGGCAGCTCCAGTCACTACAGACTTACCAGTACAAACACGCACTACAGCAGGCTGTGCTGAAACACAAAAGCTGGGCAGCAAGCACTACTTTCCCCAATATGACAGTCGCTGCAAATGAACTCTGAAAAGAGCTAACACAGGTACATAAAAAAGCTGGAGGCTGATAATGAGCAGAGCAGTAGAGTGGGAGAATGTAAAGCCAGCTTCTCGCCTCATCACCTTTCAGAGCACCACCCCAGCCACACAGCTTAAAGACAATCCAGGACAGAACTATGATTATGCCTGCACAACACAGAAACAGCCTTCAAGCCCCACGTGTTACAGATATACTCCTTTAGACCCTTGAAAGGCTTGCACAGACTGTTGGGGGTTTTTTTCCAACTAGATTTTTCAGAGGTTTATAAAATACCTGCTAAACCTTCAGTAAAATTGTCAGACAAGCAGGAAGAGACTTAAATCTCCTAGAATTAGGTGTCAAAGTTAATTGGATAGTTAGAGAAAATTATTTACTTGAAGCAGGTTACTTAGGTTCCTCCTTGTCTTGAGCTGACTACCTTCCTTGACGTAGAGAGATCTAAGGGAAGCTTGGACCAACTTGGAGCAGGCATCTATTTTTCAGATAGTGGGTCATTTGCCTCAAAAAGTAAGTTGTATTATCACATAACTATCAATATTGCTGGGACRTTTTGACTCCGCTTGCATTACAAGAGAGCTACAAAAGCCTGGCTGCTCTTCCAAACCGAACATGCAACACTAGACCTGGGAGTTCACCTTTCCTAATGTGATTYGATTTCCTTAAAAGAAAGATGGAGCTCTGTTGTATATTATAACAGAATCCAGAGATGGGGCAACTGGAACAGTAAGATTGTATAAAACACCACACATCACACCTGACACTGAGCATGACTCTCCATCTTATTTTTACACAGTTTACCAGAGGAAAGCAGTGTGGGCAAACCTGTCCACCACTTCTCTTCCAGAATGTGGCAGGTCTGCTGCTGGGCAGAAAATGTGATCACGCTTTCACAGTTATGCAGCGCCTGACAAAGATAATTTAGAAGTGCTTCAAAGAAAAAACACCAAAAAAATCCAACCAACCAACCAACCAAAATATCACACACACACATACACAAACAAAACCCAAAGAAAACCAAAAATCTTTGTTTCATGATTTCTAGTAAGTGATGAAACTAGAAAAAAAGTCACAAATCTGATCTTCAGTTTGTATTCCACAACATTTAGTAAAGCATAAACTTCAGGTCATAACTGTCTCCTCCTTGACAGTGCTAAACAGGTACTATTTCTACCATCTGTTCACCTCTTGTCAGAAAACTTAGAGAAGAGTACTTGATGCTTCCACCCTCCTGTCAAATTTGTTTGGAATTTGCTAGCTCAGTCAAAAGTATCTTACGACTGATTCACAGCCCAAAAGACAGACCATTTGGTTAGAGTCTTCTTTTCTCAAGGAAATCAGGGTAAAAAATTAAAGCCGTTTAGGATGAGAGGAGCATTCTTGATGCTTGAAGCTTTAAGGCTGATGATGTTCAAAAGCTTGAGAGGCTCCAGTCCATCTGACAAGACTTTACACTCTATTAATTCTTTTCACAGGAAGAGCTACTGTTCAAAATTTATCTTGTTAGTACAAGTTCAATACTTCAGATCACTACATTTAAAAGAAGAGACCCCATACAGACAAAATAGGAGATTCTAGAAAGTAACTGTAACAATACTCAGTTTATAGAAACCAAGACTGGTCTTCAAGATTGAAGTTCAGACTTTTCCTATTTTATTCTGTGCTATATCTCTAGTATTTACACAATCTGTAATGGAATCATTGCTCCTCTGATATTTCTTAAAGCAAAAGTTTCTGCTGCCGCACAAGTAACCCAGAAATCCCCTCTCCAAAAGGGGAAATTTCAGATATACCCCGTGTGTAAACAACGTCAACAACATCAAATATTAAAGTCCAAGAGTCTAAAAGTAAACCTGAACTCCCAGTAAATTTGAATTTTTAAATTCTTGGGGATTTTACTTTACCATGATCTTCGAGGCTTTAAACAGAAATATAAATATTTTAAAGTAGTAATCTTGAGCATTGTCAATAATCCCATTCCAGTCAAGCATTCTTTTAATGCTCAAAGATCTGGGAGTGGTCCCTATGAGTAAAGGCTGAAGAAGTTAAGCCTTCCCTCCCTGGAGAAGAAAAARCTGAGGCAGAAGAAAAACCTCGTCACAGTACTGCAATACTTAAAAGGCAGCTACAAAAAGGACAGGGGCTTTCTTTTCACAGGGACCTACATGGAAAAGCAATGGAAAACAGATACAAAATGAGGTTTTATCTCAGAATAGGAAAGAAATTTATTTTTACAGAAAGAACACTCAGTCGCTGGAATAACCTCCCCTGGGATACAGTAGAGTCTCATCGCTGTATGTTTTCAAGATGATTCACATCTTGACAAGGTGCTAGATAATTTAATCTAGGCTCCCTTTCCCACAGAAGTTTGGTCCAGAGGATGTTTTGAAGTCCCTTCCACTCTGAGCAAATCTAGGATCCCAGTTAGTGAATGAAACTATTCCAATTGTTTCTGTGAATGTCAAGGCCCCTTAATAACAGAGTTCTGGCTCTCCAACCAGTAAAAACACAGTTTAGTTTAGGCTAATATGCTATTTAATGGTCATTTTTCTAACACACCCACACCTGGGTACAGGTACGCATACCCACATGTGTGTTGCATAGCTACAACTAGTACCAGTTTTACTTCACAGCACATACCAAAAAAGGTTACTGTTGGGGTGCCTCGGACCACTTGGGGTCCGCCCGCTGTCCCTCACGCCATGACTACCCAATGGGCTGACGACTCAGAAAGCGAAGACCAGTCCGAGGACGGGACCCGGTTCTGAGCCCGTACCACTTCTCCAGAAAGTTCTGTTAAGTTCGGTTGTCCATAGGTTCGTTCTGTAAATCCCCTCCTCTGTAACCTGGCCATTGGTTTTGTGTCCTTGGGATCCTCCTCCGGGCTTATTTTCTATTGGGTGTTTTGTTCTGTACCACCCCTGTAGAAAAGCACAGGCAACTCTGGACCCGACGGCCATTCCTCCCCTCTGCTTTCGGGGAAATAAACTCCTGGAAGGTTTCACGGAGTGGTCCTCTCTCTTACCTCTTTTGCCTCCGGGATACATGAGGAACTTAGACCTCTGGGTCTCCTCGCTTTTGGGTACGCCTGCTGCTACAGAACCAGTGCTGCCCGAACACGCGGCCGCCGAGATCCAACACTTTTCAGTGCGTGTCTGCGGGAAAGACGCTGCTGCCTCACGAGAGTGGGACCTGTGCCCCCCGAGGCTGACCCATCTCCCAGGGCAGTATCAGGTTACTAATATTTAGCTTCATTCACTACTTCGCCTTGACTAGGCAGGCCTAGTTCCCTTAAAACTTACTAAAAAGATGCAGAATTTTACAAGCTGTTTCACAGAGTCTGCAGAGTGCAGTTTCTTTGATTAGAGTACAACAGAGAATGGTTTGCAATTCCTATTCAGAAACATTTTGTGTATTGTCAGAAACTCTTGATGACATTTCCCCAGCTGTGATCTTTTATTTCAGCTACGTTTCAGATATACATCACCTGCTCTTTCTCTAGTATTTAACCTGACTTTTGTGGTCACAACTACATGACAATTGCAGAAATTTCTTGCGAGAAGGATGTTTAAAGGGACAGATAGCAGAACCGCAGAAGAGAGGCACCACAGATATAGAACCATTAAAAATGGAAGCCAAAGGGAACAGCAGTGAACATGGTGCTGTGAGGCAGGGTTCCACTATTAAAAAATATCAGCTTTCCTTTAAAAATAGCTCCCTTGCTGCCTTAGCCACCCACCCCTCCCTGCTCCCTCCCTACTTCCAGCAGCTCTGGTTATGCAGTTTCCTCTTCTTCTGCATATAAGTTGCCCAAAGCAAACCAATTGTTGCAGTTCATATAAAGGGAGAAATCAGAATATTTTTGGATTATCCAGGTTTTCATTGCAGACATTTTTCCCCTTAAGCACTTTTCAAAAATCTCCTTATCATGCTGGACTTTTTAATGGTATCACCTCAAGCACACCATTCAATTCTGTAGTCTATTCCGAAGAATGCTTTTATTGCACTTTTTTTTTTTTAATCCAAAAATCTACTTCTGTAGAAGCTACTCCCACAAACAGTGTTCTGCAACAAATTCTGGAGAAAATGTAACTCTACAAGACACTTATGGAAGGACTGCAAAGTCTGTGTTTTCAAGGAGGGCGAAGAAAAAACCCAAAACYCCCGTACCTTGCTTTTAAGTTTATACATGAATAGGAGATATTAGGTATTAGACCACAAAGCTGTCTACTGGACCAGTATCCAGACATACAGGGTTTCAAAAAAAAMCATCTTAGAGGGGATTTTCTGACTTTACTATGATATAAATATTTCTGTTCAGATCTACCTTCTAGATGATTTATTCATTATAACTCCGAAGAAGAGAATGAAGAATTGAGTTTCATGCTGGTTGCGTCTGGGATGGATTTAATTTTCATAATAGTATCTAGTAGAGGTCCATGTTTTGGCTTTGTGCTGCAAAGTGTTTTTTATTATTGCTGAGCTGTGCTTACACAGAGTCAAGACCTTTTCTGCTTTTCAGACTATTCCACCAGTGAGGGGGCTGGGAGTGCACAAGGAACAGGGAGGAGACACAGCTGGGGCAGCTGACCCCAAGTGATCAGAGGGATATTCCATAACATGTGGTGTCATGGTCAGCGTATAAAAGCTGTAGAAAGAAGAACAATGAAGATGGAACAGAGTGATGACATTTGTCTTCCCAAATCACCATTACATGTGATGAAGCCCTGCTTTCCTGGGGATGGTTGAACACCTGCCTGCCCACAGGAAGTAGTGAAGGAATTCCTTGTTTTGGTTTGCTTTCATGTGCAGTTTTCACATTTCCTATTAAACTGTCTTGATCTCAAAGTTTTCCCACTTTTACCTTCCCAATGCAGGGGGGTGAGCAAGCGTCTTGGGTGGGGCTTGGTTGTCAGCTGGGGGTAAGTTAAAAGAGGTAAAAAGGAAAAGCAAACTAGAGTGAACAGGACACTGCTGAAACATTCCTTTGCCGAGATAGTTGATATTTTGCTATAAAAGTATGATGACAGTTGAACAGATAAACACACCAGCCAACAAGATCTGAGCTCTTGCAGAGTTGGTAAAGGTAGTTTACTTCTAATTGTGTAGTGAACCGTCCCTTGACCATACCTTGCATGGCTAAGGTGGGAGCAGAATTATTCATACCAGGGGCAGCTGTTGGCTGACTAAGGTGGGGAATGAGGCATAATCAGTCACCCCTGAGAGCCTTGGAACACCACTTACATTAATCATAACCTGAGTGGAATGGTATCATTGTTACCAGACTTTTGAAAAACTGCAGTGGTTACCAAATCAGATTATGGCCTGGATGAAAATTGACTAATGACTAAAGCCAATCACCTTGAACTCTATTAAGACCAGTCTTAGGTGAGGCCCTTCAAGCTCTCCTGGATGGCAGGAGGCTGTGCCAGCATCTCCCTCTGAGTGTGACACTTCTTAGAGATCACCAGCTCTCAGGTCTGCAATACTTGGAGGAAAATCACCAAAAGCTGATAATAAGGCCTGGGCCAATACCCCCCACTCCTCTAGGCTCAACGCTTTGTCCACTGAGAAATGCAAAGGCGTTCAATTTGAGTATTTCACTGAAGTCAAGGAGAATTTTTGACAGATACATTCATACATTATATTTTATATATATACGTGTGTGTGTGAATTGATCCCTACACTCTCTTAGAAGTATAGTATGAATATTGCTATTTCAAATCTACAGTGACTTAATTATAATATATCCTATTGARTTACTTTCTAAACATTCAATTGATCAATGATTAAGTGCTGGTTAAGTCCTTTAGACATAACTGTTGACCAGGTTTGGGACTAAGACTGAATCCAGCAACATCTAGATTCTTTCAGGAGTTCAGAAAGCAAGGAGTGGTGAGTGTGTCTATTCTGAACCTCAGGACTCAGTGGGAGGGTTTTCCTTATCCTTTGCATCCCCATTCTCCATTCTAAAGTAAATTTGAGCCAATTTTCCTTTGCATGTTTCCTCTGTGCCACAAATAAAGCAGTGAGCCTTACCTTAGAGTCTTATCACGCTTTCACAAATTTTATCAAAACCTGCCTTTGACTATACTGTTGATGGTGATTCTTTAAGTGACCCAAACTACTCATTTGCATCACCCCCATCATCTACACAGAGGTAAGAGCTTGCCTGGCAAGTACTCACCTTGAACACATACTGTTTATGCTCAGAAATTTGATTTTTCACCTGACCAGGAAACTGTTTCACAGATAAAGCATTCACTTACATCTCCAGACCACCAACAAACCCTTCCAGCCTACTACTACTCATGCAAAACCTTTCAAACTACTAAAGAAGACAAATTGGTTATCTCACAATGTAAATCTTGGGCTTAAAGGTATAGAGTACTTAAAAAAACCCTAAACTTGCCTTCCACTTTTAATCCACATTTATTTCATCTGTCACTGGTAATCCTGGAGATCATATCACTTTATCCTCTTTTAAATCCTTCCTTAATACCTATCTCTCCTGCAATACCTACAAATCTCTGCCAGATGGGACTGTTTAGACTAATGACCATTTGTGACTACTTTCAGCAAATGCATCTTTCTAAACCTTCTCTCATTACCTGCTTTTTCCACTCTCAATATGTTAATCTAATTATTTATTGACCATGTAATATCAAATTCAGATATCTGAATAGTTTCTTTTACAAATAGAACTACTCTAATAATTTCATATCTTTCAATAACTAGCATCTGGAGGCCTGAAAGGGTGCCTTGGAAAACTGAGGATAACAAAGAGGCAAAATTACTRTTTAGAGCATTATATAAGAAAAAAAGTCCAATTTCACACTTTTAATGGAATTTACACTTATAGTTAATCAAGAACTCAAAAATAAATGAACACAGAACAGCATTATTGTTGTGGAGATTTTGGGTGGTAGTTTTTCATTTTTATACTCTCTTTCTTTTTCCTGAAGGGTAGACAGATAAAACAACGTGAGAGGAGCAGTACTTAATATGAAAAACTAAAACTGACAAGGGCTTCTCTCATAACTTTAAATAAGTCATGCAGAATAGCTTCTGCATCATAAAACATTGACACTTACAAGTCTAAAAACAAATCAAAAAACCCACAATTTTTTCTTGCCTTATCCAGAGTTCAACCAAAGGCATGAGAAGCTACTCACAGCAGCTTCATGCTACCGCTTATGTCTTTCTCAAAACTGAAAAAAAATCTTCAAAACATTAATAAGTCTTAAGCCATTTTTGTAACAATATTTTATTAAAAAAAACCCCAAAAAACAAAAGACCAACATCARCACAACTTTATAAAAAGATTATTATCCTCAGATATGCTCATTCAAGCATAAGCAGCCCTCATCTATGCAGTTCCAAGATGGTATTCACTACCATCTTTCTCTCCCCCTTGCTCCTCAGATACACAAACTTCTTTCCTCTAAAAGTACTCCTCTCAGTCACACASCAGGAAACCAGCACACACTAGTGGCTATTAAAACCCTTCTTATATCCTGCTGGGAGAGTAACAGGTGCAAGGGCTGAACTTTCAGGTGAATCCAGGTGAGCTCATTTGAAAACCGTTCCTGTGTTACAGGGGCTTTTCCCATTGCAGACTGCAAGTTCTGGCCTCCAAGAATTATTACTTTGTACCAGTATCACTGGAGGACATTGAAAGTAATAAGATTTGTGCATGGAAGAGCAAGAGGACAGATTTACTGTGTGTTCAGAAACAGTGCGCTGTATCACGGATGTGGAAATATTGGGCTCTATGGTTCTGTGTGATGAATCTGCCCTTCCCTGGGCATGTCCAGGCCACTTATTACGGATAAGTGGGTAGATGTRCCTGGTGTTGGATTTCCAGTGCGAGGAGTAGGCTCAGAGCTGGAGACGGACCCGTGGGAAGGACACAGCACATACCTCCAGGCAGCACACTGGCACTGAATAGGCAATAAGGAATTTCTCTTCTAGTTTCACCTGCACTGCTGGTCCCAGCTGCAGCCCTCATAAAGGATTATCTCTTAGAATCATAGAATCAGAAAAGCATTTAGGTTGAAAAGACCTTTAGGATTGTTGAGTACAATGATTAACACAGTACTGCTGAGGCCACCACTAGAACATATTCCTCAGTGCAACATCTACATGTCTTTGAAACACATCCAGGAATGGTGACTCCACCACCTCCCTGGACATCCTGTTCCGATGTTTGACCACCCCTTCAGTTTCCTAATATCCAATTTAAACCTCCTGTGGCACAACTTGAGGCCACTTCCTCTTGTCCTGTCACTTGTTAATTGAGAGAAGAGACCAACCCCCACCTGGCTGCACCCTCTATTCAGGTGCTTGTACTGAGTGATCAGGTCTCCCCTGAGCCTCCTTTCCTCCAGGCTGAGCCTCCCAGCTCCCTCAGCTCTGCTCCTCATCAGGCTCCAGACCCTTCCCCAGTTCCATTGCCATCCTCTGGACATGTTCTAGCCCCTCGATGTCCTCCTTGCAGTGAACGGCCCAGAACTGGACACAGGATTTGAGCTGTGGCCTCACCAGTGCCCAGTACAGGGGTATAAGGACAGCCGTGGTCTTGCTGGCCACATTAATGCTGATACAGGCCAGGTGCCACTGGCTTCTTGCCCACATGGGCACATTCCTGGCTCATGTTCAGCCAATTTTCTTTTTCTGAACCATTCCTAATATGTAAAAGATGCTAATATTACTTATTTTCCTAAAACTTGCAAGACACTACCTAAGTCTTAAATATTTGATAGTGACAACAGCAACAGATGTTTACAAAAAATGAAATACAGTAAATGTATCAATTTTGTGAACTTTCATACATTTTCATGATTTAAAGTGTTCAATGCTGTTGATTTTTTTTCCCCAAGCTACAGTTCTTTAAAACTTGAGYAATGAAGTGAGAGTAAAAAGAGAGGCAGTAATTTCTGAACTCTCCAGATAATGCTCAAAATTTTAAAGTGAATTAAAAGCTCAAAAAAAAAAAAAAAGGTAAAACGTATCCAGACTATCAAAATAGAAATCCTCAAACCCTAGTTCTTGTGTATTTGTTGGTTTAAGGTTGGTTTTGTCTGTTTTTTGGGGGGGTTGGGATTTGGGTTGGTGATTTTTAAGTGTACTAGTTTTAAAGTCAGTCTTTTCATTTGGAGAGTGAGGCTAGGGAAAGGGGATTTTATGCTTTATAATAACTCCCCATTATCAAAAACCTGAGACCTGTATGAAGATTTAGAATTCCATGGAGGCAGAGAACAGAAGGAAGAGAAGTAATATGAAAGAGAGAATAAAGATTAGAGCAAATATTATAAGGAATTGGCTGGTTCCTTTCTGTGTACTCTGCTAACATCCAGCTGGCAAAAAGCCTTCTAGCACACGAATGGGAAATTCTGCCAGAGGAAGGACTTTGCAACCTGAGTGAAAGAAGCCAGGGGCTGTATTGAATACAATAGGTTGAAGGCAGCGGATTTGAAAGCTGTTCATAAAAAGAGACTTTAATCCTCTATATAGGGACATACTAAATCAGTTCAACAACAATTTTTGGTTGAAAATGCWGTTCCAGCAATATTAAAATGTTTTACTTTGTTCCTGCGTGACTTGCATATGCTCAGGTGAATACAGGATGCTATTAGCTTGCASTACAATTCCATCTTACAGATAACTTTCTGACTCTAAATACTTCTGAATATTTCACTCCACACAATAGTGGGGTTGTGATTTTCATCATAATTTAGTACAAGAGTAAATTTAGAAATGTTGGAATTATCTCCAGGTACCCATTATGTAACTAAAGAGGCCAGAGGACTACAGATAAAGGGAAAGATCAGTGTTGGAGTTCAGCCTGTGTTTTCTGTCCCAGCCAGCTTCCCACTTTCTCCCTCCTCTTCCCTTCCCTCTTTCTGAGCCCACCAACCCCCATCCCTAATCTGTCTCTGGTGTGCCCTGGGGACAAGGTGTGATACTCCTGCTCAGGGGCAGGAACCTGAAGGAGGGTCCAGCCAAGGTGAGAAACAGCGAGTGTTGGAACACAGGACAAATGCTCACATGGGATTCTTGACAGACTGGGAATTGTTATGCCAAATTTAAGAAACATGGGAGGTATATCTGCTGCAGAGAGGATGGAAGGTGAAACAGCATGTTCCCCTTTCCTATGGAATTGCTAAACTCCTTTGTGTGAAATTTTCTGATACACCTGTGTGAGCATGAGATCCAGTAAGAGAAAAGGTATGTGCCTGAGTAGGTTTGCTAAAATTACAAGCAACTCAAAAAGTGATCTTTTAAATAAAATTACCAAATAATAACAAATGTTTAGCAATGATATAAAATAACTGCATTTTTTTGTGCAAACGCCAAGATTTTTTTTCTAAAAGGACCACATTTCAAATGCTGAGTAGAATTTTTTTAAAGGTATAAGGGAGCTTGCAACAAATATAGAGAGCTTGCAAGAGGCAATTGGATTTTTTTCTTTTTTTTCAGAAGTGGGGGAGAGCACTGGATTGAAGTTGTTCTAGACAATAAGGTTGCTTTTTATGCTGATTAATTGATTTCTAAAGACTGTGTTAATAAGAAATTCGATTGAGCACTTAGCCACAAGTGGAGTTATATAGGTTAGGTGTAAAAATATCTCTACCTTTCCTTCCAGCTACAATTAGTGAAAAACTTCCATGCTCATGGCTTAATTTCAATGGATCTTTGGAAATATTTTCTTCCTTACTGAATTTCTAATATTTTTCAGATTCAAATTCTAATTTRTCCTTAGGACTCGGGAGGCCTGATCTTGTCTAGTCTCTTTTTCTTTCTTAACACRATTTATGACAGTATGGGCTGTTCTGGCAGCAGGCAATGTTTTCCAAGTTATGGGCTATGACCTGAAGGCAGTGGATGTAGCAATAATCTGGTGAAGTAAAAGTTAGCCTCCCAGTGATGTGTTTTGTATCAAAAGAGAAAAGCATCATGTGACTRATTCACAGAGGAGAAATCACTAGACAGAAGTTAATCATAACCTGTGAAGTTTGTTATAATAGGGACAGTGCATGATGTGACAAGTGCTGGCATGCTATTTTTTACATATGGTAAATGTAAGAGAATGAGACAATGAGACAGTCTGCTTTAAAAGGCTGACAGCTCTATAACCTTCAGCCCAAGGACTGAGTTGCCTGTTATGCAGGGTTTGGTTTGTTGCAGCACARCTCTGTGACCTTGGCGCAGTTTTACTAAGAAATTGTTGTTGGAAGGGAGGTATGTCAGAGCCACACAACATAAGGCAAGTTAAAACCTAGACTGACAATTGAGAAGCAATAGTTAGCAGCTCAATGGCTTGAAAGAAAAAAACACTGACATGACAACTTATTTGAAAACCACTTATAAACTGTAGGGACAAGAAATGCAGGCAACTAAAGTGTAGCAGCATCAAGAACCAGCCCTTTCCAAGGGACAGTGGAGGCTGATCCTTGCCCACTTGGCCAAAATCAGCCTGGGCAGCAGAGGCTCACCAGATGTCTCACTGGTGGTAGTGAGCCCATTAATGCTTAGCTTGATACACAGACACAGATAGTTTGGGTTATTAATAGAAAAATCATGTCTTGCATTCTAAACTGTGTGTCTGTCTATCTATCTGTCTGTCTGTCTGTCTATATCTTTCTTTCAAAGTCTTTTTGTATAAGGTAAAAATTTTGTCCATATATTAAAAGCAACCCTAAGAAAGAGAATTAAAGCTGAATCATTGAATTATGAGATACTGGTGAAAACTGTTGGCTAAATGTTACAAACACATGTCTCAAAAGTACAGGTGTAATACATGTATGGTTCTTCACTGTTCAATTGCTTTATTACAAGTCATTAGTTCGAAGAAGAAAAAAAAAAGATGTCTRTAAGATTATAGAATCAGAATGGCCTGGGTTAGAGGGGACCTTAAACATTATTTAGTTCCAATCCCCCTGCCATGGGCAGGGACAGCTTCTACTAGACCAGGTTGCTCAGAGCTCCACCTTGAACACTTCCAGGTATGGAGCATCGACAGCTTCTCTGGGCAACCTGTCCCAGGGCCTCACCACGCTCACCGTAAAGGATTTATTCCTAATACCTGATCTAAACCCACTCTCAGTTTGAAGCCATTTCCCCTTGTTCTGTCACTATATGCTCTTGTAGAAAGCACAAGAATGACAGAAGAATGACAGAAGAATGACAGAAGAATGACAGAAAAATCACAGTCCCTCTCCATCTTTCTTGCAGGTTCCCATGTGAGGAATTGCTTGATAATATTAACCCAGTATTAGATGTTACCATCCTACTGAATTTATATAAGCATACATTTTTCCTTTTAGTATGTGAAAAGTAAAGTTTAGGAGGAGGGAAAAAGAGCTTCTGACTGTGACTCTAGATAAGCAGTTGGACAGCCTGCCAAGGCATGTTTGAGAGTTGTCATCAGTGGTTTGTTCAGTGCTAGACAAGACACCACACATCCAGGATGTGTGTAAGCCACCAAATCAATATCTCTGCTGTGCTGAGCTGAGCTAGGTGACTCACTAGAATGGCTTTCCAACTGAAATGATTCTTCAAAGAGTAAAATTCATGAAAACTTCAAAACTCAGAACCATGTCTCTGTGTTGGTGTGTGAAATCAAAACTAGTCCATAGTCATAGTCTTCCAGCAGGAAAGCAGTTATAGAAATGTGATGAAAGAATAAAGTGGCAAATAAAAAATCCTGCAGGAAATTAATTTAAGTTCAATTTTCTTAAAGGACTGTGTTTGGGGTTTTTTATTGTTGTTATTTGTTTGTTTTCTTTTTCTGTTCTCCATTTAATACACATTATTTAGACAAGTAATTAGCTTGAATTTGGCTTAAATAAAAACCTGTTTATCAAAACATTGTACCATAAAAGAAAGCTGTAAGACAAAGAATAATGGAATGGAGAGAGAGTGAGAAATAGTGTGATGTGCAAGAAATATCTCTAGGGAGGTTAAATATAATCATAATTAGTGAAATGCATATATTTTACAGCCGTATAAAAGAAGTGATCTCCATCCTGTTCTTCTAGAGCAGTTCTCAAATCATTAAAAGCAAAAGAGAATTTGTGGTTTTCCTTTTTTTTTTTCCTTTTTTTTTTTTTTTTCTGGGAACCCTCATTATTGGCAGAATCAAAAGCCAAATAAAGGAGTTGTATGAAAATTGAAGGAAATATCTCAATATTAAGAGTAAAGATTATATTTCAACTTCTCTCTGGATATTGTGAGCTTCAGTCCCAAGGACACTCTGTTGATTGTTGCGGGAGTATCAATAAGCTCCTCTTCACCCCAAGTAGTCTGTGAAGTTTTGGGTGCCACAATATAAGAAAGGTATTAAGCTGTTAGAGCGGGTTCGAAGGACGGCAGCAAATATGATGAAGGCGCTTGAGGGGCCATATGAGGAGCAGCTGARGTCACTTGGTCTGTTCAGCCTGGAGCAGAGGAGACTGAGGGGAGACCTCATTGCAGTTACAATTTCCTCACGAGGGAAAGAGGAGGGGCAGGCACTGATCTCTTCTCTGTGGTGACCAGTGACAGGGCCCAAGGGGATGGCCTGAAGTTGTGTCAGGGGAGGATTAGGTTGGATATCAGGAAAAGGTTCTTCACCCAGAGGATGGCTGGGCAGTGGAACAGAGTCCCCAGGGAAGTGGTCACAGCACCAAGCCTGACAKAGTTCAAGGAGTGTTTAGAGAATGGTCTCAAGGAACATGGTGGGATCGTTGGGGTGTCCTGCACAGAGACAGGAGTTGGACTCAATGATCCTTTTTGGTCCCTTCCAACTCAGAATATTCTATAATTCTGTAGTTAATGACTTAGTTAAACATGTCAGGAAAACTATCTAATATATATTTTTTAAAGTCATTTTTTTCCTGTCTTGTGAACTCCGTGATTGCCACAATCCCAGAAGTGGAAGGGTGGAAATGAATTCAGTAGCACTTTTAGTGTTTACTTTTACCAGAAGATGAAGGAAGAAAGAAATTGTCATTTAAATATTTCAAATTCTCATAGGGCCTTTTCTTTTATCATTCACAACAACTGCAATTTTCAGAACACTCTCTCCTTTTCTTGCAGTTCTTCCAGAGAAATCTTAAGAGCTATTTATCAACTAGGTTGTTTTCATAACAGAAACAGAAAGTTTTAAAAAAACTTTCAATAGCAGAAACAGCAATATATGCTAATATCTGCTAATTCACATCAATTTATACATACAGAGAAAAATCTCAGCTGAAGAAATTTAGCAATTTTCCAGTTAAATTTTAAGTATTGCTCATTTTTTATGTTTAAGCAAGAATTCTCTTGATATATCTTGTCTTTCAATGATTTGGTTCCCATATGCGTATCTTGTTGTCAAATTTATTTTAAAAATTCAAATTTTAATCCGGAACCTGAACACAATTTAAGGTCTTAAAGAGTATGAAAGAAAAAAAAAATCTAGAAGTGTTGCTATTGATTGATTTAGTTTATTTTTAATGCTTGGCCTAAGCTACGTAGGATTTCACAAACCAGTGTTAACTGCATACCAACAACTTCTTTTTCCCCTTCCTCTCCGAGAGGACTTTTGTACTACTATTCAAATGCTCTCAAAAGGAAAAGTTTAATTTAAAAATTCTTAATAACATTAGAAATCAGAAATATCAATAAAAATGATTGCATTAAATTCTCAGCTACTTTCTTCTTTCCCAGATAATTTAATGTCTTAACCTTGGTAATGAAAACAGGTGAATCTTTTCTAATGTTGTTTCCAACYGGTTTAAATTTTGTTCCAATTTTTTACCCCGTTTACTCAGTCCTCTATAGCCTCTCTGGGAAAGCAAATGAGAAGTGTTTTCATTAATTTTAGTTTCTGATTACTTTTACAAAAACAAAATTCTAGACTCATAAGCATAACACTCCTAGACTTGTAAGACTATTTAATTTCTGTTGTTCTTATCCTTGCAGGCTGCTGAATACTTTGATTAGCACTTACCTGGATTCTTGCTAATTTTAAACATGGCCACAATGTAATACATTATGAGAAATGTGAAAAGCACAGTTTTCTTTAGTTACTATGCCACTCAGACCATCTTCTACCGTGAGGGCACTTGATTACAAGTACACTGAATTAATGTGAAATACAATATTATTGCACAGAAATTGTTTGTAAGTGGAATATTACCCCAGGAGATTTTTAGATTAAAATCTGAGAATAAAGTTGGAGACCTTTTAATATCTGTAAATTGAACAGGACTGTGTGAGAAAGGGTAAAGGCATGATGATTTATTCACCTGGACAAGATTTAAGATGTACATTTATGCAACATTACTCTTCATAGACCTACATCTCTGTCACTCTCCAATTTTCAGAAACTAGCTTTGAGGCCTGTAAATTCCACACAAGACAAAATTCAGCTGCAAATGAGCTTCTTTCCACTGCAGAATTTTGGTAGGATCACCAGAATAAGCTAGGATTAGTATTCGACTTTGGTTTTTAAATGCTGTAATACAAATTAAACATCTCCCTTCTCAACATGATAGTCCAGATGTTATATCCAGCTCAGGGAGCCTCTCAGCCATCAGTTGCTCAAAAGCAAGAAGTATTCATCTCTTTGCCCAGTTTATTATTATACACTGCCTAGAAATCCGCTGCCAGCCCCTGTTTCAGACATGCTTTTGGCATTTCTCAGTTGTAGATCTCACTTTCTAGAAGGGATATTGGACCCTTAAACTAATTAGAAATTCTAAAACCTCTCAGCTTTTCAACCACGCTGCCACCACTGACCCTATGGAAGGCCCCCAAGTTTTCACCTCTTGTTGTGAAAACTTGGCAGTCCTTTGTAAAGCCTAAAATAAAAGCTACATATTTCAGGAACATGCAGGCATGGCTTTGTAAGCATGTGATATTGCCCAAGGCATGAAAGTCAGGTATGTTTCATGCACTGAAGAGTGAGTTGATACTGTGTTTTGTAATGGCATTTTTAATTGGTTTTCAGTACCATATGGCTCCTTGTAGATCTGCAGAGCAGTAGCATGGCAGAAGGCTGGAATGTACTAAGGTTGTTGCAGTGGTGATTTTATTTGGCTGGCAAATTTAATTTCTTTTTCCTTGGATGGTGGATTTGAAATGCAACGTAAGTTCAGTCATCTTCATCAAATCCAGCTATGCTGAGAGTGTGACTTACTAGGCATTTCATGTAATATATGCTAGCTTAGGTCTATGTCATTTATCTTCACTTGTGAGCAGACCTCAGAACTCACTTGTGGTAATGTCATTGATGATTTATTAGTCTTCTCACTTGTGAAGATAAATGTCATATCAGACCTCAGTCATCATCCCTTCCTTCTACATATAAATACAGATTTAGAACAGAGAGTGAGAAAGAGAATAAGGGAATATTCCCAAGTGGTTTGTGGTTAAGGGATGTTAAGCTTTCTGTGGTAGATATTGGACATTTACTTTAATAAATCTTGTTGTTTGAACATTTCTTCTTTGACATATCTCTTCAGGCAGATGCCACTGAAACATTCAGGTGCTTCCCTTCATGCTGCACAGAAAGTTTTTTTTTTAGGAATGCCAGCAGTGATTGGTAAAAGCCCTTTTAAAAGCTTTACCAGAGGAAATGGCTGGCAGAGAGGTACATTTGTCAGATCCACAGAAGGGCAAAGTCCCCATTTAGAAATGAAACCTGAATACCACTTACGTGTATCTTTGGTCCAATTTTACGGGCTTTCATATATCACTCAAAACTCAAAGAAAGAACTGTGCACAAAGTAGAATAAAACAAGACTGAAGACTGAGCACCATTCTGGCTCATTTCTAAGCTTCCATGGGCACTGTGTTACAAAGGATCGCAAATCAGGTAAATCTGATTTTATCTTTTGAGTCTTAAAGGCTGGGATCATTCCTTTAATGTACARGATATATTACCCAGATGAAGTTAAACAGTTGTGTGACAGGTTGAATTAGAGTTATTACAGATATGCCACTTGCCATGATGCAGATATATACGAAAGGGATACAAATTGTGCCATTGTAATTTAAGTCTTCATGAATTACTTTCAACAGCTGAAGAGGTTTAGATTATCAGAGCATCTGCTTTGTGGAGTGACTTTCTGATGAAAAAAACCCTCAAACAACAAATAGTCTTTTTCAGTGTGCAGTCTTTCCTCAGGATGGTAAAAGGCACTTAGGATTGGTCCACTTTACTTGTCCTGGTGAGAACACATCATGAAATCTGAACCCAGAAAGCAGCTTGATTTCTGTACAGAAACAACTAAATTGCCTTCCAGAAGAAGGCTGGTTATGTTGACAGCTATCATGTAGCATCATGACAGCTAAGCTCACCGAGGGCACTCACACCTCCAGCCTGGTTGCTTCCTGTAAGCGCAATCGTTCTCAAGGCTTTCGTTTTCCTGCATTCATTCCTCCTGCAGGTCCCAAATTGGATGAACTCCTGGCCATGCTTTTCTGCTCTTAGATATTTTTCAGAGGGAAAGAAGGCAAAAAAATAAGAAGTCTTTTGGAATCTGTCTCTTATGAAATGGACAAGGAATAGTTTAAATTTATATGCTTGTGTGCTTGCATAAATAAATAAATAATTTTTATGTATATATATATATATATGTACACACATGCACACGTATATATAAAGGCACACCATGGCAACATAAAACATATTGAAACACCCATCCTACATGTTGCAGTCATATCTTTCTGGAACTTGTAGATATCATCCCAAAAGGAGCAGTACCTTTACTAATTGGATTTCAGTTAACACTAAATATTTCTAAAGAAAAAGAAGCCAACACATGAATATAAATGCCTTATGACATATGTCTGTCTCAGTGTTAATATGATTTATGGGATTTTTGGACCATAGTACAAGCTCTTCACAAACTTTTTCTGTCATGGCAAATATGTATAACTTCTCTATTTAATGCCGCTGGGCCAAAAGGAAGAGAAACGTGGGGTGAGGATGGCTTTTATTTGGAGTACATGAGATCTGCCCAGAGTTATCATGCTGAGCTTTATAAAACACACAGTCCTCATTTCTCATTGTTCCTTTAGAGGAGTTTATGGCTATCTGCCACAGCTCCCCTCAGACACAGGTGTTTACTCCAGGAAACCTGATATTAAAGAGAGATGTGTTAACCAGGAGCCAGGAGTATCTGTCCCTAGAGACTGGCCCAATTTTTGCAAACACAGATGGGTAGAGCATGTGGCAGGGTACCCTGGTGAGGAAGACTTGGTGGAAACCTCTAAAACTGGTTGAAGTGGTATGGGAGCTGTTAAAATGGGGCTTGCTTCTGAATCTGTACAGATATTTTTCACTGTGGGCTAGCCAGCTGGCCCATCACTATTAACGACATCCTGAGAACGAAGGTGGAATGCAAATGTGTTAAACCAATGGCTGTATTTCACAGACATACAAAAAACCAAACAAACCCAGGGATAATCACCTAACATAATTTCAGCTTATTTTAGCATAAAATAGCTCTACTTGCAAAAAAAGATTTCATTTTAGATTTGTGGATTTGCCAAATAATATCTGCATTAAAAAAATTGCTGCTAGAAGCAAGGCACAGGATTTGGCTTACTTTGGGTAGAGTACAGAGATTTCTGTTTCACAAACAGCTGATGATCACTCAGCTCATCACAAGCTCAGGAGAGATACACTATTTATATTATGTGCGGTGTAGAGATTGCTTCAAGAGCAACTATACTGTGGAACTATGTAATTCCTAAGAAATTGAATAGTACCCCGTTTCTGGAAGTCTCGAAGGACATCTGAACACCTGTTTTACAGATAGTATCCCTGTGGTTTAATTCTGCTATTAACAAATCAGAAATCTGGTCAGTGCTTCAGGAGAGTAAAGCTGAAACACTGACAGAAAAGCATAGTGGCTTATTCAAAATATCAGCTCAGCACTCTGCTTCTGCCTTACACCATTGTGCTCTTTATAAAAATATGTTAGAAATGGTGTAAAAAAATAAAAACYCTAAACAGAATGCAAACATATGTTCAGATAGAGAATCTCGTTTCTTTTTGTCCTCAGTCTTTTAGACCTTCCTGAGACCAGCCTGAAAAAATTCAATGTCCAAATCAAATCTATCTCCATAATGCTGACATTGATTTAAATCACCCCAGAAACATAGCATCAGTTGTGTTATGATTAAAAATTAGTCCTTGCTACAGCACAGGCCAAGTCAAATCCCAATACTGTGAGTGTATAACTGATTTTTCAAGCTTATAGGGATTTAGACAATGCTTAAATCACTATGTATATCTATATATAGTGGCATTTTTTTCTAAAATAATTCACATAATTTTATACGACACAAAAGTAATTTTAATGCAGAAGGAAAACTTACATTCATCCTTTAGTCTTTGTAACAGTAAAAAAAATTGCTTGTTTCTTTGATATGATGCTATTCATAACACCTACATCCTCTAAAGGGCCACAATGTACATCAAAATTCCTTTCACATTGCTTGAATATATCCGGGGCATGCACAGGAGAAGTTAATCTGGACTGAATATTTTAGTTAACATGCAGGTAAAGAGGAACTGTATATATTAATGCCAGGGAGATCGTCCAGCACTCTGTGTTCGTACTATGTATTTGCTATTCAGGAAATACAAACAAACAAGTAAACTTGTAGAAGTAAAGAAACCTCTCTTCCAAGCTTTTCATGCAGTGAGTTTGGCTGAAGAATCAAAGCACAGTTGTCTGAAGGTTTCCAGATGAGAGCAGCCTTTTTCCAGGATGAAGTTACTAAATACTGCACAGCATGAAAAGCCAAGAAAAGAGAAATTATTTCCAGTTTGTGGAAGCATTCTTTCAAACAGAATTTTCTCAGCCCACATCCAACCCT
This sequence comes from Parotia lawesii, assembly GCA_003713295.1. Classification (NCBI taxonomy): domain Eukaryota; kingdom Metazoa; phylum Chordata; class Aves; order Passeriformes; family Paradisaeidae; genus Parotia; species Parotia lawesii. The sequence continues at coordinate 1,030,971 of RAHM01000183.1, forward strand.
GCATGTATAGACACAAGAGAAAGGGCGAGAAGCATCCTCTTATCCCCTCTTGCTGTTCAATTAGCCAACTCATCAGAAATTTTAATGAAGTACAAATACTGAAATGCGTCCTGTTGTTGTTTCAGGGAGAAAACAGGAGTTTAATCAATATCTTGTCTCCAATGCTAGCTAAAAGTCTAATAGAATTCATATATTACATTGCTATCTTGCRTGTCATGCTCTGTGTTTGCCTGGGTTCTTTTTTTTCAGGGAATGGTTGGATTTCATCTGGCAAAACAATGCAACCAATGGTAGCAGAATGTACCTTCTCATACCAAAGAGTGCAGCATTAGGAATAAGCCCACACATGGAGTTTTGGTTTCCTGTGGCTGAATTTGTTTATTTTATCTCAGAAAAATGTTTCAGTTTGCATACCTATTCTATATGCTTATTATTTATTTTGCACAGGGTGGTGAATTCAGCCTGGTCTGTGTGTAACTGTGTGTAATCGTATCTTTGTGTATAAAAGTCAAATTCAAAGCTACTTCAACTGAGTAATGCCAGGCAGGAACTGTGCCACTAATATGTATTACATTACAGATGCATTGGTAGAAAAAGATGACTATTCAAGACTTTAGGGCCCCTTTTTTCATCTTCTTCAATAGATTTATYTAGTGGACTGAAATCCCTAGATTAGATTTTGCTATATATATTGAGTTATCTATCCCTCAATAATTTCACTTTTCAGATGTGGTTTTGGAGATGATTGCTGCATTGTGAAAGGAATCTGTATCCTTGCTGACTAGGTAACATGAAGGTATCACTCAGGGTACTATAGCCCATTGGAAAAGCAGCTGTTTGGTCAGACAGCTGGAATTGTGAAGAAGCTGACACATAAGAGATAGGTTCTTTCTTTCTCTTTTTTATTTTTTTTCCTGGAAGGTCTAAGGTAAGTTATAAATTGTTCAAATATAACAAAGGCTTGGAAGCGGCAAAACAAGTTGTTTAAAAATGATTCACAGAAAGAGCAAGAGTGAATTTTAACTTATGCTATGCAAGAAGGTTTGTAGTATCTGGTGTACCTTTGAGTGAGGTCAGAGAAGGTGCATTGAGACGGAAGACAGCTGGTGGCTAAGAAGAAAATAACAAATAAATAATGAAGAAAAGGTTTTTCACTGGGATAATTCCMTGAATTTGCTCAAGGCACAGTTGAAAGAGAATCATAGGAGTGAATGGGTCAGTGTGGGTCTGCTCTTTCCAGCATGAGCAGGTCYGTGTACCAGCCTGAAGTGTGTAGGATCCCAGCCTTGGGGGGATGCTCCCACAGTACTGAGTGCAGGTGAATCTCTGGGTACTGCTTTCCTTTGAGTCTCTGCGGCTGTTTACAGCAGTGTGAGTTTAACCATTGACCCTCCTGCTCCCATATCCTAGGCTGGACCAAAAGGAGTTCTAAGAATTTCTGTTTAGGTCACTGATCTGTTAAAAATGCTACAGAATATGTCTTCTTACTTTAGGGGTGTCCTTATAAAACTAATATCTCAATATAGTGAAGTTGTTTACCTATACCATTGTTTTAAGGATGAGGTTTCTCTCCCTACTGTTAATTTTTATTCCAAGTCATTAGTCTCTCCCCATCTGAATTCTGACTGGAATTTTGTTCTTGGCTAGTATGTGTCACAGCTGAGTTTTGGTGGGGATCAGTGTAATTTGTAAAGCTGGAGTAGCTCAAAGGCTGTAGACAAGAACTCCATCTCTATATTTCAGCTTCACTACTGTTGAAAGATTATACCCAATGAGATAAGTGCTGATTATAGAGTGTAGTCTCCCAGCAAACATTTTAGTAATATGAAACAATCATTCCCAATGGTATTTTAAATCTTGCCCCCAGATATTTTAAATGTAATTCTCTATAGAGAAGCAATTAATATTCTAAATGTATTTGTCTCCTCTAAATAAGGTTTGGTGTTCCATGGTCTGGTGATCCTCTAGTCTGGGAAGCACAACATTCTGAGATCTGGCAGCTTTCCCAGGATTATTCCTGAGAAGCATGAGGGAAAACTAGGATACGGCAGCGTTTATGGATCTTTGATGCATCTGTTTTGGTGGCAAGGTACACACATAAAAGTTTTTTCTTTGGCTTAGCTTCATTATTTTTTAACATAGCAATTTGGCACTGAGGGCTGAGAAACAGTAATATTTAGGTTGTTTCTTTGTTTGTTTCTTTTTTTTTTATAAATTAAATGTGTAAACCAGTGACAAAAATATTTTCTCTTTGTTTTCTGTGGTAATTTCAGAAAGTAATTGTTGTTTGTATTTTGCAACGACTTCAGATTAATAGCAAATATGCACCATCAATTTGCATTGAAACCAWTGTTAGATAAATAATAATTACTTGGCAAAGCGCTTGCTGAAAATGCAAAGTCAATTAACTTGAGCGTTGTTCTACTCTCAGCAGTAATTTATAAAGGTTCGGTTGGTGGGTTTTAATGGTATTTGTGTCTTTTCAAGCAGCTATAGCATAGAGCTAACATTAAGTACTTAGAGAACACTTTTAACTCCTGTCATTATTTTCATGTCTTTTAAATGGCAAATATCAGCAATTTGATGACATCCAGTAAGTGGAACTACTGCCACCAAAATGCTCTGCTTCTTTTGATCTGCTTATAAATGTATAAAGAGATGCACTTGCTGTTTTAATAGCACTGGGCCAGATCCTACTGACCCTTAAAGTAATTTTTTCAGTTAGCAGGACAATGTTTGTCATGGCCTGAGAATGAGACAGTGCCAATTGATACCAAGAGAATTACCAAGACTTACACATTTTATGGGTTTTTTTCAGATTTATATTCAGGTCAAGTTGAAATACTATTAATTCAGAGCACTTTTATAGAAAACGTGGTGCCATTATCCCTCATAACTATGTGTGTCTCTCTAAGTTCTAGTTGTTTGGGGGGTATTTTGCTTTTTGGGTTTATATCTTCATTTTGTGAACTCTCCACAGTGAGTAGAGAAAAGGGAAGCAACAGGAACTCAAAGAAGCTAGGGAAGAAGCTTCTAGGTTATGAAATCAATCTCTTGCAGCACCATGCTATTCAACCCTTTTAAAACTTACTCATTTTTCTTATAAGTATTCAAGTTCTTTTTGTCTGCATTATTTTCAATGAAAGACCTTTTCCAAATCTGATAGGCAGGAAGGCTCAGAGCCCATTTCTAAATTAAATCTAAATTTATTCATGTTCAGCTTATGTCTATTTGTTCTTGTGCCAATGTACTCCTTTAGCTCAAATGGTTATTTTCTCTCCCTTGTGTTCATTTCCTTGTTGTGTCTAAAGACAGCAATCCTAATCCTCCTCATCCTTCCCTTTTCTAATCTAATGAAACAAGTCCTTTTGTTCATTTTTCATGAGGAAAAAAAATCTTTTCTGGATCATCCTTTTCTGTACCTTTTCCTCTTCAAATTCACTGATCAATTTATACATTCAATTTATTGGTGACAGAGCATTTTTTTTTGTGTTTCTTCAGCAGAATGGGGAGAAAGTTCTTATGTGCTCTCCCTTATTTCCTACCTCTACTGTCTTCAGGCGCAAGTTTGCCTTTACTTTGCCTGCAAAAACTAGTAACCACAGTTGAAATCTAGAATGATTTCATCTGAAAAGCTCTCTAAATCATGTTAACGGGCATAGAAAAACACCCACTGATTTTTGCTGTTTTAGAAACATTATCTCATTATGTTACTAAACAATTATGGGTATCAGAAGGCACAAGTAGAGACATTTATCCTCCCTTTGATGCATATGCAGGACTGCAATAAGCCCATTAGACTTGGTGAGATTTATGGGTGTTTATAATGGGAATAACAGGCCCCAGTGGGTGGCAAAGGGAGAGGAGTCTGAACTCGAGATTGGAAGCCAACAGCTTGAGCTCTAATTAATGCTGAGTGAACATTTTGAAAAAAATAATGTGTTAAAAAATGCTGTGCTTTTGTCTGTTTTGTGGATTATCTTCCACACTGTCCTAAATATCCAAAACCTATTTTCGGTTTGCCTCAGCTTGGAAAAACCCATTTCTTTATAAGAAGAAACTGTTGCCAAAGCCATTTCTGAAATTCTCAGTATTTCTCTGCCTTGCCAGATATATTGAATTCTTTCTAGGCTGGGACACACTCTTGCTAAAAAAATGGGTAAACTGAGTCTTTCCTGTAAAGTGGATGTAGGGAAGAAAAGAAACTGGAGAATTGAGACCATAAAGGACATAAGAGCATTTTTGAACCTTATCTTTCCATCTTTAGACAAGAATGAGATTTTGGCTATGTAGCATGGGATTTAATCATACTTGTCTTTTTTCCACAGATGTTCTGAAAGATACTGATGTGGTGCTTGTCTGGCAGAATTTGATTTCACTCGTGCCACATTTTCACCAAGTAATTAATTATATGTGTACATGAATGTAACACTATTTTTGTTAAGTTCTYATCTGATCCTTTCTTGGCTGATGTGATTGCCTGTAGAGACCCGAATGCATTGCCATATACATCCTACATACAATTTTATGTTTGCTGAGTGTGTAAGTTTTAACCCAACATTTGCATCTTTTCCATTTTTTATAATCAGTATTTGTGGGTGTGGTGCAGTACTGTTTGCAAATATTATACTAATATAATTCTAACTTTCTTTTCCGTTTTGCAAGGTTGTTGCAATGGGAAGATGCTTGATTTAAGTCCTTTGCCAGAAATTTCAATTATATTTTGTGTATATTAACTAAATTGATCTGTATTTTGTCTGTTTTGTCCCTATTATGGCAACTACTTCTATTTTGTTGTCAACAACTTTGTGTTTTTCTCTGTTTCACTGCCAGGGTAGTGGCTGAATTGTTGCAGAATTGCTCCCCATGGCTCACTGTCCTCTTTACCTCCCTGTATATGTCACATTATTTCCTGTACAGCATCTGCCAGTTATACTTAACAGAAAAGAGCCCCTTCCTAAATTCCATCTTGTGACCTCGTGACCTTTTGGCCCTGTTTGCAAAGACTGTAGACATTTTACAGCTCTCTCAGCCTCCCTTGCAGAGAGGGAACAGGTGTGCTTTCTCCCACACACAGTTTGCTTCTCTGTTTCCAGCAGCTGACTCCAATATTATGCCTTTAATTAAAAATATCTTGCTAATATTTTGCTTAATAATTTTTGAGCTTGCACGTTACCTAGCAACAAATGAAAATTAGAAAATWATTTACTTTTGGGTCACATTGTGGTTACAAGTTGTCATATCAGCATTTCTGTATTTCTTTTCACTTACAGCAGTGTTTTAGACCTTACTATCATTTGCTATCCCTTCCTGTCAAGGCAAGAAAGTGTAACTGTGACCATTATTTTCCATTTTACTTCAATTCTGCCATTTTAACTTCCTGAAGCTGCTAAATACTATGAAAGTTAAATTTCTTCCACCAGGGTAAATTAACCAGTACATATGTAGGTACTCTTCAGAGACATGAAGTTATATTATAAGATATCTCTTTATAGCAAGATATATGCAACTCAGAACTATATCTCCTCAGTTGTTTTTCATTCCATCAGGTTTCTGATGGATTTCAACTGGTCAAGTTTTTTAACACCTTTGTACAATTATAGATTTCATCTTATCAAAGCCATTGAGCATTATATTAATGATATCCAGCATGATCTGCAGAATCATAAATATCAATGATGCCTGGCATACCTGTTTCTTCTACAAGAAACAAGGGACCTCGTGGTGGATTATGTCTTGGACTAACATTTTAAGTTCAATCCTGGTCAAAGGGAAAATGTATTCCCTACCTTGTTACAGTCAAAAAGCGTATGATTTCATTAGTAAGCACAAATGTACTCAAGGAACTTGCGGAAAAATTGCAGCTTAGCAAGGCACTTTATGAAGCCCATGTGAACACCACTTCCAACTGACCCATGGTTTGATCTCTTAAAGTAAAAACTGCTCTCAGAATGTATGTTCTTTAGCTTGTGCCTTAGTGCACATGCCTTGCTTATTTGGTGAGGAAATTACGGGCTTTGTATGATAAATTAAAAACTCCTCAAAACTCTATCAAATAGTTGCTGATTACAGTCTGATCTGTGTGATCAGGTATATCATCTAGTTTGTTCCTAACCTGAAGTACAGATAATGCATCTATAATATTAAAGTTCTAGCTTTGCATCATAGTCTTTTGCTTTAGAAAGAGCAGTCAGTAGGTAACATAGCGGAGAAAGTAACTTGGCCTTTCAGTGATGCTGATAACAACTGAAGAGAAAGTGAGTTTGATGGCAAAGCTCTGGATTCAATTAATCTAGACACTCCACACCCTTTCAGACATTGACATCCCTTAGCTGGCAATCAGCCTCTGCTCAGGGGAGGTCCAGAGCTGCACCTCTGGCAGTGCTAACACCCAGCTACTTGGTAAAACCTCTCTAGGGCTTTGATTTAGCTCAGTGATGGTGATCCCTCAAAAATATTTTTCCAGTGTTTCACTTGAGACCTGCCTGCTGTGAGAGAAGTGTTCCAACACCACAGACCACAGAACTGGTTCCTGTTCTGAACAGRCTTGTCTGATTATCTGATGTAGTCAGTCAATCATCAGTAAACAAAAAGTCATCTTTCCACTTATCTTTGAAATTTTTGTATAACTGGTTCTAAAGTTAAATGGGAAAGAAAAACACCTTGAACTTGGATGAAGTCAGATATGATACAATTCTTCCTCAGCAGCACATTTATCAAAAAGAGGGTCATTTTTATGTCTGAGTGTCTAATTAGTTGGGTGCTAACAATATTTGGCCGCTGAAGATTTAGGTGGCATTTTAGAAACCTCTGTGCTCTGCAAAATCTATGCCATGGTAGACAGCTTTACATTCATAAAAGGAACATAAGTTAGTGGTCTAATTAAAAGAAATTATGAATACTATAAGTTACAGGAAGTCCCCAGGGTGCTTCATGCACAGTAGAATTCTTAGGGTATGAAGGAGTTCATAAGGAAGTTTCTCCAAATTAGAGATTCCCATCTGGGAATTGTACTACAGAGGAAGTCACTTCTCTGAAAAAATTGGCATGCAGGTCTAAGAATAYAGAACTGTCCTTGTCAGTCCTTAACTCAATTAAATACAGAAGACATGCTGGAAATCACTTTAAAAAGGCAAACCTTATAATTCTTCTTTCTTTTTTTTTTTATTTTAAATCTGCCAATTAGTTATTTGATTTTGTATTTTACCAGACTGAATTTATCTTATTTTCCATCCAAATCTTGTTTGGTACTATGAATGAATTTAGGTTAATCTGGAAAATACTGATATCCCACTCCATGGGATACGATGGACATAAAACTAAAGTAAAAAATTAATGAAAATGTGCCTTTTATTCAGCCCAGTGTTGATGATTGACAAGCTCTGCAGGTTTTCTCCTTGCTAAACTGCAAGAGATGCATTCAGAGAGGCAAACCATGAAAGCCAAGTCTTAAGTTAGAGGATCATGAGAAAGTGTGAAATCTGTCACAGAAACCTTGTGGCAGGCGCAGAGCAGCAGGAAAGGACTGGTTTCCATGGTAGAGACGCCTGTCCATCTCTTAGATTATTGCATTTCTGACCTCTTCAGTCTTGTTATGTGTTCTCCCAAGAGATCCCAATAGTGCCAAGAGCTTTTAAGGTTAATCATGAAATGGACCAGGCACAGCTGGGTGATGGACAGTAGTCTCTGACCAGGACCAGAGAAGACAATCTGGTGCAGCAGCAACTTGAAGTGACACAGCTGAACCTTCAGGACCTTGTTTTGTAGAGTGATACCAACCAGCTCCCAAAGGCATTCGGGTTTTAACATCCTGCTGACACCTTTCCTTCTGATAAGATATTTTTTTCTCTGCTGCTTGTGCTTTGCCCTCATTGAGTGGTTCAGAGAACCATGGAATAGTATCACAAATTATTTAGATTGGAATGGACCTCTTACAATCATCAAGAACACCTATGAACAGAGTGCTGACAAGACCATTGTTAAATCATGTCCTTCAGTGCCACATCTACCTGTCTTTTAAATGCCTCCAGGAATGGTGGCTCCACCTCTTCCCYGGACAGCCTCTTACAATTCTTGACAAACCTTTTAGTGAAGAAATATTTCCTAATATTCAACCTAAACCATCTGCGGTGCAGCTTGAGGCCATTTCCTCTTTTCCTATCACTTGTTACTCTGGAGAAGAGACCAACATCCAYCTTGTTCATGACTTTGTTTCTAACACTGACATTCTTTCAGCAGTGAATAGAAAAATATCTTCTGTTTAAGGTGAAAAATAGGAAAGTGCAAACCCAMGAATATAAATGAATTTTTAAATTCCTAGAAAAGGATCTTATTTTAACCTTCTTTTTTCGCTTTTGAATATGTTATAGAATCATATTGTAACTGAACCTCTGATTGAAAGTTGATACTTYGTAAAACCAAGGGACATAAGGTAATAATTAAAGTAATTCAGCAGGCAGTTGTTGCTGAACTTTTAAACTTTTACAAGGAGAAAAGCTATAAGGTACGAAGCCTGAGAAAAGGAGGGTGCAGTAGAATTACTGGAAATGTTAAGGATACAATTAAAAACTAGTTGACCTAAGGAAAGATGACAGACATAATTAAGCATACATTTTTTTTGGTGTGCACACTGCTAAGTATGCAGTAGGAAGGCCTTGAAAAGAATTACTTAATGATAGTTTAAAGAATATGTTTCACCTCCCATGGCAAAATTTTGCAGTAGTTTCTGACTGCCCTCTGTCTGACTCCAATTTAATTGTGTGTCACTCTCTTTTGCCTGCTTGCCTTTGACCTATAGATACAGCAGGAGGAATCACTTTGCCTTTAATATGCCAGAAAACTCTCACTTTTGTACTGTGTGCATTTTCCAGTGTAGCTACTATCCATAAAGGCCATTGGTGTAAAGTGCAAGAAGACATGAACACAAATCATGGCAAGCAAATGATCTCTAATACAGAAATGTTCCATTGTAAATTAATRTTAGCTTATCTTTACATTACATTGTAAGAGAGAGAAAAGAAATTAAGGGAAAGGAAGATAGGAAGGGATGTGACTAGAGCATTTTGGCCAGAGGCTTGTAAGTGTCACTGATCGCATTTTAATGTTGAGATTTTTATGCATTCAGAATATTAAAACTTCTATCACATTTTCAATTAAAAACTCACATAGAATACATGTTGTAGTAATAGCATGCTCTCCAAAGAAATTGATGTATTCACATTCTGAGGGAATGGGAATGTTCTAAATTTATAAACTGAGAGGTTTGCTTTGAGAATTAGCTATAGAACATCTTTTACAAACATCTCGGGACATTGCAGACTCTCATTACATTTTCTGTACTAGATTCCATTTCTTGAATAATCTCTGTCTCCAGGGCAATTATTCATTACCATTTAGGAAGAAGAGGTTCAACGTCAAGTAAACAACCAACCTCTTCAGAGAGGGAGTGGGGCATACTGAACAATGATCTAGAAAAAGATTAGGTTTGGGCAAAACTTGTGTGAAATTCCACCWCTGATGAAATCTCAGCAAATTTCTCATGAGCCCAAATGGAGTATTGAGTATTGTAAGTAAGACACTGAAGTATTTCAGTTGTGCTGCATTTTCTACTCAGGGTTTTTGACAACTAGGTTGCCTAATGAACTGACTAATTTTTGGGATGCTGTTTGACGTGAACTATGTTTCTTTAAATAGTAAGAGGGTCCAGTTGCAGAACTGTGATCCTGTTAAGCTCCTCAGCAGTTTAATGTCTTTCCATTAAGCACTTCCTTTATGAATATCAACAGTTTGTTGTATCCAGCAGAGTTAGACAGAGGAAGTATTAACCCTAAATGGAAAAATTCACTCCCTGCATTTAAGCACCATTCTTTCTATAACAGGACAAACCCAAAATTTCCTTAACTTCTATGAAAAAAAGAAAGACCTAGAATAACAAGTAGCTTGATCATGCCACTACCTTTTTCAGGGAGCATCAATGCTTAGGTCCCCATTTTGTTGTTATCTTGAATCTGAGGTAATTTAAAATTCCAGATGACTCTGCTGGATAAGTCTTCTTTTCTCTAAAGATGTCTTTAGGGATACATAGCTGCTCATCTGTGAGAGGATAATAAAGTTGCTTCCAGGATCAGTGTTAGGTCCTTCCTCCAGGAGTACCTGTGTCATGTCTTCATGGCTTTGAGTCTACCAGTCTGTGACTGATCTAGGTCTGTATTAGCATGTGAATGGCAAAGTTACATGGATTAAAAAAAAGAGATGTTTTGCACCACTTGCTCAGTCAGGTTGACTGGTAGCAACTCACAGCACTGTGATACAAACCAGCAATGCTCTCCAAGGCAGTGTCTGTGAAAGGTGTGGTAACCTGCTGGGGCTTGCTAAACCAAAGCCTCAAAGCCCACASTGACAGCGTGACAGATTAATGGATAAAAAGTTCAACACAGATACCTTTCTAAGCGATATTTCTCCCCATGAGCTGAGTGTGGTCATGACATAAAACTCATCAAGTTAGCAAGATGAACCTGGAGTAACCAGTAATACTGGCACTGTAAAAGGAAATAGCTCATTTAGTAGGTYCACCTAATAGATACCACTGAGCAAGACTCTTATTCCAAGGGGACCAAAATTTCACTTGCATGGGGGAGTTTCCTTTAAGGGAAGGACCAGCAGCTAAGCAGTGGAGAGAAGATAAATTAGAGGCTGAAATATAGTTTCACATATTTGTGAAACTAATTACTGTTCTTCTTGTGAATGCAGGTTTGAACAGARGCTCTCCAGAGTGAAAAGCATCACACTCCAAAGAAACCATTTCCCTTCYCTTCTCTTCTATATATTACCGCTCTGCAATCTGACACAAACCATTGAATTCCTGCCAGGCTGGCCACTCTACTTGCCACTGCCATGACCTCCATCTTGGGAAGTGCTGCCCAACACCTGAGAGCTTGGTTCCACAGCTGGGACTTGTGAAATGCTTCTATTCTCTACATGTGCAACAGCCTTTGAACACTGCACTGTTTCCTTAGCATACTGAGAGGGTGAAAGGGAGAAAGAAGAGAAATACTTGGGTTGGGAGGATACCATCAGGGAGCAGTGGGAGTGGGATACTCTCCAGGGTGGCCTAATGTAGGTCAAGCTGGGCCATCCGCCCACAGGGCACAGCCCTGTGTGGGACTGGGGTAGTGACAGTGACAGGCACCAAAAACCCAGACATAGGGAGGGTTTGTTTCCCTGCAGAAACCCAGTATTTCTGGAGGCTTTTTGTCCAGCAGTAGCTGCTTAAGTCTGCCAGCCCCTTCCCTGGCAGCATTCCCAGAGCTGGAGCTCAGACAGGGTGGGCCATGGGCGCTTGGCCATGGGGCACCTGGAAAACCCAGTCCAGGGCAAGAACAGCCCAGAAACCCCTGGAACCTGACACAGCTTGCCCCCAGCAGTGGAAAATATCATAGAATCACATAATATGCTGAGTTGGAAGGGATGCACAAGCGTCACTGAGTCCAGCTCCTGGCCCTGCACAGAACAGCCCAACAATCCTACCATGTGTCTGAGAGCATTGTCCAAACATTTCCTGAGCTCTGTCAGGCTTGGGGCTGYGATCACTACCCTGGGGAGCCTGTTTCAGTGCCCAACCACCCTCTGGGTGAAAATCTTTCTCCTGATATCCTAACCAGACCTCACCCCATTCAGGTTCATGTCACAGAATCACAGAATCGTGAGTTGGAAGGGACACATAAGGGTCATCGAGTCCAGCTCCTCGAGTCCTGTCACGAGAGTGAGGAGATCTGTACCTGTCCCTCCACTTCCCCTCTATRGGAGTCTTCTTTGCAGAAATTTCCGGCACTGAGCTTTTGTGCATTCATTTAGGAGAGAACATCACTAATGCGAGAGAGCAAGGAATCTGTGAATGCACTGGATGTCGACTCAGTGTAATGATTTGCCTTCCTGGAAAGTAAAAGGCAAAACCAAAAAGCTTCAATTCCAGGAAGTGTGACCTTTTGCAATGTCAAAACTCAATTTATTGTGTTAGCAAGTTTTAAAAAGAATATTTTAACCTTCAGTAGTGGAGGAAAGGGATACTTCTGGAACTGCGAGAATCAGAAAAGATAAAATGGAGATTCAAGTGAGGGTTCTGTGTAGAGAAGACGAGAATAAGTTAATCAACTTGTGAAAGAGACAGTATGTTAGGGAGAACCTATCTATAGAATTTCTGTTAATACAAGCCCATAAGCTTTTAAGAAGAAATCAATGTGATTTATTAATTTCTATTAATTATGTTATTCTGTAGAGATATCTTAGGACACAGTAGATATCAGCAAAAGGTTTCAAATCAGTTTGTGTTACAGAGAGGTTTTTATAGGTCTTGCTACATTTGTCCCACTTATTGTTTAAAGTATTTGACATGTAGTTTGGATTAAGAGTACAGACAAGTGCATGCTTTGCCTGAGGGTCCAGTTCTCACTAATAAGCAACTAAGTTTATAAAGGCAATTATGTGTATTTCATTAGGTTGTTTATTATATCCTAGTTTTAAGAATGAATGAGGACTGTAGGCCTTGACTAGAACCTAGTTATAGCTACAAACTATAGAATTACTAGGAAATTATTCTGAATTCAATTATATATATTGCAGCTTTTGAAAAAATGTTGAAGCCAGTAGACTGCAATATCGATCTTTGCAGTTTCTTAATCTCTAAACTGCAAAACCCAGAAATGCTTAATGAAGAGGAGTCACAACCAAGCCTGATGCTTCTGACTGGTAACACCCATCCCCAGTTACAGCCTGTATCATAGCAATGTACTCACATAAACTTATGTACTCATAATGAATCACTAAATCCGAGATGAAAAAGACAATCAAAGGTATCTCGGATTATAATAACTCATATAAATGTATAAGGGGTTGCAAGAAAAATTTAAAATATTAAAATGTACTTGATGGTTGCTACTTTGGCAAAGAGGAAAAAAATACCCTGAGTCAAAACAATTATGGTGACATCATACAAGTAGAGATTAGACTAACAGAAGTGCAATTAGATTCAGGGATGGTAACTCATGGGGTCTGTGCATTTAAAACCTGCTGCTGGAGGAATCTGAGGAAACTATTGCTGACAAGTTAATGTGACTCTTCCTAGTTCTACAAACTGACAGCTGGACTGAAAAATCCCTTTGGGGTAGCCAACAAGAGTGGGTGCAGAGACAGAGGAGGAGAAAGAGACAAACACAGCTTAGAGGAAAAGCAGGGAAAACTTAGACTTGTATTTAGCTTCCATACCACCAAATTGGTTTTTCCYCTTCTTCTTTGAGTGTGTTTCTGGAGTTGATTAGTGCAGCTGTGACAAAGGGCTTGAATTAAGGAGAATTTACTTCAATTAAACTGTGAAAAGACTACTCACTTGTGTCTTCACTCTCGCTTTCTTGAGGAGAAGAATAGGCTATATAGTTAACAACCAGAATAGGCTGTATTCAAAGTTAGAGCTGGGGCCAGACTTACTGTTTATGAAAAATAGGGCCTAAAATGGACATGAAATCCATCAAAAATCCAAATGAGTTCACTAAAACCAATCTCTAATATTTAGTTTGTGTTTCTATTCATGCTGCCGCTTTATCAGCTGAGCCCCCTCTTCTACTGACACTTCAATTACTCTTACTTCTGCATAAAATGACAACACGAGATATGTTAAATGCTTTAAAACACTCTGGAGTGTAAATAGTAAATTTGTGTTGTACCTTTAATTTCTTCAGGCCTGCTATCTTTATCAATTGATTGACTCTTCCAGAAAATACAAATAAAGAAGCACTGGCTTCAACCATTTCTTGAGACTGTGTCTGGAGTTTATTAAGGGAGTGGTGCTTCAGATAGCAAAAAACCTGAGCGGTATTCTGTGCTATTCATTTGCCCTGGTACATGCACAGCATTGCTAAGGAAATACTTTCTTGACTATAACAATGAAAAGCAAAAAAACCCCAATATCTATTCCATTATCTAAGTATAATTAGGAAACAAACTTATCAGCTTTTTTTCTTAACAACAGATGAAAGCAATTTTCTAATGTGATATGAAAAATTGGGTCTGATGTAGCACTCCTTTGGATTTTTCTTATTTATAGCATAAAAGTCTTTGCCTTTCTTAATGCTTATATTTCAACCTTTTAAATCTACTTATCTTTGAACAATGGAATTATACAWGCAATTAGGTGAATTCAGATATAACGAAAGTGAATGCAGCTCAGTCTTAATGAATAGATTTCTCACTTTGAATTTGATTGCAGTTTGTTTCAGACTGTAACTAATTCTGTTTATGTATTTCTCTCGGAGAGCAACCATATTGAGTCAGATTATCAAGACAGCTCAAATCTCAGAGTCTCTCTGTGGCCAGATAAAGTTCTTTAGAAAGTAGGCCAAAGCATTATGTAGAAATCTGACAGTCACTCTTAAACCATGGCTGTATTAATCTTTGCAGTATAATGTACACTAACAGACTAGGATTTTTTTTTTCTTTTTTGAACATAACTGTTAGTTTTTATCATCTTCTCTAGGTCTATACTTCTGAGACACTGTCTCAAACTGCCTATGGAAAGTGATGCATGTAAGGCCTCTGTAATATCGCCTTCTTTCTTGAAATACTAAGTTTCCCCAATTTAGTATGGAACAAAAATGTAGTAGAGGGGTTCTTAGAAGTCAGATGGGAAATGATATCTTGACCCATCCTTTGTTTCTGAAATAACACAGTCAGGACATATATGCAACACACCTTAAGCTCTCCTCCAGGGATAACCTTGAGGTTACCTGCTATTATGCCTCTCAGGTTGTTTATTCAGTTATTTATTTGAAATAGACCCCAAATTGTTTATTATTCACCAACAGATGGTTTTGCATCTGCACTGAAATGTGTATTAGTCTAAACCACTGGGTGGCACAAAGAAGCTAACACACAAATGAGACTGATTCTACCTTTGCTTTCTGTGATTTATGGAATTGAATACGCCATTTCTCAGACAAATCTGAGTGCCTTTTACTCTTAAAGTACTATGCTAATAAGTAAAGTACAGCTATTTGCTTTTATTTTCATATGTAGGCCGTAGTCATGAGATACATGAGTCTGCCTCATGACTGGAAGTGTCAGTGTGCCTGTGCTTTATGAMAATTTTGGAGGAAGGGAGGAGGAAGATGTGGGTAGTGGAATTTTAATGTATCTCTAAATGATCCCTGCTCACTTTGCTTACTGATTTATGCTACTTTTTCTTTTTTTTGTTGTTATTTATTTAACTGATTTAATCATATTTACTGCCATAGCAGTTTGTCCCCAGCTCTGTGTTCATTATTCCCCATTCGCCTGTTGTCACAGCAGGTAATTTGTATTGCATTCTGATGGGCTGCCATGGCATGCTTAAAGACGGAAATACTTTGTGTAGCTTGGTAGCTTCCAAGTACTTCCACAGTATTAATTATATTATCCTAACTTTTTTAATACCTGAAATGAAGGCGTTTATTTTCTCATTTAAGGAGTGGAGAACTGAGGCATGACTTATTTAAGCAACCTGTCCAAATCTGACATAAATCTGTAGAGGGAACTAGGGATTTGTAATGAGACTGTCTTTCACCTCACTGATCCCATTGACTGGTCCAGGCTATGTTTGCTGTCTTCCATGTTTTCATCAGATTAATTTTCCTCTCCTTCCCCTGGTCCTTTTTAATTTATTTTGCCTGCGTTTCAACATTTCTTTCAAAAGATTGAAAGTATTATTTTAGAARAGATTGAAGATATGTCTTTAAATTTAAAATATCTTGCAATGCTCTGGTAATACAATTGGAGTGTTGGGCTTATAATTTTAATTTTCTGGTTTTTATTTAAATGAAAGTGAGACTAAAAATGTGAGAAAGAGATAACCATGTTACCTCTTATATTTGCTATTTTGAAGTTGTTTTAAGGTATGAGAAGCACCTGATTCAGCTAAATAGTTTTCTATTTTGCATTAGTTTTTTTGTTGGTTTGTTTGGTTTTTTTTATTTTATTCCCGTTAGGAAGACATCTATTTTCTTTTCTGAGCAGGATGTATATTTGATGAGGTTCTGTCTCTTGGTGATCATTTTGTATTTCAGAAAATTCTTTCTTTATTGTAAATTCTTATGAGAATCAATTTAGTGTGGACATCCTTCTCTTATTCTTCCTTTTGMACATTTAAAACTGGGTTTATGAAAACATTCAAGCCATCCTAGTTTGCTCACTCATTTATATTTGGGTATAATAGAGAAATTATCATATACTTGAGTTGGAATTCTCYTCATTCAATTCAAGTCACAATATGAGGGAAGGGGGTTAAACTATTTTTTGGCTTGTTTGTTGGCCTTTTCAGACTGCGGTGTTCTGGGCTTTTCTGTGCCACACACTGTGAGTTTTATTTAGTTTTTTAATTTCCTGTTACTGAAGTTGTGAATCATTTTCTGGTATTGGTGGTGCCTGGAAGAGAATATTTGGGATTTATTAGAGTTGGACAGTTCACTCTCAGTGTGAACACAATGGACATTTTGATCTCAGTCAGTTATTTCAAGAAGGAACCAGAGGGGATATCAGAGACCTTTGCATCTGCATTCATCTTCCTGGCTGACTTCTCACAAATGGTACCAAGTCACAGGAATGCTTTCTGCATTCCTTACAGCTTTTGGGCTATGGAATCCCTCTGAGATGCCATTGGTGGGATAATAGGCAGCTAGCCCATGCGCAAAAAATAGGAAAGGAAACCATGGTGGACTTTTGCCTTCTGCTTTCCAGCCTGTGCATCTTCTGTGGGACTAACATTTTTTGTTAATGCAGAGGATTTCCAGGAAGAATGTTCTGGAGAAATAGATTCTGCAAGAGTCACCCAGGGTCCTGTAATATCAAGGGTCACACATTTAGTCATACAACTTCTTAAAATTATGGATGGGTTTTGAGGCTAAGCTTTTGTTTAAATCAAAGTGATGAAAAAGTAGAAGGATAACTTACTAAATTAATTGATATTAAAATTTAACAATAAAACAAGTGTTTCTCTTGGTCTGTGTGCTTTAGCAACAGTCAATTGCTTTCACTGGTGATCTCTATAATGAAATGTCACAAAGTATTTCCTTCTTGGAGTCCTTTATTTTCCAAAAACTAACCTTTCCCAGCCTACATGTGARGTTGTTTATACATTCCTCTCAATAACTCATGGACTTTACTACTTCTTTGAAGATGCAAATGTTGTTTCTGGAGTTCAGATATCCCATGTGTCTTCACAGACCCAAACCCACAGGTTATGAAACTGAAGGAGTCCAGTGAAGAGTGTGTTTGTGATAGTGAAGAAACTAAAAGACTGTTGCATCTGAGGGTTGTAAATTGTTTTAGTTGACTTATCAGAATACATTATGTTACAGTATCCCTGGAGAAAATGTCCTCTTGGTTTTACATATTTTGGCACACAAARTGTATGAATTGCTTTCTCTCAAACCCTACGTAATAGTGCACAATAAACTGTGCACATCTAAGTTACAACTTGCTCAGATGATACCAATTCAGTAGAACTCACTTACACAGTAGTGCAGCCGTGTATCATCCGAGTCCATAAAGAAAATGATGAATAGTCAAAAAAATTATGTTCATATTACCATGTGCCTTTATGCTAGAAATTTTAGCTATTTATCACAAGGTAAGGTTATTTTACCCTGTGGTTAAGGGACCACAAGTTAAAAGACAGTTATTCGGCGGAAAAATAGGGTATAATTGCAGCATTACTTTTTGCCAATGATTTTCCTTAGCTTGGCTTCAGCTGAAACAGTTTAACCTTCTCCTGGGAGTTGAAAATGGAGTGGGAATATGGTTGGAACTTCTGCAGCTCCAAACCCCTGACTTTGCTTTGTCACCTCTTATTCTATGTATCCTTTGTTTCAGAAATCTAATTTCTTACAGTGCTACGAACTTTAAGAATCCTGATCTTAGGAACCATTAATTGCAAAGTTTATTCCTTCTGTTTAGGTTTTTTTGGTTTGGTGTTTGCTTTTTTGGGGGTTCGTTTTCGAACTTGTAGTAAGGGTAGCAGTTTCAAGATTAGGACCCCATACTTCCTCCTTTATTAGTTCAAAAGTTTTATTTTTATTCCAAAACCATAGAGTAAACTTCTGGTTTATATTCTTGACTTCAATGACTCTACAACAAGAACATTGTGCTCCAGTAGCAGGCAGTGAAATGTCTCTACGAAAAGAATATCTATTTAGAGACCAGTATGTAGGTGCTCAAAACACTTAGTCTAGACTTTTTGCCTCAGTTTGAATTTCCTTTTTATCTTTGTTTAGGACTTCTTAACTGATCCTCAAATACGTGTGTTTAAGATACCGTAGCTCAGCTAYCACAGGGAAAAGCTGCTCATTTTACGTAATTAAAGCAAACCAGGATCAAAGTGGTTTTATTGATTTACTAATGACATGCAATTAGCTGGCAAACAGTGAGCTATGCATTTAGGATCAATATGAGTTACAGAGCGAATAAACTTTCCATCCTGGCTGCATACAAGATGTAATAAACACCCAGATTCCGGAGTTCCTTGTCTCCCACACACAGATACACATATATATACACACACACAGATGCACACACAATTAGGGGCATCTCCACCCCCTTTTCTGGGACTGTAGTATAAGTGGATGGGGGGGGTGAATCCTCCCTTTTCCACCCTAGGGCAGCACTATGATCCCAGAAATGCTCATTAGGCCTCGACACAGATAAACAGCACCTGGGGTCAGCTTCTCCTGAGCTTATCAGAAACACTGCCCTCAGGAATTTTTGCTGTCTAACAAGCTCCTGGGTTTTAACCAGAAGCCTTGGAAACTTGGTTTTCTTTCCTGAATAGCAACACAAGTGGAACAATATTTTTGTTGTCAAACATTCAAAGAAAGTTACCAACACACAGTGCAGCCAGGATGGAAAATTATTACTGTTAAGGCCATGTGACCTTATAAGCAATGATCCTAAGTGARACTCTGAGCTCTCCTGGGACACAGCGGTTGATATCCCCACACTCCTGAAGGCTCAACTCTTTGCCCACTGAGAAGGTGCAAACCATCCAACGCGAGTCTTCCACTTAGCCTAAGGGGAATTTTTCACAGGAATATACCCTGTATGTTTTCTTTAGGTYGGTGTGTGCAAGTGGGAGTGTGCTTTAGCAAACGTGCTGAGAGTGTTGTTCTCTGAGAATCTTAAGGACGTTATATTCATAAGAAGGTYAGGCCTATAAATGAAGCCTGTAACTCTCGTACTTACAGGAAATTCCATAGAATCTATTGTTAAATTATTTACCTTAAGCCATTGATTCAGCGCTGTTAAGCTTAAGTGCTGTTAAACTTTTAGGCCTAAACTGTTGTTTAAGTCCAGGGCTAAGTTTGGTGGTGGGGGGGGAGGTGGTTCCACCTTGTGACTGAACAGGTGGGTGTCCCTTACTTCTTTTTATCCTTACCCTTTCCTATCCTTACTCTTTCCTCACTCCCCACTCCACTGCAGCCTCCACATAGATAACCTTTGTGTTGATTTTGGGTTTAGACTGATTGATTTTTGATTTTAGTCTGATTTTTCTGTGTGTGCTTTTACCATCTGKTTGAACCTTGCCAATGATCTTCGTCACGCTTTCACTTTTGTATTAAACCTGCTTTTGATGATAATTTTGCCAGTGATTCTTTGAGCAACCTTAGAACACTCATTCACAACAGTGGGTGATCCAGCTTTGAGTGTATTTGTGCTGTTCTCTAAAACCTGCTACTGCATAAGTCACTGAAAAAGAACCCCAAGGGTCTACACATGCACACCTGAGCTGTAGGTACTTTGCTTTTATCGACTTGATGTCCAGCAGACACAYGCCAGTTGAAGTTGTAATCAGCCAATAATTACAATTTCAATTACAAAGCAAACAACACTTTTAATTTTAGCTCACTAAAGAAACCAAAAAAACACCAAACAGGCAAAAAAAGGAAAAAAAAAAACCAAACCGAAAAGCCACATTGGCTACTGGCACTACTGTCACTAGGGCACCAAATTGTGTGTATGACTAGTGTAAATTTTGAGGATCTAGCATGGGTGCTGTGTGATTCTTCAGGCTATCAGCAACTATAGGCAATGATTTGCAAGATTTGATGAAAATATCAACGTAGCAAAATTAAAATCAGTTTTGAAGAGAAAACTAGCTTCCTCTGAGATGAACTCAGGTTTAGGAGCTATGGTTTTAGACTTATTGTGAATGTTATAGGAGTATGGATGTTTAAACAAAAAAGGAAAGGCACCTGTTAGTTGCAAAATACTGTTTTAAAAATTTGCAAAAAAGATATTTTCACAATAAGTTACTTTGACCTATAAACACAGAGTTTCTGAAATTTACAGTCCTTCAATCCAGTTTAAAATATACTGCAACCCAAGATTTTGAGAAACCTTAGGAAATATGAGCTTCCTTGTGTTTTAGAGGACTGTCAAAAGTATTTTTGTCAACTGCTATTTTATAAAGATTAGCATTTTAAAATTAATTATTATCACTGTCTGAAATAATTTAATACTAATCCTTCTTTTCTTTTGTCTTCCACATTCACTCCCTGATCTGTGTCGATGTCAGATGTTGTATGGGTCTGTTTATGTTTATTCAGTTCCTTATGGGCTTATTTTCTATTGTTTTGCCTTTTTGAGAGAGGAGTAAAGGAGCTTTTTATCTTTGCTTTTTTTTGTTTTTTAATATTACAGCTGGGATTTTATGTGGCACAGAAYTCTGCAATAACATCTGTGCATATCAGACCACCATATGGGTGGGAGGGAAACAGCTTAATTTAGTGCATATGCATGAAGTAAATGAAGACGACTATTGCTGGGCTACAAATCACAAGCACTACAGAGAATCATAGGTTGGGGAGGGGTTACAGGAAACCAAAGGGCAAAGATTATCTCAGTGGCATTATACTGTTTCTGCTAGAGGTTTCTTCAGCATTTATCCAAAGCAGTGACTCAGCAAGCACATGTCTAGTCAGAAAATCATTAAAGGTTAGATCTTGACCAATATGAAATGAAATGTCATTGACTGAAAATGCAGCTGAGGGCTTCCAGGCTTACATTTATTCCAGTGAGACAGAGGATCAGCTTCACTGATTCAGCTAAAGGCACCATGAGTCCCAAAGTAGTTTCACTGATAACGTATAGCCAGAAGTCTAAATCTCCTCTGGCTTCTTTTTTTAAACTGCCTTTGACCATTACTGCTTTTTAAGTCCTCTCATCTGTTATCATAATAGGTCAGCTTCATATCTAATATTTCTGACATAAGGGGCTTGTCTAAGTATACAGAGACTTTTACAMAGAGCTGGCTTGGAGACGCAGATATGTGCAGGGCTGGAAGGAAGAACTCAACCACCGCTGAGTTTCAGCTAATTTCACTTGCTGAAGTGATACAGGTGTTAAAAGAATCTTTGTTTATAGCTGTAACATAGCTGGTGAAGGGTTAGATACATCACTTGAGAAGATAATTACTTCTTACAGAGCTGATTTCATTTGATGGGAAAATGTTATGCCACTGCTGATTCATTAGAAAAGATATGTCAAAGTCTAAGTAATCTGTTATATAAACTGGTTAAAGAGTGCTTGTGAGCAACCTGGTGGCTGTTCTTGGTCAGGCCGGGGTGCAGAGGAGAAGCTCATTTTTGTAGCTAATACTGCGTCTCTAAATATTTATCAGAAGTGGCTCAATGAGAAAGAAAAGGATATGGTTGTGCCAGACAGCTACAATTTTTTAAAAAGGTGGAAAGCACCATATGTCTGAGGTCGGCCCATGTTACTAAAACAATGCCTATCTATTGTTTCTTTTTCTTTCTTCTGTTTTCAATGGGATCTTTACCTGTGTCATTAGACTTTCAGAGAGGAACTGAATAAGGACTGTGCTTTGGGTGAGTTACTAGTTCTTAAGGTTTTTGTTTGAACCTACAGAAACAGACAGTCATATTTAACAAATCTGGGATGAATTATAAGTACAAGATTTCAGATTGTGATTGTATGATGTGTAATGCTCACTGGAGAAAATACATACAAAATTCTTGGATGAAGGATGAAGACCTTCAACTTTGTTCTTCCAAAATTTTACCACACAACTAGAACAGAGTCAGATACATCCTCTGATCTCATTTCTGGATTAAATAATTTTGAATTATTTCTTCCACATTGGAAAATGTGTTTTAAATTGCGTGTGCTACATAAAGAATTTAAAGTGGATGTCAGCCTTTCATCAAAAACAAATATAAGGCTGTGCCTCTTTATTAGGACTGAGTATAAAAAGGACTAGGTCTCACTTCTAGGAAATGTTGATAATAACAATCATGTTTATTTTCTGGGAAATTAGGGATTCTTCTTAACCTGTCTGTTCTCCAAGATAGTGCTTTGTGTCCAACACCAAATTAAGGGTTTTATGACAGGTGTGTAATGCACAACAGCATGTAACACACTGTGGAGCTCAATTTCTAAGACAACCTTAGAAAACTGTGAATAAACTTACAATTCAAGCTCTGTGCTTGTGTAGCTACATTACCTTCCTTCTCCTCAGAGGTATGTGTGGGAGCTTTTTGTTTTGTTCTATGAACATGCCTACTCCTGGAAACACAAAAATAACTGAGTGCGCATGCACTGCAGTGTTGGAAGGCTTTTGGTCTGCTAAATCCTAAATTCTTGAGTCCATACTGAGCTTTGGAATGTTAGATGTAAGTAGAAGTGAATGGCAAACACCCTCTTGAATGAGTCTTTGGTGTGCACGGGGGAATCAAGGCCTCAAAAAAACTGTGACTGAAAACTTTTCAGGAAGAGAGTCTGGCGTATTTCAATTAATAAAAAAAGAAAAAAGAAGAAAAAGGAAATATCATTACTGAAAACAACAGTATTATACATAGAATTTGATTTGTGAGGAACTCAGTATTGTAATATGTAATATGACAATTACTGATAATGAAAACAAAAACACTGTAGAAATTTTAAGCTAAAATATGCTAAAACAATGAGACTTCCTTTCATGAGCAATGAACAACTTTCATGTTGTTTTCTGGAATTGGCATAAAGTTTCTAAGTTTACACATGTCATTAATTATAGAAAGAAATTCTGAAGAGATTTCTACTCATGTTTATCCTCTTATAATATATTTTGGCACATGGTCTGAGATTTATTTTTCACACAAAACTTAATTGTCATTACGTCCTAAGGTCAGAATGAAGCAATGACATCCTTTGATTTTGGAAATGCTAGCCAAGAGAATCTGACTGATGAAGAATCTTAAGCTTCACTTTTAACCATATAAAACTTAGTGAAGTCATGTGAGGTGTGAATGACAGTAGAAAAAGCAAACAACTGGTTTTATTGAGTCGTGATGCTTTGGTCATTTGAAGTATTAATCTGGTCTATTACCTCATAGCAAATGGACTTTGTTACTTCTTGTTCAAAGTTATCTTCGAAGGTATTTTAATGCTGCACACTTCAAAGCCCAAAATCTTGTTTCGCAACTGGATTACACAAACATCCCAGACAGCAGACACGRGGAATGGGAGGTGTTGAGAGAATGTGGTGTTAAATCTTCACACTGGTTCATTTTTGCATTTACTTTGCACTGTCCAGCCTAGGTGAAAGAGATTAGTGTCTAAATACATTGGCACCATTTCTTATTAAAAACATTCAAAATTTAAAAAGTAGAAGTTTCTTTCAAAGATTAGCATTTTCAGAGGAATTAAAACAGACAAACAAAAAAATATTTACTGAAAATTCAATTGAAAACAGTGGATAATGAGGTTTGGTTTATAAACTCTTCACTCAAACTCCCCTAAAAGCCATCTTGTGTAAGTACAAATAGTAGAAATCCACAGGGGAAGCTTCTGTAGTGTCTCTGGGCACTGCCCATTTCACTATGACTACGAATAAGGAAGTTTAGGGACAAATATATTTACCTATATTATTTTCCTGCAAGTCTGAACAGATTTATGGTAGAAAACTGGTGTAGATTTGAACACTTGAAGCCAGAGTCAATGTTTGAAGAAGACTAACATTCAGAGAGCTCAAGTAATCCTTGCATCTGTACAATCAAAGATTTGCAGTGTCAAAGATGCTGGATTCAGACAAATTTGCTGACAACAAAGTGTGCTTCAGGCAGCAGCCAGAGTTTTGGAAATGTAAAGCTGTTCATTTCCAGAGTGCTTTCTCCATGATCTTGTGTAGGGTTTACAGTGTGCAATGTACATATTATGGAATTATATTTAGTACTTAAACATACATTGGTACATGAACTTCTGAAAAATGAGTGTATAAAGCACAATTGTGAATACGGACTGTGGGCCTGGTCCACAGCCTCCTTGTTATATCTCTTATCATAGATCCACCCTGGGATGTTCAAGGCTCTCATGTTGGGTAAGTAATGGCAGCAGCCYCTTCTCCAGCTGAAAACATGTCTAGCCTTCACCTTCTTTGTTGCACACCTGTATTTTCTTGGAAAAATGCCAGAAGAACTGTCTTGTGCACTTCTTTCACAGCCTTAGTGGGAGAAGGTGGAAATAAGAAGGGTTTGAACGAGATGATCTTTAAGGTCCCTTCTACCCCTAACCATTCTATGAGTTCCTTTTAAAAATTAGATTATTAGAGGGTTTAAAAGAACAAAAAATATTTAATGAAAACTCAATAGAAAATAATCATTTGTAGACCTCAACTTTATAGCAGGAAAGATGTGTTACTTTGGTTAAACCAGGGAGCATAATAATTTTGATGATTTCACTAGTTGTAAAATAAAATTAGTTTTAGTAAGTCTGTTGCTGTGGGTTAATCCTAGTAGGCAGCTAAGTACCAGATAGCTGCTTTCTCCCTTCTCCTCTTGCCCAGTGGGATGGGGGAAAAGGAAAGGAAGAGTAAAAGCAAGAAAACTTGTGTGTCAAGGTAAAATGGCTTAATAAGTGAAGGAAAAATGGAAGAGAGAACAAAAAATAAAGTGATGCAAATATAATTACCACCACCTCCCATAAGTAGACCCGTGTCCAGCCAGTTTCTGAGCAAAAGGTGGCTAATCTGCCGAAATCCCTTTATTTTCCCCTCCTTTTGCTGGTCATGACATTTTATCTCTTCAGTTAATTCAAGTCATCTTCCTGGTTGCATCCCCTCCCAGCCTCTTGTGCATCCCCTGATATATTCACTGCAAGTGTGGACTGAGAAACAGGAAGGGACTTGGTGCTGTGCAGGCACATTTCAGCTACAACATTAGTGTGTTATCAGCACTRTTTGACCACAAATCCAAAACACAGCATCACACCACCTGCTCTGAAGAAAATTAACTCTATCTCAGCCAGACACAGTGCAACTGCGATTCACAGCAAATTGTGGCTGTAATCTGCATATTGTAGTATCGTGGCAAGAATTATTTCACACTGACYTTTTTCCAGATGTTTCACTAACTGAATCTTGAAAGCAGATATAGTTCAGGAAAGTAACTCTTTTGTGAATCATACATTTACGATTTCTTATATATGCATAAACATATACATATGTTTATATATAGACACATACATGCTACATAGAGCTTTTCATATGCATGACAGTGGAAGAATACTTTGTACTCCCCCTTAGTTTTTTTTGCCTTGGTTAATATTTTAGGGTTTTGTACCTGAAGACAAGTTCTGTTCAAATCCCAACTATTGCAAAATGCTTTTACCTAAGACAGGAATAGGCTTATCTTTCACTTTGAAAAGTAATTTCAGTTGATCTTTGCCAAAAGTCTTTAGGCAAAACACCAAAGAAAAACTTTCACCAGCAAAGAAGAGGGATTTGAACATTTGATATYATAGAGACTTTACTAAAAAGCCAAGGATAACTCTATTAAACTTAGTGAAATGCAAATAAACAAAAATTCACAGACTCACAGAAAGGAATCACACAATAGTTAGGTTTGGAAGGAACCTCTGGAAATCATCTGCTCCAACTCCCCTGCCAAGGCAGAGTGACCTTGAGCAAGTGACACAGGAATGTGTCCAGGTGGGTTTGAAATATCTCCGGAGAGGGAGACTCTGTGACCTTCTTTGACAGCCTGTTCCAGTGCGCTGTCACCCTCAAAGCAAAGAAGTTCTTCCTCATGTTGAGGTGGAACTTCTTGTGTTTTAGTTTATGGCCACTGCTCCTTGCTCTGTTACTGGGCAGCACTGAAGGGTCTGGCACCAACCTCTTGGCATCTGCCTTTGAGATATTTATATGTGTTAATGAGATTCCCTCTCAGTCTTCTGCAGACTAAACAGGCCCAGCTCCTGCAGTTTCTGCTTGTAAGAGATGTTCCAGACCCCTCATCATCTTTGTGGCCTCTGTTGGACCTTTTCCAGTAGCTCCATGTCTTTCTTGAGCTATGGAACCCAGAACTGGACACAGCACTCCAGATGAGGCCTCACTTGGGCCAAGTAGAGGGGAAGGATCACCTCCCTTGACCTGCTGACCACACTCTTCCCAATGCACCCCGGAATACCTTTGGCCCTCCTGGCCACAAGGGCACTGCTGGCTCATGGTCAACTTGTCACCCACCAAGACTCCCATGTCCTCTCAGCAGAGCTGCTCTCTAGCAGGTCAGCCCCAGCCTGTACTTGAGATTATTCCTCCCTGAGTGCAGGATCCTATGTGTGCCTTGTTGAACTTTGTTAGGTTTCTCTCTGCCCAAGTGAGTATTGTGTTCTAATCCTGAAGAACCCATGGGAAGCTGGATGCAGGCACTCCTGGGGCTGCTGGTAGCACTCTGTGCCACGGCTCTGTGAGGAGCGTCACCAATCCTGGTCTGGACTCCCCCAAGCACTGCCCTTTGACACAAGAGCCATCATTTAAGGGCAGTTGTCAGCTCTGTGGCTAGAAGCTTTTCCAAACTGGGTCTGAGGACCCCGTTTTTCCCAGAGCGTGCTCCCCTACCAAATGCTGTTAGGATTTTGTCCTTGTCTAAGTGTGCCTTAGGGGGAGCGCAGCKTATGTTGTTGATGCTATCCCCATCAGACCATAACAGTTACTGTTGCCTGTTCTCTTGGCTTTGATTTCCAATTCCTTTGGTTCAGTGATTTCTGAATTAAATATGTCCAGACGCTGTGTTTCATTTATCGTGGTTGTGTGTGTACACAAATAAGTGTTTGTGTTACTGACCTTTATGCGTTGTAGGAGCAAGGGAAGCTTTTAAATGTAGCAAAACCAAGGTAAAAACCTCCAAGTAGCTCAATGTGTTTCTACAAGTGAAAAGTGTCATAGCAAGTGCTGTTATTCTAGAATACATATGCATATTCTAAAATATGAAAATAAATTCATACTTGCGACAATGTATACAGCAGCTCTCTGCATTCCCTGTCACTGCAAGTATTGCCATATATCTCTGTTCGTTTTTTTCTTTTTTAATAGTCCATTTCTATATTTCCTGCATCTTATGTAGCTTTCCTTAAAGCTAAATATGTGCTGAATCTATTTTTTACCCCACTACACCAGAAAAGAAAGAGGTAAAGGATATGTATTTGTATAGTTCAGCACTTTCTTTTTTATTTTGAATGATGTTTCAGATCCTTAGACACTGTACTGCTGTTAAATTTAGTCTCTTGGAAATGCTGTAGTCTGGTAAAATTCACACAAGTATGCTATTAACAAAGACTTTATTGATACGCTTACCAAAATACACATTAATAAAAATAAGACCTCACTGCAGCTTGAGAAGTATTTTGTGAAAGAAGGGGCACATTGTTACAAGGACCTTATAGCTAATTGGTATGATCACAATGATTTCAAAAGGCTGTTTCACAAAATCATTAAGGCTAGAAATTAATCTTTGAGCTATATTAGCTCAGAGACTTGCACTTTCTTCACACTTTGCAAGCACAACCAAACTGCCATTAAGTTCAAGGTGCCCTCCCTGATGCTTCATCAGAAAAGTGAATTCATTTAAGAGTTTTGTTTCAGCAGGCTGTAGCTATAGACAGAGTAGTTACCCTGCCACGACTGACAGAGTAAGTGGTTTCACGACGGATGTGCATCCACAGGAGTCAGAACGTTTGCAAATCACAGTAGGGTTTAAGGTCACCCAGCTAACTTTATTGTTGTTGCAGTGTGCTTATCTCTGACTTAAAACAGTCCTTCTTAAGCATGACTAAAATGAATATACATGTCTTAATTATGGCTTTGGAGTTATTTCATTGTACCTAGGGCAAACACCAGTCCCTTGAATTCCTCTTCCATATTAGTTCTTTCTTATCTGCTTCCTCAGATACATTTTAAGAGCTCGTTCCAGGACCACTGATTTACCTCTCTCTAACCAATGCTGCTTTATTCCCTCTGTATACACTTCCTTAAAGATGCACAGGAGCTGATATAGCTCCTCTTTGCCTGGGAACTGCTAGAGAGATAGGCAGCTGTAGTGACTGATGCTGTAGATAGAGGCTTCATGTTATCTCCGTTCTGGCAGCAAGTTATCTAGACTTTCCCTGTTGACTTTTCTTTGCTGGTAGACCAGAAATGTCTTTGAAATAAAGATAAGTAAGTCTGTTAAATAAAATAAAGGCAGAACAAGAAGTGGAAGGAGAGAGGTGTAATACAGTTGGAATACTGGGCTAGGGAGACCCTGAACAGGTGTAGGAGAGAGAGGCAGTTTAGTTTGTGTAAATAGACACAATTGTTAAGATTGCCTATTTTAATTTTAATCAGATGTGTCATAAAATCCTTTATTAGTCCTTAACCACTAGCTTTATTTTTTTTCCTATTGTTGGTGTAAGAATAAAATCCTATACTTACTTCCCATGTTGGAACTTTCTCCCACCTGAAAGGAGTCATCTGATGGTCTGGTGGAGGCTTAGGAACTAAGCGAGTCCTTTCAGCCACATCCCTTTGTGTCAATAGTTTACMATATTGACGCAAAAATGTATTTCTTTTCCCTGTGCTTTCTGTCCTTTGTGTCAGTTGTATAATACTTGATCATAAGAATTTTCTAGGACTTTAGCAGAAGTCTGAATTTTGCCATATGCAACACTTCAGAGCTACTGTTACCATCATTTTTGTGCTTCCATGCTGGTTTTGCTAACAAAAGTTAACATTTTTTTTTAATGTCTTTTTTTTTTTTTTTCCCAAATTATTCACATCTAAAAATTCTTCTTGGATATCTGTCCAAAGTCCAACAGGTTTCATAATAAGACTTAACACCATGTGAGCGTCTAATAGGAAGTACTAGATAGCAGTGAGGGTGACTTGGTATTTTATTATCAGATACAAGACCTGAAAACAAGACTGACCTAAGTTGCTCTGTTTGCCACTCCTTGGAAGACTTTCACAGAACTGTCTGCTCCAGAGGGTGTTCAATAAATGGGAAGAATCAAGCCCATATAGGCTGAATCAACCAAAACGTGCAACATAAATCTCCCACCCCACTAAATTTTGTCCCCACTGTATCCTCATTAAAACAACAACAAACAAATATTCAGTGTGATCCACATGTGACCCTGGGGGCTTGCAATGAATTGGTCGTGTGCACTGCACACCAAAGCGCACAATTTTGTCTTCACGTTTTTCTTCCAGTATCTCTTTCAAATAGTACTTGCACCATAAAATTGAGTGAGACTAACTGAATATAACCCAAAGTACAGATGTAATTTGGTGTAGTCGCTGAATATGTAGATCCCCAGGGTAGCTCAGACACACAGCAGTGCTGAACTAGTCATGTGACAGATGGTGACGTCAAAAGGCCGGACTGATGGACAAGTTTGGAATAACCTGCTCACCAAGGAACTTGCTTTGTTACACAGTCAGTTAGCAGAAGGTTTGSCCTTGAAGGTGAAAAAGAAAGCTTGTGCTTTACAGTCCAATTTAAAGCTTTTGTAGGTTTTGCTAGTCTGTCATAAGGTGGATCGACTCGTTTGTTGTTGGGATGTAGGTCACCCACTCTGTGGGGCTCTCTTTAAAGGCCTGTCATGGAATTGGATTGCTGAGGGATGAGCCTTGCTCTCAACTGCAAGGTTCAAAAGCAGCCTATTTGACCTCAATTTCTGTCAGTAGGTTTGTGGGATCAGACRCCCAAATTCAAATATATCCTTGCATAATACCTTTAGCCCGAGAATTATCTCGTTTTGTTCTTCCGTTCTTTAAAATACAACAAAGGAGAAATCAGCAAGAACACTTTTTTTTTTTAACTGTTCACATATATCTCAACTCATTCTTGATCAATGTGCCTGCTGCCTATAAGTTTTTCGTTAATATGGGTGGCAACACACATGTTTTCTCCAGATACCAGTTTTTACAGCGGAAAAGCATGCATTTAAACTCTTCAGATTAGATAAAACCAAAATGTAAGACTGGGATGATGTTATATTTGTTAGTCATCAAAAATGTATACTGGCAGAGAAACTACAACACTTACTAAAAACACTAACATTATATAAGCTAACTAAAAATCCACAAATTCTGCCTGTGTGCACTCTTAAGAAACTATTATGTTTTATAAAATTTTTATATTTAAAAAAATAATGTAAAATTATAAACAGATTTTTAAAATTGTTTCTTGTAATGTTTATTTTATAGTTATATTTTTTATGTCTCTGTAGAAATCATCCTTTTTAGGGCAATGTCTGTTATATTTGAATGTCATTTGTGGTTCTGACATAAACCTTTTGACACAAAACCACTTTTTAGTCTTGCTTGCTACTTTTACTGGAATTAGTGCCACTAAATGGAACTACTCTGCAATTACAGTTATTATTTATCTGGGTAGTATCCTTTTTTTTCTTGTCCRTATTGAATGCTTATTAAAAACAGCAAAAAGCCTCCAGGTCTTAAGAAACTAACTTAGGTCATCATGGTCTTTACTTTTCTTTGAGCTRTGTTAAAATCTCTCTTCTGAAAACTTGCGTGATGCAAATACACTACCTGCATATCCATTTCATTGAATTCTAGATTTTGAAATTGTGTAGCTATGAATGAGATTTTTGATTTTTTTTCTCTGTTTCCATGTACAACCATGTTTCCTCTGGGAAAAAAAAAAATCTTTAATATGATCTATATATGTCTTTAATCTGAAATTAGAATCACTCTGGGAGCAAATGCTATTCTTCTGTTCCTTTGTTTTAGGTGCCSTTTTTCCAGATATTGTATTTTGGTAGCTTCTGTAAGCCTGTAGTTGTTCTACATAGTGTATAAATAGATGCGCTGGCTGTGTGGATTTCAAAGACACTCATACTACTGAGATGAATGTTAAATTTTCTATCTTTTCATCTGATTCCATAGATCTTTATTTGGACTYCTACATGAGCAAGGACTGTTGGAGTAAACCCAGTATATAATATACAGAGAATTACAGTGTTCTATCAATCATAATTTTGTTTCTTGCTAGCACTAATTGCAGTCATTATACTGTAGTGGCATATTCATAATTCCATAACCCAAGAAGGTTAGTGAAAATCCTCAGAAATCTGAGGGGTGCCTCTGGTTTTGCACGACCATTTTGATTTACCATATGGTTTGGCATTTAAAAGGTACTTAACACCCTTCAAACTTAATTTTGCCATTTTGTACATAAGCATTAAAATGGAGACTTAAATTACACAGTTGCATGCTTTTCGTAATGGACCCTCTGCCTCATTCTTGCTGTGGTCCAGAAATCCTGGGAATCAGTGGGACTCCCGCGCCTTAGTCAACTGGAGCAGTGTGGTTTTATGTGGTATTTCCAGCATTTGCGAGTGTGCTTGGCAAACAGAAATGCTTTTGCCACATAGATTTTAAGCTAAAAATAAAGCCCTTTTCCACATGCTTTSATATTTTATGATTGGTGTAAAGATAACAGAGTAGATTATTGATTTTAACATCAATGTATGTTAGTTGCAAACACAAGTTTTGAGAAGTGAAGTTTGCTTACATATCATGAGCAAAGATAAATTTATTTTTTTAATGGCAAACTGCTTCTGCAGAAAAATTTAAATACATTTTCTTTTCTGCATTGCTCAAATCCATTCTGTCTTCGGATTTCCATGTGTTGCAGCATGAAATGCTGTAAATTAAAGGCAACTCCCTTAATCTGGGAGGGAAATCCAGTCATTTGTTTGAGTAAGATTCATAATGGAGAATTTTCTATTTCAGAGCATGAAAACTTGTGTTCAGTGGGGTTTGAGAGCTTTACAAATAGCTACTGTGTAGAATTCCCAAGGACAGGACAGACCTTTCGTTCTCCATGGCAATAACRTGCTGCATCGTGGCCCAAGCCATAGGCAAACGGAGGAAGTTGGATGAGTATTTCCAGGAAAACACCCATTCTTGTCTGCCATTTCAGACAGTGCATGACATACTTCCCTGACAAAGATTGCTCAAACGGGCAAAAATACCTCAAACTGTGTGTCTGAAATATATAAGTAGGAGGGTGCCGGGAAATTAGACTTCTGCTCACTAAGGYTATGGTTTCACTGGCTAATAATTTACCCCAAATTCTTACTTTTTGGAGTATATTAATGAACAGTAACTTCTTTGGAATAATTTGGATCACTTTATAATGGTGGTCTTCATATTGACAGCTTTTCCTCTAATCGTCACTGAGTTCTAGTATTGAACAACAAATTAACAATAAAGTGCTTTTCAGTCCTAATTTACAGAGAAGTATTAATACCGATAAAATTGTTACTCTCTTTCTAAGTGCCAGACTGTCTGGACATATGAAGAGAATTCCATGAGAAATTTGGATAACATACACTTCATACCAGTAAGACTCTACATGTATGTGGTTTGTTTTTCCTTTTTTTTTTTTTTTTGGAACAGGCTCCTGTAATCCTATTCTCCTAGGTTATCTCCACATAGCCACGGGATTTATGTGTAGACTTAGATTTCAGGAAACCTAACATTACTCTTGCTTTTTCTTCTGAGATTTGAAGTTTAGGTCAAAACTACTGACAAAATAAACTACTGACATTTCAATTTGAATTATCTTCAACAATGTATTTTTGTCCATAATAATTTATCAGAGTATCATGATGGCTGACCTTTTTGTATTAGAAAAAAAGGAAAAAGAAGAGACAGTCTGAGATCCCTGGCATTAAAATCTTTCCTAATGAAAACTGTGGTTTACACTAAAAACCCTTACCCAACCTGAAACTTTTTTTAAGAGAAGTGATATGACATTAGGAGGAAAGTTACATCACTAGTAACCAAGACAATAGCATGAGGTATGGAGTTGGGATATTTTTTTTTTTAAATTGAAATTAGCTAGTGCTTTTAATTACTTCTGTCATTGGATGGACTTGGTATATTCAGGGTTTGCATTGTAAACCTGTAAAAACCAGAACTATGGCCATATGCATTTCTATCTGATCTTACAAAGTGATATTTTTCCAATTTGCTTATATGAACTCCTATTTTTTGACAATACCAACTAAAATTACTGGTAACACCAGCTTTAAATACTTCTGGAAGAGTATGTTGTCCTGATTGTTTAAAATATTTTGTCATCTTACTTCACTTGAGGAAACTCCTACAGCTGGACWTTGTAGGGCTGTTCTTTGCGTTTTTTTCCCCAACCCCTCAAAACCAGGGGAATGACACAYGGAATTTTCTGAGCATTCAGAAACTTTTCAATTGCATCTGAAACTTGAATAAATAGAATTGCTGTGATAGGAACAGATGCTCTTTGCTTTCCTGCCTTGAACAGTCTCCACCACAGCAGCTAATTTGGTCCTGGTGTCCTCAGTTTTGTTTTAGGTTTACGTGGTAATTTTTTTCAGAAGAAACGCTCAATACAGTATCTAAGCAGAGGTAACTCAGATTCACTGAGCTGCCAAACAGGGAAGAAATTTCAGTAGTTTTCTTTATGATGGAAAGAGAAAACTGTTTCTGAAGTCACGTGATTTAACCATTGGGAACACTTTTATACCTTAACCAGTCTTCCTTGCAGCATAACTACAGTTTTCTCTCAAAGATTACTTGACTCTTTTAGAAATATCATTACATGGGCATGAGTTGGGTGGGGTTTTTTTTGTTGTTGTTGTTGTTTTGGGGTTTTTTGTGGCTATATTTTTATTAAAACTATGTGGGAGGTACAGATCATTTTAATGTGTAGACTTGTTACATAATTACTGTGTGGTCAACAGTATGTGGGGAAGGTATTTTGTCTTATTTGCTTAYTACCTGGATGAGCTGATGTCTTGTCAGAAGTAGTAATTTTTACAGAATTGTGAACACCTTTAACAGATGTAATCACTAGTCTTTCAAGTTCTAAAAAAATTGATTGAAACATTATTATTTAGGTTTTTATTCCTTCTTTTCAAAATGCTTTCATGTATCATACACAAACTTATTCTAATTTTGGGGATAATATAGGGCTTAGCAACATTCTCTGACAGGCTACTGAAGCCATTTTTACTAGGAAAATGAACCTTAATAGGCTGAATGTTGTAGATTGGTATAACTGACATGAATAAACATAAGTTTCTTAGTATTTCTGACAAACAGTTGTATGTCAGAAACTACTAGACTATAAATAACTTCATTTATTCTGAATAATATTTTTTTTTTTTAGAAGAGATGCCATGTCAACAGCTTCTTAAATTATGATCATATTTTGGCCTTCATTTCCTTTATTCCATTAGTGCGAAACAAATTTAAACACAGTTAAATCATTTTATTGTGATGGTTAAAGGCTGCTTAAGACACCTATAATCCACTTCCAAACAGACAATTTCTAGTATGTCCTCAATGAGCAACTGAGTATCATTTTAAAAGTCCTTAGGGCAGAAAATATAAAGATGGAGTTGTCTGATTCTACCTCCTGAAGCATCAGATGCATTTTATGAAAGAATCATGTGACAAATGAAAGAGACGACAGAGCAGGTAATCAATTTTATGTTGTAGATAACCATRGTAGAGTAGAATTGAGTTTTGGAGAATAGCTAGCTGGTTCTAATTACATTTCTTTTTCATTACAAGTGTACGTCAGAACTCTAACCAGTGTTGTACTTGTTTAGTTAAATGTCTCAGCTTGGACATGGACCTTGAACTCTGCTGTGGTTTCAAATGCTGTATGCAGAAATACTCTTTATGATTTCTGTAATGAAATGTTTTAAAATTTAATAAACCCAGACATTTCCACTGCAGCTTTTGAGTCCAAACACCA
This sequence comes from Parotia lawesii, assembly GCA_003713295.1. Classification (NCBI taxonomy): domain Eukaryota; kingdom Metazoa; phylum Chordata; class Aves; order Passeriformes; family Paradisaeidae; genus Parotia; species Parotia lawesii. Next base: position 1,066,073 of record RAHM01000183.1, read on the forward strand.
TTGCAAATATCTGGCTATGGGTAGATTTTGTATTAATTTTTGAGGTTATCCAGRTAGGTGTTGAAAGCACCAGGGGTAAGTTACTGAGCACACGGGTAAGTAACAAGCTGAAGACATGGATGTCRTGCTTCTCACATACTACAGACAATGAATTCAGAGCTGTGTGGAACTGTGTTTGGTCTAAGCTATGGCTACTGATAAGTGGAAAATCTTCTGGTAGGCAAGGTAACACAAAGCACTTTGCTTGCTGAGCAGGCCAGCGGCTCACAAACAAATGCTCTATGGGGAAAATAATTCAATTTGTATAATCATCCCTGGCTCAGGAATGGAAATAAAAGAAGAAAACAAAGAGATGATGAAAGTTAGAATTCGGAAGGATTGACAGGAGGTTGGGTGGCTTTTCTAGCACCCACAAGCATTGATGGCACTTGTACATTAGTCTTTTGTTTTATTCATAGTGCTGTTAATTTTTAAAGAACCATTAATACATTTCATTTATAGCAATGAAACGTGCTGTCATTTTTACTCTGAATATGTTTTTCRATATCTTTTTTAGCTTTAACCTTGATCTGCATGTTCCCCACATGTGGGTATAAATTTGAAACTTGTGAAATCATTGTCTAAGGTAGCTGAAAATTTCCCAAGAGTTTTTGCATCACCTTTGCTCATAAGAAATGCTGTTTGTGTACACCAGCAGAAAAATTTCAGGGAAGGTGTAGAAAGAGAAGGATAAAGAAGGAAACTTGACATAAAAGAGCAAAACACTGCAAACAAAGGCTGTTGAAGAATCTGACAGGAGAATAAAACAGATGAAACCCATGAGAGTTCCCCACACACAATATGGGGCACATAGAGACAATCTTTCATATTTTCTATGGTTTTATTTTGCTACACAGAATTTAGATGTTTCTTGACTCTCTTAAGGTTGCCTCCTTGACTCTGATTTTTTTCCTTTTTTGAATRTCATCATATAAACTAAATATCAGGCTGTATTTCTCAGAAAGAAAACTCTATAGTTCATTCAACTGGCCTTTCATTTGATCATTTACTTTAGACATGATTATTAACATCTCTCTCCCATGGACATTTTCAATAGGGCAAACATGACCAGCTWCCTTAAGGAAACCACAAGAATTGAATTTGAATGAATGTTGTCATCCTGCAGAAAGAGATAGTTTAATTTAGTAGTTTATACTCTTCTTGAAAGTATATTTCTTAGATATTGTTCCAAACTGGTATCAAAAGAGTCAGTGGTGTTATGATACTACAAATATCAACTTACGCTGCAAGGCTTGAGCACATCTGCCTGCAAATTTTGACCAGCTGTAAGTAGCTGTAGGGTAGAACTGAAATCTGAGAGCTAGCATGAGTTAAGAAAGCTAAGGCCAAAAAAGAGTTCTGCTTCCTTGTGTGGTGTGAAGTTACTGGGAATTGGGAACCATTTTTGGGTGTTGAAGCAAGATAGACATCATTGCTTCATGCACAGCATCTTAACTTGTGCTGTGTGGCAATGTCTTCATGTTTAGTTTTCTTGACACAGATATCTTGTAGTCCAGGAAAGGATAAAGACATGTTAATCCTGAAAGGCTGATGTCACCTGAAATGAAATGTGGAGACTGCCGAACTTGTGGTCCAAGGACAGATCCAAGTTATCCTCTCAGAGGGAGTTCACAACCAGTAAAATTCACTAGGACAATGAATAAATGTTTAGTTGCTTATTAAATTTACCTTCACCTTGTTCARTTGCATACATCTTTTACTCTTCTGCTATTTTGTCCACTTCAAACTCTTATGATGTACTGGAAAATAGTTTGTTTGACTTCTTATGAATACCCATGCAACAAGTGAGAGAAAAGACTTTTATTTACTTTTACTTGAAGAGATAAACAGAATGGGTGGTTGGCAGAATCAGCATCTAAAATCAAGAAGGTCAGACATTTAAGAATTGACTCTAAAGGGAATTAACAGAAGAAAAGAATGGATACATTTCTAGGAGATGTTACTCCCAGAAGGGCACCGAATGTTTAGCTCTTGTTGTACTGWGGCCAAGGCGAGGCACTAAAGGAACAAAGATCTCAATCTGCTTGATTGCCAGTGCTGGAGATAGAGATGGGAGATGGCTGCAACTTGACCTTGGGAAAGAAGCTTAGGAAATGCATAAAGATCACAGAGCAGARAATAGTGCTGTACTCAGAACTGTTGGCCCATTATGCAATTTCAGTATTTTCCTATATTTATATACTTCAGGATTTGTTTCCTCCTGGAGAACGGGACATGAAATTAATTTGTTTTCCCTGCTTGCCTAACTGTTTTGTAGGCATAGTGGGATGGGGGAAGAAAAAAACATTTTAAACATATGTGTGTGTGTGTGTGTGTGTGTGTGTCTAAGACTCCAGGTACCCAAAGCTTTATTTTATAAAGCATCTATCTTGACCTTCTGTTTAGTTAGGAATAGTAGAGGTCAAAATTAAAAGCCACATAAATACCTTCCCTCTTCTTTAGTACTCGACTGTGTTCCTCAAGAGTCCAATGTAAAGAAAACATCAAACAAAACAAATTAAAGAAAAAAAAATCAACTTCAAAACAAATATCATCCAAAAAATTTCCCCAAAGAATTTATAGAACATCCCTTATTCTGACTACAGCTGAGGATGGAGCTTTCTACTAGGAAGAAAATTTTAGAGGAAAATAATAGAAGAAGCTGTATAACTAGGAAGAAAATTCCTAGAACTTTAATGAATTATCTGCTGGATAAATATTTTAATAACATTTTACAGTTGGTTTAATTACTGAAAAACTGAACACAGGAGTGGGCAGCAAAATTAATTAGAATAACGTACTRCTTACTTTTAAAATTTTGACAAAATTTGTTCATTTAAAATATAAAAAAGAACATCTATAAGGAAATTTTTTTCCCTTGCAAGAAAAGAAAAAGAAAGAACTGCCTTTGGTAAAAAAACACTGCATCTACRCTTTTTCTATTTTGGCATAAGAGTGACCATCCAGAGTGGGAGAACTCTACATCTGACTTCTTCCTAAGGGTATTTCAATGCCCAACTCGCAATGTTCAGTTTCACTTTATGTTCTGAAATTATTTTTTGCTTAGCTTGAAACTTTTCTGTTTTGTATACATAAATCTGCTTTAATAAGCTTCTCTTCTGAGTCAATAGAATCACCACATTTCATATATAATTATGACCTCTAAGCTCTGCCTCAAACCTCTTCAAAAACCAGTCATACACCAGAGGAGCTGGGTGAAACCACCCACTTGCTGGGTGGCTGCACAGCAGTGCTGACTTGTTATTTGCATTTGGCTGTCATTCAGGAAGTTAAGTTTTGAGGAACCTGAACTCTTGCAACCTCATGAATCAGATAGATAAGTGATTGAGGTGGATACACTCATTCACACGAGCTTCTTCTGCATTCAGCTCAGTGGGAACATCATGCCTCGGAGTTTGCTTTTTGGGATAAATAGATTAGCTGGTTGGCAGCCAAGAGCTGTGACCTTCTGTAGCACATACAACCAAGATTTTTTTTCTGATGAAATCTAGGTATTAACCCTGAAATGCTGTATTTGGTATTTGAATTATTTCTCGTGYCTTAGATACAAGATCTCACGGTTCAAGGGATTTATGTTCTATTTGATAGTCTGCTCTTGCTGTTACGTTAAATAGCTAAAGATAGGAATCTAATTCTTGCCTAAGCACTGAGAAGACGGCCTATTTACAGGGCTGTAGAGTGCATACATCTTCTGCTAAAGTCAGTAGGGAACTGTTAGTGTTCAATACCTAAAGTTGTGTCCATCTGCTTGATTCCTGGAAGACACCTTTAGACACGTACCATTGCACAAACATAGCTTGAGATAACATGGTTGTTGGTGTTGCTGGGATTGTAAAATAAGACTGTAAAAAAGAAATATCCTGGCTTAAGTTTCCTTTATTGGTATTGATAAAAGTTTTGKTTTTTTTTTAGAGGCTCAGTGAATTCTAACAGTTCTATTATTGATTTCTCTGAAGGCAGGTATTTCCTTGCATTCAGCCATCTAGTTCAGACATCATATATGAGCATCTGCTTTTCAGAATAAACTGGATACTTGGGTTTGTAGCTCCATGAGCATTCTTACACACTGTATAATATTTGGAAAGAATTTCTGATTTTTCTTTCTTCTTTTAGGCCAATCTCTTACTTTGCATGACAGGTGGCCATTCAGGTAGTCTTTAAACGTAAGTAAAAATATCCTTTTGACAAGTAATTTTTTTATATATATATATTTCATGCATAAAGAGGAGAGATATTTTAAAATATTGCTGTTCTGAAAGTTGTTTTGGTGTTGTCTCAAAGCAATAAACCACAATAACCATTTGCTAGGAATAAGAGCTTGCTATGGACTGGCAATGCTGAGTCCTTAAAGAACCAAGTCAGAAAACTGTTTCTAGTTTTCTCCTTCTTACCTTGTAGCAAAGTGGTGCTTAAGTGATGCAGTTTGTCACCTTTCTCCTTATTTCTGCTCGACCTTATTCTAACTGCTGAGTTGAGTATCAGTTACAGAAGCATGTATTTGGGGTTAYCTATGATGACAAATATGAAATTAGGAGCAGAGAAATATCTCCACTGTTTGTGCTACACTAAAAACTATAGTAAAATTAAACTATTATATGATATGTGATGCATAATCAGAATGGTATAAATTTCATTTTTTGCATTTCAAGAGAGCTGTTCTTACTAAATGTGATCAGTCAATCCAATATTTTACAGCCTGTTGTGCATAACTTGGAAAGGGTATTAGCCAATTTTAAGAAATTCTAATTTCAGGTTATATTTAAAGGGAAAGAAGGGCAGCAGGCTTGAATCTAGGCACAGCAATCTGTGCAGATTTCATTTGGCTTTTAGGGGTTCCTGAGTGATTTCTGTGAACATGTCTGCCAAAACCTAACCACTAGGGTGCAGGTATGCAGCACAAACCACAGTGGGGCCTGCATGCAAACGTGTCTCACCACTTCAAAAGGTGTTCTTTTCATTAGATGCAACTAACACTTTGACAATATTTCACACTCTGCAGGTATTTATTAGTTCTCAGAAACCAAAACCTTCAAGCTTTCATTTTTAAGTTAATATTTGCAAAGCTTTCTGTTGTATTCTGTACTTATTAACAAATTTCTAGTCCTCTTATTAATGCAATGATTCAGAAAAGCTTTTAAAGCATCCCTGCTTAAAGCAAAGGCATGAAAAGTCAAGTGCATTGAATGTGACCTTGTAGTTAAAATTGTTGTGTGACAATTCTGGTGTTAGCAAGTCACGCTTGAGGCAGGACTGTTGTGTGTAACAGCATGAATTGACAAGGGAGAATGGCTTCAAACTGAAACAAGGTAGGTTTAGATTAGATATTAGGAAGAAATTCTTTACTGTGAGGGTGGTGAGGCACTGGAACAGGTTTCCTAGAGAAGCTGTGGATGCCCCATCCCTGGAAGTGTTCAAGGCCAGGTTGGATGGGGCTCTGGGCAACCGGGGACAGTGGAAGGTGTTCCTGCCCATGGCAGGGGAGTTGGGATRAGATGATCTTTAAGGTCCCTTCCAACCCAGGCTATTCCATGATTCTACAAGGAAGAGGATGCTGTTTCAGATTTACTATTAAAAGCTGGGCTGAGGATTTGTAAAATGGTCATTAGAAACAGGAACTGATAACTCGCAAAACTCCCACCTACAGCCACAGTTTTGCTCTGAATCACTGTTTCGTACTTACAACTTTTACTTTTTTCTCATTAACACTAGTTTTAGTGTTAAAAGAACTTTCTTTACTGCAGTATTTTTAAGATGAGGACATTTTTATTTCTTGATGAAGAACCATTATGGGTGCTACAGAACATTAAATTAGGTGGCCATTTTGTGCACTGACAAGCTCACAGATAGGAAACACATCTTTGCCATTTGTAATTTTATTAGAGGTAATAAACACTGTCACTGATGTCCAGCACTACTTTCTTTCTTGCAGAAAGGAAGGCAACATTTCTAGTATAAATAGTGCAATTGGTCTGCACTGTGGATGTGAAATAAATGTCTGGTCTTGAGATACGAATACATACTTTCCTCAAATATTAATCCTTTCTATCAGATTAATATTCTCTTTTGCTGTAAATTTTACAAGCTGTTCCATCTTCTTTTTCATCCTGCAACACATCAGTTTCTATTTTAATGCATTCTTATTCCTTCTTCCTAAAACAGTTTTCATTTTTACAGACCACATTTGCTGCAGTGCTCTTTTCAGCTCCAGCTCATGCACACTGAACCCAAAAAGAGCCTGYCTGCTGTTCTATAGACAGCCTGCCTTCATTGGACCTCTGGGTGCCATGCAATCCTGCATTTTCTCCCCACATGCTTTCTGTGAGGCTTTCTGCCACCTTGTCTTCTTGTCTTTTTAATGACACACAGTATTTGAAGCAGGAAAAATAAGAATTTTATAACTTTCCAAGGTCCGGTAACTCTGCACTTCTGCTGGCTAAAGAAATACCCTAAAAAGCCAAGACATCCCTTTACATCCATTTTACCTCTTTCAATCTTGCTGATTTGGACATGAAGCTTTTCCAAGTTTTCCTTCAGCATGTTTGCTATTTGCTGTTTGTTTGTTCCTTGAGTGGTCCACTTAGAAAGCATAGCTTTCTATTTCCTTTCCTGTGTCTAGGAAAGAATCAGTGATCCAAAGGTTTTCTTTTCAGTGGTAATATCTGGAGGTTTTTGTTTGTTCCTTTATTTTGGTGGGGATTTTCTTCTTTGGTTGGTTGGTTGGTTGGTTTTGTGGGGGATTTTTTCTCTTCTTTTTCTTCTGGTCTTCTTCTGATCAGCAGGTTAAGGGAGGTGATACTCCCCCTCTGCTCCTGTGAGAACCCACCTAGATAACTGCATCCAGCTCTAGGGTCCCAGCACAGGAAGGACATGGACCTGTTGGTGTGAGTCCAGAAGAGGCCACCAAGATGATCAGAGGGATGGAGCAGCTCTCCTGTGAGGAAAGGCTGAGAGAATTGGGATTACTTGGCCTGAAGAAGAGACTCTGGGGAGACCTTTAGCTCCTCCGGGTACCTAAAGGAGGATTTAAAATGAAATGGGAGAGGGGCTTTTGACAAGGGCATATAGCGACAGGATGGGAGCGAATGGCTTTAAATTGAATGAGAGTAGATTTAGATTAGATATTAGGAAGAAATTCTTTACAGTGAGGGTGCTGAGATATTGGAACTTGGTGCCCAGAGAAGCTGTGGCTGCCCCATCCCTGGAAGTATTCAAGGCCAGGTTGGATGAGCAACCTTGTCTAGCGGGAGGTGTCCCTGACCACAACTGTGAGGTTAGAACTAAATGAACTTTAAGATTCCTTCCAGCCCAGACTCTTCTGTGATTCTGTACTCAGGGATTCTGTTCACTCCAAATCCTGCTGAAGGAACTGCTTTTCACATAGGTTTGATCTTGGTGACTATGCTTTGTTTTAAGGTGTTTGTATTTGAGTAATATCCACTAAGTGAAGTAGTATGGCCTTGGCAGTATAATACTCTCCCTATTTTTGCTCAGATTACTGTTCTCTCATATCCATATATTAGCAAATTACTTCATTATGCATATTTGAACTGTCAACAATTACCCAGCGGAAAATGTCTCCCAAAAAATTAGGCAAACAAAATAAGCAATGTATCTGCTCTTGCTGAGGGAAAGATGCTTTGGTATCAAAATGAGACAAAAACCTGTTTATGCCCATGTAATTGCTCAATAATGGAAGTAATGCAGTGATTAACGCTTTAGGATGGGGCGCTTCATTGTGCAATCTTTTAGTATTTGCTTTGATTGAATGTCTCTGTTCCCCTGTAGTTGGAAAGAAAATTGGAGTTTAAGATTTTCATCTCCTTGGTTGCTCCCAGCTGAATCAGTGGCATCTCAGTGATGGTGCTATTAGTCTTTAGTCTAAAATCACTCAAAGCTACCCCCAAAACTAAGATATTGTATGTTTTCTGGAGCAGTGAAATAATCAAAATTATAATGCAGAACTATAATGGCAAAACCTAGAAATAGTAGTGTAAAAGGTATATGAAAAATGTTGTGAAGTTTAAGCTTATTTTTAACYATTAGAACATCAGAAAATATTTTGTAGAGGAAGCCATAGCGTTCTCTGCCTCCTGCAAGGTATCTTTCAGTATAATAATCAGGTCCTGTAACTGAAAGAAAAATCAGATTATTTCATTACAATTATGTCCATGTTTCTAACATGCAAACACTTTTTCTTATCTCTGGTCTTTTCTTATCTGTTTTTCTCTGGTGAAAAGTAGCGAGCTGTTGCTTTAAATGTCACAAATATGTTTGGAATTAACATCCATTGAAAAAAAGACTTTATTTTCACGATAATTCTTTGGATCTCTGCAAATTAAGACAAAAGCATTCTTCATTTGTATCTCTTGTTTTCACCTTTTTCTTTGTATTTCTGCAAATTAAAATAATAAATAAATTGTGGATATCCAAAAATATCAAGAATGTATCTGCACCAGGGAACAGCTAAAAAAAACCCCAAACAATTGAAAAAACCCAAACAAACCCAAAAAAACCCAACCAAACAAAAAAACTCAACAGCAACAAAAAAAGTAAGCAAACCAACAAACAAAAAAAATTGGGGAAAGGTATTAACATAAAAATCTATTTCACTATGTCTTTCAAAATGCTTCTTCCCCACTAAAAGAGTGTGTGTTGGTTTAGTTCGGAAAAGTTTGCATATAGATTACCCTGACAAATAAACATGCTTAGTGCAGAATGTTTCTAATGGAAAAGTTTTTGTGGGAGACCTCAGGTGCTTGACGTTCAGCCCTTCCAGTCTCTCTGTTACACCCATTTATGGTTAGAGACTTTATCCATACAAACCCTTGGAATGCCTGTATGAGAAGCCAGTGTAAGCAAGTGAATCCAGCCTCTCTTAGCCTCTCCCATCCAACCTCTCCAAGCCTTCACTGTCTTGAATGGATCTACGTGGAAAATAGGGAAATAGACAGCAACTGTATTGGAAAATGTAGAAATAATCTAAATGTAGAAATTTTTTATCTTTCAAATTGTCTACATTTTCAAAAAATTTAAACTAAAAATGGACAATTTTATTGTGATATTTTGACGTTCAACTTCCAACACGTATATTGATTTTTCAAACACCTAAAGGAAAGAAGCCTCCTCATGCCCATAAATGAAACAAAACTAGTTAAAATTCAGTTTTGCAATAGAGGAATGGTTTAATTTTATTTATTTTCCCTCACTGCACTTCAGGTGTTTTTTTCTAGTTATAAATTATGATAATCCCAGTAAATGATTTGGCACTGCTCTTTGATGTGTGTTTGTTTGTTTGCTTTGTTATAGATTTCTTTTATTCTCTGCCTCTCCATATAAATATATCTCCCACTTTTTTTTTTTTTAATAATATAAATTGTGTTGGTTTTTGTTATGAAATGCCTCATGCAATGGTATCTTAAGCACGGTATGTGATCTTCTGGGCTTTTCTTTGTTATTTAGATTTGCATATTGTTCATTCTTGAGCTTAAATTAATTTCAAATTGCTCCTGTCTGCTCTTGTTAAATTTTCATGTTATTTCTTTCATGTATTTCCTTCTGATCATGTTGCAATTACATGTTATTGATTGATTTATTTATTTCCTCAATTAGAATTTTTCACCTCTGTTTAGGATCTATCCCTATGCATCCATTTAAAAGCAGCCACAGCTTCCTGATAGGGAAAGGATGAACATTTCTTTGAATTCTGAAAACAGCAAAATCTATCACAGAATAACTTCCACTTGGATTTTAGCTGAGTGACTTCAGAGTGCAGAACTGTTACAGTTTAAACCAATTGTTGGTGTGTCTACAATGTCTGGCCATGTTCGTTGGGAAGACACTGTAAGGTTTTTCAGCTTTGCTTAAGCAAAGCACGATTGAAATTTTGAGATTTCGCTGGGATTGTTTCTGTGGTAGTTCACTGGTTTTGTTTATGCGTCAATACCATCAAAAGAGAATTACACCTTTCTCTCTTTTATGCTACTTCTTTTGCTTGTGGATCTGCTAAGGGTTGGCAGAATTGATTTGAGTTGAATTTTACCTTTTAAAAATAGCCAAATCTTTAAATTCAACTTAAACTTATTTCCTCATCTAGTTTATCCTTATATAGTTGTCTAATTAAAGCTTTTACTTGCACAAAGAAAATAACAGTGTAACTGTCTGTGGCAGGGGGGTTGAAATTAGAGGATCTTTAAGGTCCCTTCCAACACAAACCACTCTATGATTCCATGATAAGAGCCCGATAGTGAGGATAAAAAAAGTAGAGAGAGGGCAAATGCCCTTTTAAACATGTCAACACCTCTTTTAAAGCCTTTCTATATTATAGACATATTATCAGACAGATATTCTTCCTTCATGCTGCCCTTTCAGAGTTATTTTGATCCAAGCACTGTGATTTTAGTAGGTTGTCTTAATATTAGTGTGCAACATAAAACTTCACTGTTGTGATTCATATATTGAAAATTTGTTCCTGGTAGTCCTGGGCTGGAGAAGTTTTGTGTTGCTTTTTATGTTCTCCCAGACTGTAGGGAACTGCCAGTTGACATTTTCACCATTCAAGAAATAAAATAAATAATCCATTGCAAATGGATTCATAAATCGTGATTCAAGATACAGTCACCAAAACTGTTGGGGTTTAAATACCTTTAAAGTCTGATGCAACTGGAAAGCTAAAAAACCTCAGTAGAAAACTAAATGCCTCACTGTGAATCTAAACTTTAGATTCTTAAGTGGCTAAAATGCTCACGCTCATTTCTGTCAAAACTGATTTCTAACTATTGGAAAGCTTGCCTATTAATTCTCAGTACTAGTGAGTGTTACATGGCAATGAAACAAATATATAATGCTAGGTTAGATTACCTGGAAGACCCTTAATCCTTTTCCTGTCTTAGCATCTATTCCAGGTTACTCAGGAAAAATTCCTGAATTTCTTTCTTCCTGCTAATTTGACCATTATGACAATATTTTAATGTACAAACACAGGGGAAGGTTTTGGGTTGCAAGCTAACAAGCAAAAAGGGAGATGTGTCATGAATGCACAAAACACTCTGTAAGTGTTGTCGCTGAGTCAAGTGAAACTCAGTCTGTAGCTCCAATGACTGATGTATGACTGAGTTAATCATCAACAAGAATATTATAATTTTTACTAACATCACACCATAGTTTTCATAAATCAGTTATTACTCAAGACAAAGACGTTTAAAATCATATGCTATTAGGTATATCTCTCAATAGATTATTTCTTACGTATTTTGTCAGAGGCACTCAAGAACCACACACAAGCTTAGAAAGAGTCATATTTAAGTTGCCAAAAGACTACTTGAAGTTGAAATCTAATGAAATTTCAAGTGTTTATCTTTGGGTCACACTCAGGAAGAGTATTGTATGCCTTTTCATACATTTAGAAATATACAAAATCCCCCCAGAAAGGGCAGCAGTTTTTAAATTATTTAYGGTTATTCAGGGCAGAACACAAATCCAGCAGTGAGGAGATGCAGCGGGATACTGAGTGGATGAGGCATAGGATGGAGATAAAATCTAGTGTCAGTAAACACAAATTAATGCTTGTGGACAGAACTGCCCTGTTTGCTTTGATAGGCTCCAAATTAGCCACTACCAGTCAGGAAAATTATCTCAGTCAGAGGTGATAAATTCTATGAAAACATGAACTCAATATTCTGCTACCAGTAGGAAAAAAAATCTAATAAATAGAGAAGGTAGGCAGGAAATAACAGAGCACTGAATACAAAGGGCAAAATGCCTCTCTAGAGGTCTTTGCTGCACCTGGATCTTTGAGGTTGATGGCACTGCCATTCACCCTCCTGTGCTGATTTTGGCGGGGCAGAGTTAATTTCCTTTCCAGTGGCTGGTGTGTTGCTGTGTTTTGGATCTGTGCTGAACACAGGGTTAGTAATACAGAGATGTTTTTATTATTGCTGAGCAGGGATTGCACAGAGCCAAAGTCTTTCCTGCTTTTCATACTACCACACTGGGGAGGGTGCATGGGAGTTTGGGAGGAGACACAGCCAGGACAGATGACCCAAACTGACCAAAGGCATATGCCAGACCATATGGCATCATGCTCAGCCTAGAAAGCTGGGAGAAGAAGGAAAATGGTGAATGTTTGGAGTGATGACATTTGTCCTCCCAGGTAACCAATTATACGTGATAGGGACCTGCTCTCCAGGGGATGCTGAACACCTGCCTGACCATGGGAAGCAGTGAATTAATTCCTTGTTTAGCTTTGCTTACATGGGCAGCTTTTTCTTTCCCTATTAAACTGTGTTTATCTCAACCCATGAGTTTTCCAGCTTCTACCCTTCCAGTTCTCACCCTGGTCCTGCTAGTGGGGGAGTGAGTGAGTGAGCGGCTGKGTGGGGCTTGGCTGCTGGCTTGGGGAAAACAAAACCTCCTCATTGGGAAAAACAAAATGGGCAGGGAAAGTAAGAAAGGATGAAGATAAATATATGGAATGACTTCACTACCAATGGGATTAAGTAGATCATCACATTAAATGGACAGTAATACAAACCAATGGGGACTGTTCTGCTAGCACAGAAGATAGAACAGTGAGAATGCTGTTAGGCTGAGGGCACAGTAGCAGACCCTGGCCATGTGTATTGCATGATTTTGCTTGTTTGACTTTGCTTTCCCCACAGCTTCTCTGTATCTTGGCTAGTATATTTTACCCCCTCCTCCCTTCTTGATGAGAGCAAAGTCTATTTGGAAAAGCCAAATGAAGGAAGATGTAGATGATATGAGATGGGAAAAATGTTCCCATGAACAGACATGAGGCTCATTTCTCAGCAGGGAGGAAGGGGAAAGACTCCTCTGGCTGGTGCTGGTCTGCATAAGGTGATAAAATAAACATGTGCTATGCATGCACAGGCTTAGTAAGATGTAAGCATGGCCCTATTATAAAACAGAAGTTTTAGCAGATGCAAATGGAGTACGGATGAGGAGGCAGCCATCCTACAGTAGGTAGAGGTATAGATAGCAGGTAGAAAAGGTAGAAAAGACCTGATAAATCCTGGGGGAAACAGATGGACCAAGAAGGCAAAAAGTCAGGAAGAATTCTGGAGTAAGACATAAGAAAGGGGAAAGTGGTTAATATACAAAGTTAAAATATCTGCCTATTAAATAGTAGGAGACAAAAGAATGCTGAGTCAGCTTGGTAAATTGAGGAAATGTGAGGATGGAGATTAGGGAGACAGAGTGATAAGGATGCCAGAGTAATAAGGAAGCTATTGATTCTTCTTCTTCCTGCCTGTCCTCTTCCTTCTTCTTTTGTGTATTAGATGACAGCAGTGTTCACACRAGCAGCTGAAGGCTCAGTGGTTTGTGTGGTATTGACAGCAGAAACACGGTTTTTCCAGGAGCCATATTACACAGTCCTTCCTGGGCAGCAGGAAGTAATCTCACAAAGCACTTGGTCTTCTCTTCTCAGGAGTCCAATAAGGTAGTTTTCCTCCTTGCTTCTCACTTTTGGTCAGGTAGATAGACTTTCTGTTTAACCTCATACAAGGCTTTTAAATTTGGTTAGCAAAGAGTTTGAAACACAACAGTTACTTCAGGACATTGAATAAGAACTAGTTTGGTAAAATTACTCTGATACAAATAAAAGAAAAATTCTTTTCTAGACCTGCCTTTGGCCTTTATGTTCATCATAGCTGGGGATCACCGTTAAAGTCAGCTAAAACTATGATTCATGACAGTGGAAACGAAATGATGGATGTAACCCAAAACTGGTTGCAAGTAATGCAATCAATGTTGCAACAGGTTTTCCAGTCTGCACACATTATTCAGGAATGAGTATTTTCATGTGACATGACAAGATGGGAAATTTTCCAAGTGTACTATCATGAATTATTTTGTTATACAGAGAAAAAAGGATATCGGGAGTTGGTATTATTATTTCAGAGCATAATTGTAGGCTGCGACTTTGGGTATGCTTTATTTATTTTTTAAGGCGTAGCCTTATAAAAAGTGCAATTCAGACATGATAGCATAGAAGAATAGTGCAATCAGGTAACAGGATCATTTTGTACAAAAGAAACTCTTCTCCTAAGCTTAACCCATCCTCCCTCAAAAACTCGTATTGAACACTCACACCCCTGCTCAAGAAAAGCAGTCAGCATTTTTCTTCATATAATGCAAATTACTTTAAAAAAACCTCTCCTTTCTTATTCCCTCTTTCTCAATACTGTCAATCAGAAAATGAAATATAACAGAATCACTTAAAAAAAAAAAAACAACTGTGGAGCTTAACCTTGATTTCCCTTAACTCTTATGCCAGTGTAAAACTAGTGTGATTTTGGTAGCAGGATTCTTGATATGCATTCTCTGAAAAGAAGTACAAAACCTGTAAAGTCTTAAAGTAATTTCCAGCTTTTTAAAAGTAGCCTTGAACCATTCATAATGGAAGGAAAAGTTGAAGGTAGACTTTATAAAATACTTTATGACAGAGCTCAGTGAAATCTGAATGATTCCTTAAAATCGGCATTTCTATTGAACTACTGTTCAAAAAATAGCATTTTCACAATTGATGATTGCTAGAATGGTCTTTTCACAGATTAACTATTATATACTAATAGCTGTGATGATTGAGAAACTTAAACATTAAAAGCGAAAAACCTTAAAAAAAGAGAATTTTTACTATTTGATTTCATTGAAATATATGACACATGATWATTTGAAAAAATATTAATTTTCTCTTCTACTAGCAACTGTTCTACATGTCAAGAGTAGTTCGTATAGCCCTTAAACCTAACAATGAGCATGAATTTTTCATAGATTATGTGGTGCTTACGTTCAGAAAAGGTTTAAACTCCAAACTTCTATCAGAATGTTGTCAGAGAAGGAGGTCTTTGGAAACATGTTATTGTTATTATTCTATTTTATTAATTTTGTAAACACATTTCATCAATAACTCTCTTGACTATTATTTGTCATAGTTTTATGTCAAAATTTGACTTTATAAAATAGGTTTTTAATATGAAATTTTTATTTCATAGAATGAGGGCAGTAAACAAATAAAATTAGTTCATAATTCTGTGTGTTACATGAAATCTAGCTGATTAAAAAAGTAATGGATAATATTTTCTAAGTGTGGATATATCGCCAGCAAGCTAAGAGTGTGTAATATCTTCTTTAGACCTAGTTTTGTGTGTGTTTTCACACTCAAGCTGGTTGCCTGCAGTGCACATGAAATGACAGGTATTTACTCCAAGGCTGTGGGAAGGAGGCAGGTCCTCTATGGTTTTGTGTATATATACCTATAAAGTACAGAAATATGCATGTATGCGCCTGTAGTTAATCTAGGGATATTAAGAAAGCCAAAAATACTACAATTTTATTTTACTTATGAGCCACAACCAGCAGTAAGAATTTGTGCTGATTTGACTCGGGTCTGTCTTGTAGTTTAATCTAGGGCTGGCTTTCAGATGTATTCGTCTCTCAGTCAATAATTTGATGTAGTGTTTTAGTATTTTCAGCTGTAGGGCTGGGAATGGAGAATTGATGAAAAATTATTCTGGGTGAGAAGGGAGAAAATGTTACACAAGACTTGGGTCTTGAATTGGACCTAGGGCAAGGGACTTAGAATTACAAGGGGCTGAACAAATTGCTTTGTCCTGTCCTGTCAGTAAATATCGGTGAAACCTACTGGCAAAAATACAGACTTCATTCCCCTCTAGTTGTCGTTCCCCTGGAAGTTACCTGTGGAACTGGTACCTGTGGAACCTGCTCCTGTAGGTTCCCAGGATTGTTCAAGGTGAAGTATGCCTAGGACCCCACTGATGATCTGTCAGGAGATGCTGGAGTTTTCATGGTAGGTCCTGTGGGTTTGACTGGACCTTTTTGTCTCCAATTTTATTTTCTCCTAATCCCAGAAAACATAGCAAAAAAAAAGTATGTGGTGGAGCATTTAAGCTTGTGGAATAATATTGTTTTAAAAGGAAGAATAAATTAAGTTTGGAAAGGATTCATGATACTACTATTTTTAAAAGTAATTTGTTATGTAATGCTTTTTTTTAAGACAGGGCTTTTCATATTGCTTAAAAAGGTATGATGATCTTTGCATTTCATTAGTCACCTGGATACATTAGTTTATATATAGGTTTTCAAAAGAGGCTAAACTGAAATATTAATATAAATGTTATAAAAAACCAAGCTTTTCAGCAAAAATTTTCTGTAATTTTGATAAGCTGAATTTTATAACTATGTGTTGCTCTAAAACAAGTTACGTTTTCCCTCAATCTTTTAATAAGGATCTCACTTGATAGTCTAATCTGAAAGAAATTTCACCTGAATAATTACAAGAGAATTTTCTATCAACTAGAAGAGAGGGTGATTGACTGGGCTGTTCTTTTTAAACCTAGAGACAGCTCTATAAACATTTCCAGTCCGAAGGCACAGTCCTTTTTTGTTTGCAGTGTTTGCCCCTCATTTAATAATGTACAAGTGTACCACACTCTGGTTTGGGGTGAAAACAGGTCAGATAATGTCCAATGAAATCAGGAATTTTAGCTTCTGCAATGGTCTGATTAGCATGCTCATAGAAAAGCCTAAAACAACTTTCAGCAACTCTCTTTTTCCTTGCAATCACTATACTGTAATGTCAGTGATGAAAACACTACAACAATAGAATAATTAATGTCTACTTTCTCACCAGTAAACTGAACAAGCTTTCACATCTGGAGGAGCTATAGATTTCTTTCCCAGAAATGAATGTGACTGACCATGTCTAATTTGCGAGGTGCAAAAACAGTGCACATTCAGGTATAAAAAGTAACACCGCTTTTTTTCCCTAGTAGTCTCATACGTTTCCTTTAAGGTTTTTCATGTTTATGTATTTTTAACATAGGGTCTCAAAAGACTAATCAGCTGAGAACAGTCCTAAAACCAAACAGATTTGCCTAATCTTTGATACTTTGACACTAGTTAGAGATCTAATGATGCTTCATTTGGTTTTATCATCTTAAAAATCAGACATGATGATCATGACTATTTCACAACAGTTCAAAATACACCAGGACACCAAAGTATTAAATGAGCATAGCAGGGTGGAAAAGGGACCTTTAAGATCATCAAGTCCAACCATTAACCAAGCACTTTCGTTTACACCACTAAACCATGTCCCCAGGTTCCACATCTAGACTGGAATCTAGTCCAGTCTAGATACTTCCAAGGATGGTGATTCCACCATTTCCMTTGGCACCTAATTCTTCACTGTTTTAGTGAAGAAATTTTCCCTAACACCCCATCTAAATCTCCCCTGGTGCAACCTCAGGCCATTTCCTCTTGTACAGTCTCTTGTTCCTTGGGAGCAGAGCCCAACCCTCACCCAACTACAACCTCCCTTGTACAGAGTTGTAGAGAGTTGATAAGGTCCCTCCTAAGCCTCGTTTTCTCCATGCAGAGCCCCCTGAGCTCCCTCAGCTGCTCCTCGCCAGGCTTGTGCTCCAGACCCTTCCCCAGCTCCACTGCCCTTCTCTGGACATGCTACAGCACCTCAATTTCCTTCCTATCTTGAGGGGCCCAGAACTGGACACAGGATTTGAGCTGTGGTTTCACCAGTGTCCACTACAGGGGGACAATTACTGCCCTGGTCCTTCTGCCACACTAACGCTGGTACAGGCCAGGTGCCACTGGCCTCCTTGGCCACCTGAGCACACACTGGCTCAGGTTCAGCTGCTGTTGATCAAGGTCCCCAGGACTTTTCCTGCCTGGCAGCTTTCCAGCCACTCTGCCCACAGCACAGGAGGGACCCGAGTGCAGGACCCAGCACCTGGCTTTGTTGAACCTCAGAGCATTGACCTCACCCCATTGATCCAGCCTTTCCAGATCCTTCTTCAGAGCCTTCCTACCCTTCAGCAGATCRACACTTACACCCAGCTAGGTCTCATCTGAAATTGACTGAAGGCGCACTTGATCCCCTCATTCAGGTTGTTGATAAAAATATTAAACAGGGTTTTCCCCAATACTGAGCTGTGGGGAGCCTCACTTGTGACCAGCAGCCAACTGGATTTTGCTCCATTCACCACCTCTCTCTGGGCCTGGCCATGCAGCCAGATGTTTTATCCAGAGAAGAGTGCACCTGTCCAAGCCACAAGCATCCAGTTTCTCCAGGAGAATGCTGTGGGAAATGGTGTCAAGGGCTTTACTACAGCCCAGGTGGACATCCACAGCCTTTCCCTCATCCACTTAGTTGGTCACCTCATCAAAGAAAATCAGGTTAGTCAAGCAGAACCTTCCTTATTTTGTTCTGTCTGCTCAGAATGGTTTTAAATCGTAATGGAAGATGTGGCAGAATAATTGGAAAGTACCAATTTGCTGAATATTTAGATACAGTATGCTAGAGGTTTGGCCATATCTTACATGTAAGTGTGTGTAGAAATAAGGATGCATTTCAAATCTGCAGTTCAACTATCTAGCTGTAGTTCACAGTGGCTTTTCTCTTCAAGCCCCGAAGACCAAAAAATTTTTGAGGTATTAGCACAACATACTCAGTGTATGTTACTTCATAACATACTCAGTGTATGTTACTTCATCTATATCAATTACTATTGCATGTATAGTGATTAGTGAATGTTAATTATGCCATATATAGCATAAGTGAATGATGAGTAGAAACATGATAACAAGAAAGTCCAGTTCTGTATTTCTTATTCAGAAAAATGGGAATGTCTGAGGTAAGATCTTGGATACACTGTTGATACATTGTCCTTTTTACTTATTAATGGTACTAATATTATTCATGACACGGACCTTTTCATGTGAGAGAGATCAGATTATACCCTGTATTCCTCATTTTTGAGACAAGACCTGCTTAAATTTTAATTGCGAGTCAATACACTCTCCTACAATTTTTTAAGAAAAAGACAGTTGCAGAAACTCAGAGAGATCCAGAAACAGCTGCCTTGCACATATATGCTGCCGTCTGTGAGGCAGTAACTCCTGATCCCTTTGACTTCAGGCTGTCTTGTACTGCAGTGAGTAACTTCATCTTGTTTGAAACAGCAACTCCCAGGTCAACAACACTGCTTGAAGCAGCTCCATCAGAGCTGAGAGCAGCAGCAAGGCCAGGAGCAGCTGTCTGACCAGGGCTTTCCTCTCTCTCAGACAGCTTCTCTTGGCCCCCCTAAGTTCAAAACTCTGCAGGAACAATTGCCTTACCAGATGGATTAGTCTAAAATGTCCTTTTCTTGCAAATCAAAATCTCCCATTATATAGCCACAAAACCCTTACAAAAAATATCTTACTTCAGTGGTGCTGGTAGTGTTGGCTTTTGCATTCTTCATGACTCATGGACTTAGTGGGAGTTTGGGGAATCATGGCTTACACAGGAGCAAGGCAACAAGCTGTCATTGCAGAGGATGGCTGTTCAGGAATAGAGTTTTCCCATGGGTGAAACACCAGATTACATCTCTGTAGTTGATGACTAATGCATTTCCTTTATGCTAAGTACAAATTTCCACAGGGGTTTGATGCTATATCATTTTAGTTTTCTTTTGTCTCAAGCACAAAGCAATGTGTTTGAATTTTCAGCTGTTATGTCTATAGGCATGTCATTAATAAACCTATGAAAACTGGAGAGGTTCCAGGAAACTTTCAACAGAAAGGAATATCAAAAAAGGGGTAAAGTTACAAGTCTTACGAGAATAAAATTACCATTGACAAAAAAAAGAAAGAAATTGTATCAGAGGTAATGTTGTTCAAGTCTTCTAAARTCTCCTTACTAGAATATAACATGTCCTCACGAGGAAGAAAGACTGTGACATTCCTGAGAGTATCCAGTTGACAGGCTAAATCTGGCAGAAAATTTTTCACAAGTTCATTCTTATGATACAAAAGTGAGCTATGGGAAAAAACTTTGCCACTTCAAGTATTTTTATCTGTTTGCTGTGCTGTGTGTTCTTCCTACCCATGACAAAACTATCTCTGATGGCTATGAGCAAGTAACTCTCTTAGCAAAGCTCAAATCTCTGGGTATCTTGCCTTGGTGGGGAACAATTCCCCCTAGTGCCCTGTTGTGTTTTGCAAGCATTTTTGACATCTAATCAAGAGTTGTGAATTGTTACTGTTCTGTGTTACAGAGAACAAATGCTCCCTTTTCATCCAACTTTCATAGTGAGCAGCGCTACTGTCATTTAAGGCTCCTTGAGAAGTTTTATGCACTTCTTTATATATTTATAAACAACTGGTCAGGCAGGAATTGTATCCAGTGTCATTATATATGTAAGATCATGCATGTTATATATGTAAGAACAGCTTCTGACTGAAAACAAAACCAAAGCCAAAGCAAGTTAATATAAACCCCCCAAAACTCCAACCAGCCAACAACAACGAAAAGCCCCAAACCAAATCTGTTACCAGTCAAAACAAAATGCTACTTGAACTTTCTTGTTTGCTATGTGTACGTAATTAGCATAAGTTTCTCAATTGTATCCAAGAGATGTAGACCCAAGAGGAAAATAATGTCTGACCACGCAGGAACGGGATTAGGAAAGCCAAAAACCATCTAGTGTTGAATGTGAAAGAAACAAAAAGAGCTCCCACAGGTACATCAAACATGACTTYGTGTTCTGTGATTCTGTGATTCTTTGTAATGCAATGTTCTCATACCAAGATGAACACTGTTTATCCATAAAATATGCTTGAAATTACAGCATACGAGGTAGTAAAYGCAATTTCATTCATCTGTGGCTTGATTTGTGAAAGTAAAGTATCTCAGAAAATCTGGGAGATTAACAGATTTGCAGAATAAATATTACCTGTCCCAGTATTTCTGTCATTGTTACAAAATTTTCAGTTATATAGACATCGGGGTTTACCCCTTCCAAGTCCACTTATGTTGTAGCTTTCTGGTTTTAATTGTAATATTTCAGAAATTAGAAAGTTATATTTTTTTCAGACTCTAAGGGAAATTATTGCTACATAATCCTTATCAGTGAGATTGTAGAATGGATGGAGATAGTGGAGGATATTTCCTACTCAAAGCAATGCCTTGGTTTTTATTCCTTGACTCCTCGCAATGGCAATCCTAGTGTAAGGAGGGATGGTATTCTGGGAACAGTGGAGTAACAGAGCAGTGAAATTGAACAAATCATATTTTCCATTAACAAAATGAGATTTAACATGTTGCTTAGGAACATAACCAGTTTCAATCATCTCTCTCATGTTCAGTTTGTATATGGTGCTTTTCAGTAGTGTGAATTATTTTGACACCTTGTTTGGAGCTTTTAGAGTTTATTAAGACAGATCCTTATAAGATTTCACAAAATAATTTGTTTTCTTTTATAAACTTTTTAAAAGGAAATTCCATCTAGAAAAACACTCAACAGTAACCTTTTCAGGCTAAATTAAGGTAAGTTCATTTTTGTAATTTTTTATTTCACTGCTAATGTGCTGTTTAGTCACCAGATAATGGGACTTTTCATAGATGATGAGAACTCATTATCCCAATCTTCTAATAGAAATGCATCTTATCACAGGTGCATGACTGCTATTCTTGATTTGATTTGAAATCATGTCTGAAAAAATACATAAAATATGGTATCTTCATTGTCCATGGGGCTGCTTATTAATAGACAATGTCCAGATCATTCACTGTGAACTCCAGGTGTGTCCTGTTTGTCCTCTGTTGAGAACATAACTTTTAATTGTCTGAAACACAAGTTTAAATATCTAATAATACTGATGAAGAAGTCAAATCTTATCCCTTACTCATCTCTATACTACTGTGAGTTCAGAAGAAGATATTTTGTAGGAGGTTTATTTAATGAGGGTGTTCTTAATTACCCATGGCTTTTAAGCTTTTTGGTTCTTACTCCAGAAACACAAGACAGAAAGATGTATTAAAAACTTTAATTTGTTGATGAAAGGATACAAAGCCATGTTAATTTCTGAAGAGGCTTAGTACATTGTGAATAGAGAGAAAAAAAAAAATCTGTCCTCATAAGGCATACAAGATAGATCTGCTCTTCCTGAACAAATGCAGTTGTTTTGGCAACGAGAACAGAATAAAGGTCAAACTGAAATTACATATTTTTCAGGATGGTTGTGGATACAAGTGACTTTATTTGTCACTGCCCTCCTAGTAGTGCTCAATTCTTGACTTTCTGGACTGTAAAGAGTTCCTTGAGAACTTTTTATATTTCCTGAGTTTATGATGCTGTGGGAAGCAACAGCTGAGATCAGGAAAAAATGAGGAATATTTATTCCAGTGAGTGCACACTGTSGTTTCTACAATCTTATTCCCTTTCATGATATTTTCAAAAACCTCAGGAAGATATTTTTTAGAGGCAGCCTTCGTTCCTTATAGTTTGCTTAGAGTTTAACCAACCTGAATTTCAATCAAAACTTCTTCCTTTACAAAGAACGACAAGCATATTGTTGTGGCATGTGTTGACTATTTCCACTGCCTTTAACTTTCACTTGCTTCAGCTCTCTTGAGTGTTGAATTGGAAAATATTTCTGGGGCTCCAAGCATAAAATCAAGCTCTTAATTTTTAACACATTTGATAAATAACAGCTACCAGACATCTATGAAGAACAAACAAAACTTTTAAAGAATTTGTGATATTTTAGTTATATCAGTTGAGTATACATAGATTTGAGAAGCTTATTACGATTTTTAACCCAGAAAAATCCTTAGTCTAGAGCATCTTTTTGTCTTTTTTAAGTGATGGCTTTTTAGTTTTTCTTTGCCACCATTTCTCAGTAGGCTTGATTTTCTTCTTTTTTAATTTTAACTCCTCCAAGAGGAAAGAGTAATCTCCTACATTATCTTTAGTAGATCTACATAATTTATATAGATGTTCACTGCTTTCTAAGCACTCTGTCACAACAAGTATGTAAGAGATGGACTATTAGTAATATTTTTCAGATATTTTTMTTTATTTAAAGATTCTTACCATATCCTTTTAGTCTTATAGAAAGTGGTAAAAGATAAATGTTATCACAGAAGGAACAAGAGAACTGTATTATAAGACAAATCAAAAAGAAGGAGCATGTATTGCTGCACAGTGGCAATATCTTCAATATATCTTTCATTTGCTGATGATCAAGGTGTCCCTGCTCTAAGTTGCTCTTGCACTGAGCAAGTTTTTGGACCAGATAAGTCTAGAGGTCCTTTAAAGCCAGAATTACTCTGGCTTTGAGGGTTGTATAATACTGGAACTGGTAGCCCAGAGAAGCTGTGGATGCCCCATCTCTGATGTGTTCACGAAACCTGGTCTAATGGAAAGTGTCCCTGCCCGTGGAGGAGGGGGTTAAAACTAGATGATCTTTAAGGTACCTTTCAATCTAAACCATTGTACAATTCCAAGATCAGACTTACATAATACAGGGTACCAGGAAATATTCAGATGCAAGACCCTGAATTTATTCTTAAAGCAATTCCTCATTTGTTCTATGTCTGTCTCCAATGGCCCAGTCAAATCCAAATTTGTATCTCTATTTTCCTGTTCTTGCCTTGAACTCTCTCTGTAGACCAGGTCCCCACCTCATGCTCACTTGCAGCACATACTCCTCATGCTGATCTTTCCCTGCCTTTTGGAGCAATCAGCAGCCTTCTCCAGTCTGGGCCTGTAGCTGTTTTGCTGGAACTCTGCCCTCTGCAACATGAGTTTGTCTGAGAGGGACAAACTCCCTCACACACACTTTGGTGGTGACAGTGAGGTGGTGCATGCTTCCCTCACCATCTCCTTGGGCTGCACTGTGATCTCAGGAAAGATCATTACTATGATTAAAGCCAACTCTCTTGCGATCCTATAAACAGCAGCCCAAAGTGAGACCCTTTGAGCTCTCCTGGACTGCAGAGGGCTCTGATCAGCATCTCCCTCTGGTGAATCCTCAAGTTTGTTATCCTTGGAAAACCACTGCCGTATGATGATGACGAGACTCAGACCCCTAGTTTGAGTCTCAGCCCTTTGCCTGTTGAGAAGATGCAAAGGCATCCAACACGAGTACTTCACTGAGCCAGAGGGGAATTTTCCTGGGTATATACCTTGTAAATACTCCTTGAGTCTGTGTCCACGCAAGTGTGAGAGTGCTAAAACATATATGCTGTGAATGTTGCTCTCTTAGGTTCTTTATATTATATTAATAAAAAAGGTAGKCATTTGAGTTACTGTTGTGCTTATAGCAACTTATATAGAAACATTTGTTAAATTGCCTAAATTAGGGCTGCAATAAACAGCTGTTTAGTTTAAGTGCTGTTTAAACCTTTAGGCCTAAGCTGTTGGTCAAGTCCAGGGGGAAGTTTGGCAAGAGTATCCATTCTGAACCTTGGGACTCAATATGAGGGCCCCCTTAACCTTTTTTATGCTTGCCCTTTCCCATCCTTACCTTTTTTCCCACTCCAGGCTCTTTGTAGATCTTTTAATGCTGATTTTAGTTTTAGAATGACTGATTTTAGATTTTAGTCTGGTTTTTCTGTGTGCTTCAACTATCTGGTAAGTAGTAGAGTGAATCTTGCCAATTAACTTTCATTTTTGTATTAAACCTTCTTTTGCTGATACCTTTACCAGTGATTCTTTAAGTAACACAAAACACTCGTTCACGACAAACAGAACTTGGGAGGCTTGGTAAGAAGGGAAGCAGGAGGCACCAAGCCCGTGATGTGCCCTGCCATGGTGAATCTCTGCAAACGCATGGCACTGATGGCCTCACTTTGCAAGCAGGAGCACCAGTGTAACAGTGGAGAGGTGCCTCTCATTTCGCAGTTGCAAGTTGCTGGGACACGGTAGGACATTCTCTTTAAATCATACCAGGGCCCACAGGGCTCAGCTTCTGGCTGGAGGATATCCTATGAAAATAAATTTCACACAAACAAAAGTTTTCCTTGCCCCAGGGAACTTACATATTCAAATACACAGTTTGCTGTTCCTTGTACCTAAATAAAGATGGTCTTGGCAATATGCAGGTTGGGTTTAAAAGAGATTTGCCATCTTTTATGTCCAGAAAATATATGCCTTTTTGCTACATTGTGCAACAGATCAGTTTTCTGGGCCAGTCATGCCATCAAGAGGCCATTTTCTTGCTCAGGATCCTTGCACTACATGCATGGCTTCTTTATGTGCATGCAGGTATATCTAAAAGTTAGGATTTCACAAATCATACATGCCAATAGAATTTAATGTAATTTATTCCATGGGTGGGAATCCATTTATTTTCACTCAACTCAATTTTGAACTCCTTAGAGATTTAAGCTTTTTCTGCAATCTTTGCAAGTTTCTCATCATCTTTTTGGAACACAAATCTGAAGTGTTGATTTGATACTAATGTAAAGAATTACTGCGCTTTTTTTTCTGCATAAAGTATGGTTTAATCCATTGAGACTCTAAAGCATTTTTAATAAATTGAGAAGATATTGATACCTTCCTATTAAAACTGCAATACTCTTTACTGGCAAGATATGACTTAGTAAAGAGGACTCGGAGTTAATGAAGCATGAAGGAGATGGTTACTTTATCATTTAAAGGAGCTGGTTATTTGGTTAAGCAAATTAGTGTTCACTTAATGTAAGAACACAAAAATTCTAACTGTGTCTCTTTAATTTAAGTGGTATTTCACTTCTGTAGGTATCCTTGTGTTTATTCTCCTCAGGGTTATATAAGGACTATAAAATTTCAGAATATCCTAAGCAGATAGGAATTCCCAATGTAAAAAAAAAAAAAGCTTTGTGTGGGGTATTGGCTAGTGGTGTTTGACTAGGGCAGTGATTGTCTCCCTGTACTTGGTACTGGTGAAGCCATACTTCTAATCCTGTGTCCAGTTCTGGGCATCTCACTACAAGAAAGACATGGAGATGCTAGAGCATGTCCAGAGAAGGGTGACAGAGCTGGAGTAGGGTCTGGAGCACAAGTCTGATGARGAGCAGCTGGCATTATTTAGTCTGGAGAACAGGAGGCTCAGGAGGGACCTTATCAATCTCTACAACTCCCCGAAAGGAGGTTGCAGCCAGGTGAGAGTCAGGCTCTTCTCCCTGTCAATAAACAAGAGGACAAGTGTAAATGGCCTCATGTTGTGCCAGGGGAGATTCAGATTGGACATCAGGAAGAATTTCTTAATGGAAAGGGTTGTCAAGCACTGAAAGAGGCTGCCCAGGGAGGTGGTGGAGTCACCATCTGTGGAGGCGTTCAAGAAATGACTGAATGTGGTATTCRTTCTCATGGTCCAGTTAACAAGGTGATGATCAGTCAAAGGCTGGACTTGATGATCTTGGAGATGTTTTCCAACCTTAATGAATCTATGCTTCTGTATAAAAGCTAAATATCTGTGTGTTAGCAGGAACAGGCAGGATGCAAGCATAAGCACAGATGAAATGTCAAGAATAAATTTATTTTCATTGCCTTGCTGAGCAGGGCATCCCTGAAGCAGTACCTGGGCAGTGGCACACAAGTGTGTGCACACTCAGGCACCACAGAGCTCAGCCCATGCTGGAGGATGAGCGAACCTGCTGTTTTCACCTGTGTGTCAAGGGTTCCTGCAGGTGAGATTTACCACTGTGCTTTTATCTTTCCCACAGCAGGGCAGAAATCTGAAGCATGTTCCATGGGGTGCCTCCAAGTCTGTCACATGTTATCTAAACAGAGATTTTCTACTTGTTCTACAGATAAGGCCAAACAACAATTTGTATGATCTGTGTGTTTTTCAACACCCTGGTTGCAAGTCACTCAAGCATGTTTACAATCCTCTTCACCAATATTCCATTATTTCCCCCTCAGCTCCATGACAAGAACTGTATCATGTAATATAGAACACATAAAAATGGTGTGTTTGATGCTATTAGTAGAAGATCTAAAGCACCCATAACTTTCCCTGAGCACCTGCATTTGCCTGATCACCTTGTACAGTGCCACAGGCATGTCGTAAAGGTAGAGAAATAATAACTTTAAGTTAACTAGAATGCGTGTCTCTAGGAGACAAAAAGAAACTGAAGAAGATTTAAGGAAATGCATTTTGTACTTTGCTATCGGCAGCTTGCTCTTCTTTATGTCAACAGATATATTCAGCATTTTCCCCATTTAATTATAAACCTACCTTATAATGTTCTTTCAATTCAGTGACAATGCTTTAAAAATAAAGGATTAAAAACTTAATCTTTGAAGTCTGTTGATTTTGTTTCCCCTTCTATTTGATCTAAAAATATATTAAAACTCCATAAATTATTTCAAGTTTTTTAAAAGAATGATTTGTTACCATGTAAAAATGCCTTACAATCAGTGAGAGTCTATCATGCTTCTGAACTGTAGTTGGAGAGRTAATAGCTAAATTCAAGGTCTTGTATTCCCTCCATATAGCTGGACACACAAGTATTTTTATGATAACATGATATAATTTTAAAATAATTAATTAAAAATATAGCCATAATATTGTGATTCACTATTTTTTTTTCTTGAAATCTATGAAACAAAGAAAAAATACAGGTTTTTAAAAGAAATAAATTACTCCTTCAAATGTTTAAGCTATCTTTCTATTTGATCTCTGACTCCTAACTTTCTGTCTCACTTTCTATCTTTGAGGCTGACCAGAGAGGTTGTGGAGTCTCCACGTTAGGAGACGTTCAAAAGCCATCTGGAGATAGGCTGGGAAATTGGCTCCAGGTGGCTGTTCTTGAGCAGAGTGCTGTGCCAGGTGATCCCCAGCACTCCTTTCTAATCCTTACCACTCTCTGATGGTTCACTGTTACAGCATTTGGAGTGGTAAGGACTACTTATCCTCCTATTCTTTGGACATTTCCAAACCATTTTATCTGTCTTTTCCATAATAGAAATTTAGCAGTGGATATGTTCCGGCATCTTTTATATGTGTCCAGTTTTATTACCTGTTCTATCCATTTTTTGATTTTTTATAGATATTTAGTAGAAAGCATGCAGGTTTGTCTGAAGAATTTCTACAGTCCAAATGCTATGTAGCTTGTTCATAAGAGATACTCTACCGATTCTTTCTTCTTTCTGCCTTTGGATTATTTTCCATCATTATGCTGTTCTATAGAGAACAAAATGCYTAGTGTTTATTTACAGAACAGTTGTTAAAACCATTGATCACAAAGGGAATGGTTGCAATATTCAAAACTATAGTTCTGTCTCCTTAGAGCTGCCCTTTGTGCTTTCTAGAGGTGCAGAAACTGGAAGAAAGTTTACACTAAGCCTTCAATATCTAGGTCTTTACAGTTCTGACTCCTGGTCCAAGGTTTTACACACTATTTCCTTCAAGTCTTGTTCTCTCAATGAAGTCAACAAGTAAGAATAGTTGCACATTTTGCTTTTTATTCCTGTCAATAAATAATACATTGTTTTTGGGTTGAGAGTGGACAAAATATGCTGGTTTAACATGGACTTGCTTTCTTGCTGTATATATGCAGGTGGCAAGGAGATGGTAGTTCGGCACTACACAAATCCATAATGGAATATTTATTTTTAGTGACAATATATTAAGTTATTTTTCGACAAGGCAAGCCTGCTTTGTGTGCAATGGTGTTTGGTTATGTGATCTCTCTGTCTTTATGTCTGCCCACATTCCACTGAGGGGTAAAATGAGTGACTGGCTGAGTGGATATTTATATGCTAGCCAAGGTTAACCCACRAGAGTAATTTACTTCATTCATGTTCCACAGCCAACCATTCTCCTCTGTGCATTTTCTGCAAGAGTAGCAAGATTTTTCAGTATCATAGGTTGATAGTGATTACCATTTTGCACTTCAATGTACCTTCCTAGGACTCTTCAAAACATATTCAGTATATAATGTCCTTTCTCTGACACCTGTACACTCTTTCCTTACCTTCTTTTTTCTCTTAGATTTCCTTTGCTGTAATATTAGTCTACTATGAATATTCCCTGAGAGTGACATTAATGTTCTGYTGAGCTGCTCAATACATTTTGGCTCACCTTCCTTCTGTGCCGCTGTGACAATTAAGGTTGACGGTTTTTTTTTTTCAAGGCATTATTGAAGATGCTTGGTCATTTCTTTCAGATTCTCCAGTCAGATTCTGTCTGATATTTTGCCTGGGCCATGAAGTTTCCTGCAGACTTTTTTTGTTTCCTGTTTAGTGGAAGGTCACTGCTAATTAGTGAAGCTTTGGGCTTTTCTAGGAGTACTTATGTTTAACCCTAGATTTTGTTCTGTCCAGACTGTCCCGGAAATGTTCTTATCATCTTTTTAGTTTATCCTCACCAATTTGCAGTTTGTGTGGCAGTTCACACAGGCAGGGCAAGCAGGCAGGGTTGCAGTATCCTCCTGCTAGCAGGGTTTTTAGTTTGTTTTTGTGTTGAGATTTGGTTGATTGGGTTTTTTCAGCAAGGGTCTTTACACGATCAAAAATTGCAGGTAGTAAAAGTGTACCTAGCCAAACAGAACCCTCCAAGGAGGATGCGTCTGTCCAGACCCCTTCCTGTGAGGAGTGTTTGAGCTTGTCAGTAGTACTAGGGGACGTTGTAAAAGACGCCTGCCTGAGGTTCGACCCGGTGAACGATCTCCTTTCTCTGGTGGCTGAGCTTAAGGAGGAAGTAGGAAGACTAAGGAACATTAGAGAAAGTGAAAGGGAAATAGACTTCTTGAGAGAAGCCCCCCAGRWGTCAGAGGACTCCCATGCCTCCTACCGTCAGGCAATAGGAGGACACCTTGTGGATGAAGGGGAGTGGAAATGGGTTCCTACTCGGGGAGGTAATAAAAATTCCTCTTGACCCCCATCACCTACTCAGGTGCCACTTCAGAATAGGTATGAGACCCTGGATGAGGAGGGTCAGCCAGATGACACAGAAGAAAATAATCTGCCCAGTGAGCTTCCCAATTCTACTTTGTCTGTCGGACGGATCACTACCTCCAGCATTATAAAGAAAAGAAGAGTAGTCGTGGTAGGTGACTCTCTTCTGAGGGGAATAGAGGGCCCTGTGTGCCGACTGGACCCATCCCACAGGGAGGTCTGCTGCCTCCCTGGGGCCCGGATACGGGATATTACTGAGAGACTCCCTGGGCTGATTCATCCCTCTGATTATTACCCATTGTTGATACTCCAGGCTGGCGGTGAYGAGATTGGAAAGAAGAGCACCAGGGCAATTAAAAGGGACTTGGGCACTGGGCTGAGTGGCTGATAAGGCAAGAGCACAGATAGTGTTTTGCTCAGTCCCTTCAGTGGCAGGGACAAATGATGAAAGGAACAGGAGAGGCCACATTATCAGCAAGTGATGGTGTCAGGGAGCAGGATGGACCCCCTGTTATCCAGGAGGAAGCAGTCAGAGAACTGCTGAGCCATTTGGATGTTCATAAATCTATGGGACCAGATGGGATCCATCCCAGGGTGATGAGGGAGCTGGCAGATGAGCTTGAGAAGCTACTCTCCATCATTTACCAACAGTTCTGGCTCACTGGTRRGGTYCCAGATGACTGGAAGCTKGCCAGTGYGACACCTATTCACAAGAAGGGYAGGAAGGAGGATCCTGGAAATTATAGGCCAGTCAGTCTAACCTCGGTACCTGGTAAGGTAATGGAACAGTTTATTTTGAGTGTCATCACACAGCACCTAGAGGATGGCCGGGGGATCACACCCAGCCAGCATGGGTTTAGGAGAGGTAGGTCGTGTTTGACCAACCTGATCTCCTTTTATGACCAGGTGGATGCAAGAAAGGCTGTGGTTGTTGTCTATTTGGACTTCAGCAAGGCCTTTGACACTGTCTCCCACAGCATACTCCTGGAAAAGCTGGCAGCCCACGCCTYGGACAGGAGCACTCTTTACTGGGTTACGAACTGGCTGGATGGCTGGGCCCAGAGAGTGCTGGTGAACGGAGCTGCATCCAGTTGGAGGCCAGTCACTAGTGGTGTTCCTCAGGGATCCGTGCTGGGGTCAGTTTTGTTTAATATTTGTATTGATGACACGGGTGAGGATATTGAGTCTACTATTAGTAAATTTGCAGATTGCACTAAGCTGGGAGTGTGTGTTGATCTGTTTGAAGGTAGGAGGGCTCTGCAAATAGACCTAGAATGGTTGGATAGATGAGCAGAGTCCAACAAGATGAAGTTTAACAAGTCCAAGTGCTGAGTCCTGCATTTTGGCCACAATAACCCCTTGCAACACTATAGGCTGGGGACAGAGTGGCTGGACAGTACCCAGGCAGAAAGGGTCCTGGGGGTACTGGTCAACAGCCACCTGAACATGAGCCAGCAGTGTGCCCTGGTGGCCAAGAAGGCCAACAGCATCCTGGCCTGTATGAGAAATAGTGTGGCCAGCAGGACCAGGGAACTTATTCTTCCCCTGTACTTGGTGCTGGTGAGGCCGCACCTCGAGTACTGTGTCCAGTTCTGGGCCCCTCAATTTAGGAAGGGCATTGCTTGAACGCGTCCGAAGGAGGGCGACAAGGTTGGTGAAGGGCTTGGAACACAAGCTCTATGAGGAATGGCTGAGAGAGCTGGGGGTGTTTAGCCTGGAAAAAAGAAGACTCAGAGGCGACCTTATCACTCTCTACAACTACCTGAAAGGTGCTTGTAGTAAGGTGGGGGTTGGTCTCTTGTTCCGGGCAACAACTGACAGAACAAGAGGACCCAGTCTTAAGCTGTGCCAAGGGAAATTTAGGTTGGATGTTAGGAAAAGGTTTTTTACTGAAAGAGTGATAAAGTTCTGGAATCGTCTGCCCAGGGAGGCGGAAGAGTCACCATCCCTGGATGTGTTTAAAAAAAGATTGGATGTGGCATTCAGTGCCATGGTTTAGTTTAGTTGAGGTGTTAGGGCATGGGTTGGACTTGGTGATCTTGAAGGTCTCTTCCAACCTGGTGATTCTGTGATTTTTAGYGTAAGTCCTCCTTAATCCTCTTGCACAGAGATTACTTGTCTAGGTTTCTTAAACAGTTTTTGAGGATTTGGTAGATAGTTTTAATTTTTTTTTTTTTTTCATCTTCTGCTTTCTTGACTTAATTGTTGATACATGTTCTGGTTCTTGTCCATGTCTTCATTTTGTAATCAGCTTTTTCATATTCTTGACATTTTGTTTATGACATAAATTATTTCTGTTGAAAGAATGCAAAGACTGTTGTAAGAAAATGTCGCACCAAACCAAGGCATCATTTTCCTAACAGTGACTAGTAAATGTTTTCAGAAAGAGTAGGTAGAGGGATCTTCAGTGTGGCAGTTCAGCAACCAACAATTTGGGAATTCAGGTGATCCAACTGTCACAATTATAATAGCTACTGGTAGACTTAAAATACATGAATTCACCTAAATCTGCTCTGAACATACACGTTCCTTTGTCCTGTATTAGATCTGGTGACAGTGTTTTCTGCAGTTGAATTCCACCCCGCATGAAAAAGCACTTGGTGTTCAAATGCTGCTGGGTGATTTCTGTGGCTGTCTGAGAAAAAGCCCCTCCTGGCCTACTCATATTCCTGCCCTGGCTGTGTTTTAAGTGGGTTTGCTGCCCTGTGGCTGAAGTGTCTGTGTTTCCTGGTCTGATCCTGGATTTGGCTTGTTATTTTGCCTTTGCCTGGTGCTTGCTGGACCCACTGCAGTCCCTGCCAGGCACTGCTGGCCTGGCTCTGGTGCTGTGGGAGCACTGCCACCATGGTTGCCATCGGACCTGAGTTTGCGTTCCTTCAAGGAGCACACTGCTCTTGCCCCCTCTGAGTGTATGCAATTATGATTCAATATAATGGTGTGCATTATCTCGTATTTATTGCCATCAAACATTTCTTTCCAAGTCATTTGGGAGGAGGATGCTCTGCTCATTCTAATAGCAATTAAGAGGCTGCCTCTTGCTGATCATCATTTTTGAATTGCTGTTTTAGAATAAGCTGTCTACAGGCATGTGGCAGGGTCTGGATTTGTGTACGAGGCAGGCAGCAATTTCACAGAGACGCAGGCTGCAGAAGCAGTCCTCTTTCTCTAGTGCCGGGGGAGGCTGAGTTATCAGGTTTTAACTCAATTTTAATGTGAAGTCAGCTTTTCTTTCTCATCAACCTTAGTATTCCCCATTAAGAAAACACACATAAAGACAAATATGTGGCTTTTTTTGGGATGGAACAAGAGAAAGGTAGTCAGACTTAACAGATACTATTTTCTTAATTTAATACGAATTTGTAAAAGTATATGAGGCACCACAGCAATGATAGTAAGTGATAATAAGGCCTAATGTGCAATTAAATGGGAAGAACTAGGTTATGTATCCCCATGAAACTCTTGGGAATAAAGGCAAGGAACAGTTTTAGTATTAGATAAGAAGCAGAGGAATTTAAGAGGTGTAAGGCATAAAGCTGTGTAAATTCTTCAAATGGGTAGGAGACTTTTCCTAAAGTCCAGCTATCTTAAAGATGATAGCACTATCGGGGCTCTAATGGGAGGCTGGGGGGGCAGAGAGAAGGTGGGGCTTAAATTCCACAAAGGAAGGGATCTTTAATTTTTAATTTAGTAGCGGCATAAAAGAGACAGAAAAGCAAACCACAATTCTGATTGTGACTCTTGCAAAACCAGAACAGAAACTGTGTTCCTTATTTTTACTATTTTTATTTGTATTGTGCTCCTTCCTCTACCCTGGTTCCCCTCCCCCCCCCTCCCCCTTCACTAGCTCCACATATTTTTCCCTCTTAGCTGTTTGGACAGTGACCAACTAGTGAAAGCCTTATATCCCTGTGCCAACTGTTCCCCAGGGTCTCTTCCCTAGCTCCTCTTATTCTTTACGTGACGACTACAGTCTGTCTACTTTAAATGGTTTAACTAGCACAACTCAAGTAACCATATTTGCCCCTTCTAAAAATATTAAATATGGATGCAGATTTTCATATTTATTACTACATCCCAAATAATTGCAGGAGACTTAGATGGAAGCATAAATGCTTATGGCTTAATACCAAGTACCAAGGTTTGTCTGTGATGAGTATACCTGGAATCATAACGATAACCTGACACTGTTAGGAGAGTTAGAGAGCCAGTCATTTTAAGTGATTCTGTGCTGTCAGCTTGGGACATTTCAATCATCATAAGCCCAAATGCCTCATTTCTCATACACAGAAGCAGGAGAAAATGTAGTCTTGAAGGGATGAATGATAATACATTAATTCTGGTAATGCAGTGGGACAAAGAAAACTCTGGGAAGCTTACAGTATATGCTTCTGGCTCTTAAGTTCGATTGTTTGATGTTTAAGGAGTTAATAAGTCAAAGGTAATGGGAAAAAAAGGTGAAAATGTAAAGAGACAATGAGATAGAAATACAAAGAAAAAAAAAGAAGGAAACAATAAATTTTAATATCTTACTCAAATCCTGCTGTCATTTTCTTTCCTTTAGCAGTTTTGTTCAAGGAGCGTTTAATGGCCATGAACTTTTCATGCTCTCCAGAAAAAATGGCCATAGTGGAGAAGTTGTTCTAGAACAGGCTGTAAGATTGCATTCCCTGTATTTTGATAAAATTGATCAAGAAATTTTATTAGTATTTCTCTGGTAGGTAGATGTTTCTACTATCAGTAATGTTTCAAACTGTCTTTCTTCTAAAAAAATTAATTTGGTGAGGTTAAGAAAGTGTAGCTTAAGAAAAAAATAATATTTTTAAAAAAGTAAGTGGCTGAAAAATCCAATTTGTCATCTGGGTCTGTTATAAGCAGCAACAGCTCTAGTGGCATTAAAATCCCATTAACATATTTATTTCTCAAAAAAATTTGATAATATTTTCTAAAATGTTTGATAGGAAAAAKAAATTACTTTTTTTTTTAACTTGGTCTTCAGATATCTTAAAAAATTAGTTGAGTAAGTTTTAACTAGTGGTTAGCAAAATGTCAAGATTTTTTCAAAAATATTGATTGTTTTAATCATTTTCAAGGCATTTTATGATCTGGTAGGCATAATCTATGATCTCTTAGGCCCTAGTGTAACGGATTAGAAATGACTTTCATATACAAGTAAGAACACTGTGAGGAAGTGCCTGTCTTGATGAAGCAGTGCTGTTTTTCTGGACACTGAACTGAAAATTCAGTAACCATTGTAGCCAGAAAGAAACCGTTCCAAGTATGACCTTCATAAATTTCAAGTGTGCATCAATGGTAAATAAATATATGCGATATGATAAACATATGTTGGGTTTTATGATCTTTTCTGGGTGTTTGTGACAGAACAGAGAAAATATTATATAGATATTTCAGAAGTAGTAGATGTCCTGTTGAACACTTTAAACACATAAACATTCTCTATTTTGCTCCTGTCTGTTAATGAGGGTCATATCTTATACCCCACTCAGCAGGACTAAAGTGTAGTTACTGTTTATGAGCATGTCTGTTTACAGTGACAATTATAATTCACAGTTACTTGAATAAACATTTGTGTGGGGAGTGCTCCTCAGAGCTTYAATATAAACAAACATGAGAAAGCAAATTTTACCTTTCTTTTATATATGTGACGCCAAAAATACGAAATACATGACTTCATAATATGAAATATATGACTTCATAAACCTAAAATTGAAGCTTGTTACCAAAAAAAGAGGCAAAGACAGGAATGTAAACCAATCCTTCAGGTAGGAAAAAAAACTTCTTCAGCATGTAACCATTCCATGTTTCTCAATGCAGGACATAATCTTTGACTACATTTGCCTCAGTTGTATAGAAATGTCATTAAAGTAAAGCTTTTTCCTTCCTGGAACAAATACAGCCATTCAGCTCACTCAGTAGCACTTCCACCACAGTAGTGCATGACAGGAATGCAGGTATATATTAAAGTGAGATATTTGAAACATCCAGAACTTCAGGATAAGAATGAAAAGGATAAGATCATGAGCCTCCATGCAGTAGCTCCACACCCTATTTAGATGATTCTTTAATAAACTTGAGAAGGGCTGCCACTCTATGGTAATTAAGTTAAAAGTTAGTCACATTCATTCCAAACCATTAATGGGTGCAACTCAGCTTGCAAAGAGTGCACAGTCATAAACATTGTAGAATTTTCACCAGTTTTTATAGACATGAAAATACTGCTTAGTTCCATGATATTCATCATTGACTGCTAAGAATAAAACAGGCTCAAAGTTTACACTTTGCATATCAATACACTTGTCTCTAGGAGCCAGGTTTGGTGCGAAATTTCAAAGCATAAAAACAGAGTTTACAATCTACTTACGGTTTTCTTGCAAGAAGTTTTTCAGTCTTTCTTGCCTCTTACCTTCTTAATTTCTAGCAAGCTTCAGACAGTGCTTGTTTAACCTCTATGTCTTTTTTATCAGATTCAATTACTAGGAGATAATTCAGAACACTAATGTCTAAGTGAAAGACATCTAATATTTTATTCATTGACCTCTTTTCCTCTGAGCTGTGTCAGTTGCCCCAATCACTTCTGATAGTTTTCCTTTTCCACTGCTGCATCTCAAAAGAGCAAATCACCAGCACATCAGCACGACTTGTGGTACTTATCAGCACTGTCTAAGACAACCCTGATCATCTATCTCAGTTGAGATATTCCTTCTCTAATTCTGATTTTCATTAGAAAGAGCCAAACTCTCATCAAAGTGCCACAATTGCTCTTCAAAACAAATGTGATGTTGTTAGTATACAGGTCTTTTCATCAGCTTTGAAGGGTCAGATTTGATAGTCTGCAAAATGCTTTAATCTCTGTGTTTATGAATATGTTTTCTACTTAATTCTCAACTTTAGGGCTTAGAATCAGAACATGTATAAGGCCACAGGGACTCTTGAATTATCTTCTCTGACCTCCTGGGATCCTATTCCACAGACAGTAACTTTTGATGGAAAATAGAATTCAAGGAGACCAAATAATTTTCAAAGCTAAAATAGCCATAGATATTATAAAGTTTTTATTTTTAATGTTTTAAAAATAAAATATTTAAACTTTTAATTAAAAAATATAAAAAAGAGAACAAAAACATTAATCAAAATAAAACCAGAATTGTCCCAAATCAACATTTCTACAGAAGGATGAAGGATGAAGGAGATAGGAAAGCTGTTTAGTTTCTGATAGAAACTCAAGTCAAACCACAGTCAACTAAATTTTACCTCATTTAATTTAGCTAATTGACAGATTAAAAGCTGATCAGTGTTTGATTACTCTTCAGGGAGATGTAGTTTGCCTATTGTATGTTTAAGATATCAAAGGAGAACACTCACAGCTTCCTTCTAGTTTGTTATAGTGATTATTCTTCCTCACTGAAGTGAAATTTGTACCCAGCATATCATTCTTGTTCACTTTAATGTATGTGTGTGTTATGTGTGTGTGTGTAACCAACACAAATATAGTAACTCAGTATAGATATTTTCTGGGATAACTTGTGCTGATATACAGCCTTGAAACTTTTTACCAATCATAACAGCACTTTTATCTATTAGTCCTTCATTTGGTTCATGCTCATTTCATCTTAACACACTTGTCATCTGTTAGGGATCATTTCAACCAAAGAGTTTACTCAGTATCCCATTCCATTCCCTCTTTACAGGTGTATTTTCTGTTTTGCTGTAGCATATATCTGTCCAAGACAAAAGGGACTTTAAGGTTTTCTCTAGAAATATAACTGTTAGCTACAACTCACCTCATTAAATTTCAATGTAAGCTTCATTTAATAGTACTCAAACTGATCAAAAACTGAGTAAGAATTCCGATTTTCCATTATCCCATTGTCTATCCCTTCCCATAACCCAAAATATCAGGAAAGAAAAAGATGTGGTGTGGTTTTGATTCCTGTGTTATCTGAGATGGCACAAGAGGATAGAAACAAACTATTGTTAAGTATTTCCTCAAGTTTCCAGACGGATAATAAGTGCTATAGTCCCAGAGGAACCTGGCAGACCAAATATTTCATATGTCTGCATTAGGGGCTGGTAAAGTAGATAAAATTGACATTTTCTTCCTTTCTTTATACTTTGCCTTTCCACCAGCTGTTCTTGAAAGACTAAGCACTTGGCCCTCTAAACTCAGCTGCTCATTTTTCTGGTTACAGGGCTTTAGAGAAGACTTTAGTAAAGATTTAAAAAAAAGAATGAAAAGAGAAAGAAACCCCCTAACTATATCAAACTCTCCAGCTTTCATATTACCAGACTGACTAAAATATGGTCTGAATTTTTAGTATCCTTGTTTTAAAGGGTAATTGTCACAGTTTAAACCCAGAAGGTGGCTAAGCCCCACCCAGCCACTCACCAGGGAAGAGACATGTAGGGTAAAAGGAAGAAAACTTATGGGAGGGGATAAAGGCAGTTTATTAGGAAAAGCAAAAACCAGGCTCACTAGTAAAACAAGGAATTTGTTCACTGTTTCCCCTGGGCAGGTAGTTGTTCAGCCACCCTCAGGACAGCAGGGGATGGGTTTCATTATATGGAACTTGGGAAGACAAATGGCATCACTCTCAGCATCCCCCTTTCCTTCTTTTTTCCCCAGCATTATATTCTGAGCATAACGCCATATGGTTTGGAACATCCCTTTGGTCAGTTGGGGTCAGCTGTCCCAGCTGTGTCCCCTCTCACCTCCTTGTGCACCCCCAGCTCACTTGCTGGTAGAACAGACAGTCTGAGAAGCAGAAAAGGCTTTGGCTCTGTGCACATACTGCTCAGTGATAAAAAAAACATCCCTGTGTTATCAACACTGTTTCCATACCYGTCCAAAACACAGCCCCATACCTGCTACTATGGAGAAAATCCCCTTTCCCAGTCAAAACCAATACAACAGCATATTGCTAAATTCTAAAGGAGCATATTCACTATTGATCTGTCAATTAAGCACAGTTTTTTAGTCATTGACAAGGAATTTTGAACTTTCTTCATTTTTTTCTAAAAGTGTAACGTATCCAACTGTATTTCCAATGTTCATGTATGTTTTTCTGTGTTCGGTTAATGATCTAACATTATATCTTTCTCAATAAGAAAAAAAAAGCGCTTTTAACAGAAATTTTGAAGGGAAGTAACAGCTGATGACATCTACTATATGTGTTCTTTAATTGACAAATAAGTTTCTTTGCTTATCATTGGGAGAAACATTCATAGAGCGACAGTAATTCACACACTCACAGACCTAGAGCTCCCAGTTAGTTCTAAACATAATTAATTATTCAGCCTTTCATTTCATGGGTTCTGAATCTTTTGAGATCCATGCTTAAATTGAAAATTATGCTGATAAGGTGTAATTTAGGGGAACAGGTTATATTTACATTTTATTTACTACTAGTATTTTAATAGGCATGTCAACAATGGAAGTTTGTAGTACATTTTTCCTTTTCCTCACTAAATTTTGCAAATATTATGGGACACAAGTAAGAAATAGAAAGTACTTGTCAGGTGGTATGTATTGGAAGAAGAACACCAATGAAATCCAATTGTATTTTTTCATTTTCATCCCATTATTTTTCTTGTCATTTTTATGGTCTAAACTGTGTTTTTGTCCTTTCACTGGCGTGAAATCTTGCAGTTTGTTCCTGCACCCTGCAGTTCTTGAACACCTGCCCATTTGAACCAGTTGTTTGCTTCCTCAAGGTGGTGAGTATTTTAGGAATCTGTGCTTTATCCCTTGGGAGAACTGTGACTAGTGGCTTAGTGACTGACAGCTGTCTTGACAATATATTTAACACAAGGAAAAAAAMCCCCAGATTTTAAAATATCAATATTTATGAGTCTCTATCATACCTGAGGTGTTACAATTATAAGAATGAACATGACAGGCTTAGCATTTTGTGCATGATCCCATGGGTTGCTGTGGCATGTGCTTTCTTTTCCTGCTGACTTTCCTCAGGAAACTTTGTGGATTTAATAGATGTATATGAATTTATTTATCTGCCTAGGATTATTTTAATCCTGAACCTTTTCTGACTTCCTTCCTCCAGCATATTGAGCTAGTTTGCAGGCTTCTTAGTAGAGCAGAGTAAACCCATTACATTCTTTTGTCTGGCAGTGTCCCAGAACAGTCCTAAAGCATTGGCACAAGATGACTGTCAGAAAACAAACCTGCTGCCTGCTAGGGATGTTGTTACCTTGGTGGATCCCAGCAGTGGTTCTCCTGAACACTTCACTGATAACAGCTCTGACTACATGTTAATAGTTTTAAGCCTTCCTTGAGTGATACAAGAATAACATGTCTAGGATGAGTGCCTGTGTTGAAGTTAATGTAATTAAAAAGACCAGTAACAGTATTCAGAAGAACCTTGACTTCACTGTCATGAGCAGCTCACAGATTCACTTACTAGTGCTGGAAAATAAAACAGGAATAAAAGTAACAGAAGAAAGCAGCATAAAGTGCCATTGCAGATGGGAATCCTGAATGTTCTCATCTAAAACCTTTATGTGCCTCCAGTCCCATATATGGACCAGCAAACATTTGTTTCCACAGCTCCTTCAGGTTTAACCCACAAAGGATGACCTGAACTCCTGACTTATAGCAAATGCTCATAAATTTTCCTTTTATTACAGTGAGGAGTAACACATTGTTGCTGGGATATTTCTTAGCAGCAGAACAAGACAAGACATTGATGGTGTTATTAAATATTTCAATAGCTTACCTAACTTTAAAATCCTAAAGGGAAGTTCAGTGGGCCTCTGTGTTAGGATCTTGCACTATGATTGAATAAATCAGCAAATATAAAGGATGCTATAATGATTAATATTGAGATAGTAACCTGGTTTTGTGTGACAAATAGCTTACTATAGGGTATAAGCCTCAAACTGAGGTCTTTGCCCGAGCAATGTGAATTCATAAGTAAGATCTTAATTGTCAGTAATCTGCCAACCTATCCTTTCACAACATACTGCAAGAAGTGGTACTCATCTATAATTAAGATTTTCAATATATTTGCATTATTATTATAAATTACCTTAAAGATTTTTTCAGATAGAACTAAAAGGGGTATTTGGATCACTCTGGACAATTAGATAATCCTAATTAGATAACAGACAATACATATACATAAGATTCAGCCTCTCTATTAATTTGGAAAGCTGAGGATAGATTTTATCATGACTGAACCACAGGCTTCTAACTCCAAACTACTTAGAGAGATTGCTACTGATCTTAGAGAGAAAGCTATTGATCTTGGGTTTTTTTACTGTATCATTATTTTAGTCTGAAGTACTGTGGGAAGAAGGAGAGGAAGGCAAGAAAGGGGCAAGTCTTGGGAGATTGATTCCACCAAGGAAATGGAAAGTTCACAGGGAACTCTGAAGAAAACAGAATTTTCTAGAGATATGAAAGCACCATAAATACCTCTCTATACATTGTAGGACATGAAATGAAAATGTGAAACCTAGAGAAGGAAGGAAGAATGAAACCCCAAACAAACAGGATCTGGTACATTTATAGGATTCAATATATAGCATGTGATAATCTGCTTGTTCTTCTCTATTTAAAACTTCCAAAAATAAATGCAACATTCAACAGTCTGAGACCTGATGTCTGACACAGATATCCTTAAATCTCTGTTTAACAYAGATATTTAAGGACCCTAAATTTCATAAGGAAATGTCTGTAGGAAAAATTTCATAAGGAAATGCTGGAAACTACCTTCGGGCTCAGAAATGTGTTTTGTTTTCCTCCGGCTCATCTTAAAAAAAGGTAGTACATTGTGTTACAAAAGTTATCTGTGTCCCCAGAACTGCTGGAATCATGACTGGCTGGTAATGCAGCAATATGGCAAAGATCTCAAAGTATATTTGGAACAGAGGGTAAATGAGAGGGACAACATGCTAAATTCAATCTGTTTTGGAAGCAGGCAGGATCTGCCTGCTTCGGATTGCTTTGCAGGTAGCGGAGTTGTTTTTTTTGTAGGAGAATGAGACAAGATGCTCTGTTTCAAGAGCTATAAATTCTGCTTAAAAAAAAAAAAAAGGATTTCTACAGTCTTTGTGGTGTGTCTGACTGATGAAAACACCTGCAAACCTGAGTTTTGAAGGCACCTTAGGTGGTACTTCTGCTTTAAAGTCCAGAGAGGCCTGGAAGCTAAAAAATAGCATTATAAATCAGACAAATTTGACAGCCTCTTTGCAAAGCTCATTTTGTTATTACCAGAGTTAATGGTAGACAAGAAAAGCCAAAGTGTCTCCTTCACCTCTGAGGTGACCTCATCCTGAGGTCAGACTTCAGAAGTGCTTTGAAAACTTAGGCAAGGGATCAGAGGAGGGTTATTTATTTAGTTTGTTGTTGTTGAGATTTTTTTGTCATTTTTCAGGTTCCTTTTTCTTCTAATAAATAGTGAGACAACTGAAAACTTGAGTTGCAGGATGTTTTAAACCATTTAGAATCTCAAAATCAGAGCAGATTCAATCCATCCCTTTAGCTGGAATAACGAGGAGGAGGAGGGTGTTTTTTTAAACATAGAATTCCTCTGCTCTGAAATACTCTTTTCTGTTATTTTAAACAGAAAAAATTATCATATATTACTTTGCCATATGGAAATTAAACATTTCACCTTTTGCTTTTGGAAGGACCTCTCGTCAAGCAATAAAAAAATGTGACTTAGTTTAAGAGTAAGGAAAATGAATCCAAAAGAACACACAATATTGGCTGAGGCTTAATCAAGTATTACTTCTTTTTTTTTTCTCTTTACCAGCAGTTCTGAAAATTGCCTGATTAAGTAAAATTTTTCATTCTCTGTGCTCTGTTCTACTCCAGAATAGAAAAAATAAATCTGTGTTGTATATATTCCCAGGTTTGACTACACTAATGGGTAATAAAGACCAGAGAATTTGTAATGCATGAATAAATTCCAAA
Source organism: Parotia lawesii (assembly GCA_003713295.1). Classification (NCBI taxonomy): domain Eukaryota; kingdom Metazoa; phylum Chordata; class Aves; order Passeriformes; family Paradisaeidae; genus Parotia; species Parotia lawesii. The sequence goes on from RAHM01000183.1 coordinate 1,108,793, forward strand.
TCCATGACAAGATCATGTCAAATGCATGAATGCTTTCAGTCACTGAAGTTCAGCTAAGTTGCTATGTAAGATTCAGCTGGGTTTAAATCTTAAGAGGAGTATTACTTCTGTATAGAGTGACCTTAATTGTTGAAGTAGACTTAGCTTTGATGCTAAAGCTGAGTTTTGCCTGAGATGGCCATGTATGTCTTTTCAAAAGAATAACAGCATCTTTCTGACTACACACATTTTAAACATACTTTACAAAAATTGGTGGCATAAATATGGTTTGAAGCCAAAGTCATCTTTTTTTCAGCCATTTCATTATAAAAGATACTTCTCTTTCTATGTGTTTCTTCATTTCACAACGGGTGGTAACAGGGCTTGCACAGTGCTCTTTGCATGTATTTTTATAGTTCATTTCCTCAACTAGTTGAGGCTTAGAGAACATTTGACTATGAGAAACTATGCTGAGTAAAGTAAAGATGTTTCTCTGTATTAGGAACAAAGTAAAAACTTTTAAAGTTTTTGCAAACCAGCAATCCTTGCAAGTCATACTCACCAGCAGTAGTTTTTTAGGCTTTCTTGATGTAGACAAATACAGATGGGTTTGAGTTTGGGTTTGAAAAGACTGTTTATGGGGTGTGGAAGGGGTTTTGAGCAGAGAAGTGTGTGTGTGTGTGTGTAGGAAGAGAAGTAGAACTTCCATATGTTTTGAAGCATTTCTGGAGAAATTTTCTGTTTGTGGACTACCTCTTCTGAAAGAGAAGGCTGGAAGAACAAGAAATGATGTGCATGATGAGTAGGAGAAAGCAGGAGGTAATGAAGAAGACTGAAGAAGGGATCAGTGAATCAGAGATGCAAATGAATCAGACATGCAAAATGGGAAAAGAGAGAAAGGGAAGGGTAGTGAGACAACTGCAGACTAAGATAACTTTGGAAACAGCCAAGGAATTTTCCAGCTCATTGATTAGGGATTAAGTATTACTTTATGTGAGGGTTGGTAGTAAGTCTGATGTTTTGTCACTGGTAGTACTTGGTCACCTGCTTACCAACAACAAAGAGATGGTAGTTGTGGTTTTTTTTTTTTTTCAATCCATGAAGTAAACACAGGTATATTTTATTTATTATAACAATTACTGCAGAATTTTTTCCTGGGATAACTTCCCTTCTGAAAAACGTAATGACATTCTTAGGGAGTGCTCAGAAACTAAATGAGAAAACACATTTATAGAGATATATGTCTATATAATGATATACCACATAAGCCATGTTTTGTTATTCTATGCAGGTCACTATCGATAGATAACAGGCCTGAAAATTGTTAGAACCTGTCGGAGACTGAAATGTTATGTTTTATGGCTTAAACATCTTTATGAAGGACTTTTGCCTATTATAGCAAAGGTGTAACAAAAGCTGCATGGAAGACCACCACTGCACCCTGAATGGGCCTCCTGACTGAGGCCCTGGACTGCAAGTTAATAGAGATAAGATAAAGTGACTCAAGTCCGGGCCGGGGGAAAAGAATACATTCACAAGAGGATTAAGCCCAGCACCTTCACCATGGAAGCCACAGCCCCAGGTTTTTCTGCTGCCAGGCTCACACAGATCCCTACACCAAAGTGGGGAGGAGGAGAGGTTTTGGGTGTGTGGCATAGCCTCTGGCCAGAGGCAGTGAATGCCCATCATCTGCTGGGCAGACTGGCCCAGCTGTGGGGCCTCCCACCCCAGGAAGGCCACATCTATGGGACATCCAYGYGARGGACAGCAGAGGGGGTGTCATGGCCCATCAAAGGCCCCCACCAAAGGGGTCCCCGACTCTGCACCAGAGCACTGCACATGATACTACATGATGTAACAGATCCACAGTCTTGCAAGGGACAGTGCCAAACTTGCCCCTCCCCTTTAGAGAGGTACCTGTGTGTTCCCACCTGCCCAAACATATATTAATCCATTGGATTCTATACTTTTTGGTGGGGGACTCTCACCACCAAGAAGACCAGATGGAGGGAAGCAATGAGACATCGTCGGGACCCATGTAAGAGTGATATGTTTCTACTTAATCTGTCTCTGTCACTTTCCCTGTTCTCTCCCCCACACATCTCCTTTTCTCTTTTTTTTTTCTGTTTTTAAAAACTAGGGTGATAAGAACTGATACTCAAGAACAGATATACATAGCCTACAACAGAAAATATCTGTAAAAAACCAGTTAAAATTTATTTAGTGTTCTTGTAAATTTATATGACTTTTAGAGGATCGTTCTTCTAAGATTCATATTTCATAGAATCATAGAATGGCCTGGGTTGGGAGATCATCTCGTTTGAACTCCCTGCCGTGGGCAGAGACACCTTCCACTAAACCAGGTTCCTCAGAACCCCATCCAACTTGGCCTTGGACACTTCCAGAGATGGGACATCCACAGGTTCTCTGGGTAAACTGTTCCAGTGCCCTACCACACTCAGTGTAAAGAATCTCTTCCTAATAGCTAATCTCAACTTGCCCTCTTCCAGTTAAAAGTCATTTCCCCTTGTCCTGTCTCTCCAGACCCTTGTAAATTGTCTCTCTTCATGTTTCTTGTGGGCTACTCTGGATTGGACCTGAAATAAAGATGATTTGGCACCCTCAAAGTCATTAAGGAAAGATCAAAGAAGGTAAAATTTAAATTTTACCCTTTCTTTTCACCATAAAATGACACATTTTTATTTTAAATTTAAAAAATTAAATTGTGTTGGTTTTTTTTTCTTAAACATAATAAGTCTTATAAATCTGTATTTGAAGAAAGAATATATGTTGTTCGGTAGTACATTGTACCATTGACCTCGGAGGGCCATGACTCTCTTCCTTTGTTTTGTGTTCATTCCTTCCCTCCAAATTTAGAATGATTACCTCAGGAACCAACAAGAGATAGCTCAGCAAATCCTCCACCTTGACATTTCTACCATTCAAAACAATTTTATTTGACTAACATAATTTTTCAATGGAGGGTCTCAGAGCTTTTCAAAGCCTTTTAGCCCTAGACATTTTGAACATTATCAGCACAAAGTAAAATTAAAAATAAAAAAGAGAGAGAGATTTGCAGAGACTTTTCATTGTTATCTCAGTCATGTTAGTATCGCTATTATCAATGCAAGGTGCAAAAGTGTGGGTTATCAGGAAACATGATATAGAATTTGTTATTGTGAATACTATCCAGTAAAACAATGCAATGCAAAAATGTGGAGGAAAAAGACTGTCCAGAGAAATTATGGCCCCTTGTCTTAAATGCTGGGAAGATGTAATTGAGAAAATGTATTGCTTTCCCTGTAAAGCCAGAGCACCTATATTTCTGTTCAGCCTTGCTGGCACTGACAGAAAGATGTACGGAAAAAGCTACTTTCTGAAGGGTTTCAGTAGCTCAGCTTTATTAGCAGTTGCTCTGGCCTTTGAAGCAGCTAATATTTGTCTATATGCTCTATCGGAATTCCTGTCTGATCCTCAGACATGTTGTCTCAACCTGTCTTCTCATTCCGATTGCATCCAACAATGTAAAATTGCAGATATTTTGAACAGAATGTAAACCCATCTCAGACAAGCTAGTAATATTCCCTGGGCTGACAGCCTCCAGCTGAGGAGATACCACTGGAGCAGAAAAATTATGGGAGGGGAGGAAGAAAAAAAAATTGGGAGAAAAAAGGTAAAAAGCCTTTTTAAATTATTTTTGAGAGAGGAAACTCCTTTGGTTTTTTAGGGCTAGAATTGCCTTATCCACATAAAGAATCAAAAAGAAGAATAGAGCATTTACCTCCTATATCTGAGCCCCCCATTATTGATGAGAAATGGAGCCCAAAGTGGATAATCAGAATATACAAAAATTTACATATACATTCATATATGTACTTACATCTTTTTAATATAATTTTCTGGAATCTCTTAGTAGGAATTCATTGCACCTTTGTCCTTTTTATACAGTAGAAATACAAAACATTCATTTCTGTCTGATACCTGATATCTTGCAGAAAAATAGAATTTTTTATACATTTGGAACAAGTGAAACAGAAATTTAGAAATATTTCCAAATATCTTGCAGGAAATAAGTTTAAAAATTCTAAGATAGGATAATAATATAAGTTGTGCTTAATACAGACGTTTAATGGCCTTGCTGTCTCTCTTTTTTTCTTACAAGGAACACTTTATATATTTGCCTTGACGAGCTTTTCCTGCAATATTTAGACTTCTTCAACGCCTTATACTTAGTCTTTGTAGACTGATCACAAGACACTGAAATGCCTCTCATATCCAGAACATATAGACTGCTTGAGCTTAAAGCAAAAGAGTGGCGTGTGGTCCCTGCAAAAAATTATTTAAGACTAAGCCACCATATCACTAGATTGAAAGGGAGCAAAAAAAGTCGTATGTCAGTATTTCAGTACAAAGGTTTGTTAATCTGAAAACCAAATGAAATATAAAATCACATGAGAAAAAGATTAGTCATTTTTTGTGTCATCAGCTGGAGGAAAGCTGAGATGTGGGCAGTCTGATAAAGTAGAAGCATTATGGAAGCAGTCATGTTTGTGGGTTGTTGGGTTTTTGGTTGTTTTTTTTCCTTTTCTTCTGGTCTTGCATGGGGTGATAAATACCTGTTGGTTTTCTTACACAATATTCTGAATTTCAAGAAGCAAAAATTTAGATAAATAACCAGAAGGTAGTGTTTTACCAAGAAAACTTGCCCTCTATTTATTTCATTTAACCCCTCAAATTTTAAACAGGATTTCACTGTCACATGATGAACAAGTAATCAACATTGCCCTGGGCATAATTTTAATCATTTTTCATTTGTTCTGTGTTGTAGATTAAGGCAGGGAACTAGCTCACTTTTAATAGTACATTTGCAGCAATGGCATGAGTTATTGACTTTGCTTATTTATTTAGAACATTAAGTGCCAGAAAAATCCCAGTATAATAAATGTGTATCAATTCCATCACCAATGAGGGAGGTAACTTAATCAGTAGGAGTAGAAAGAATATTACAGAAATTGTGTTTTACAAACAGAGCAACATATATATTAAAAACATTCATTCTTCCACAAAAAAAAAAAAGAGCAATACAAACAAATCTCATGTTAATAAACATGAACTGTTAAGAACAAGATACCTGTCTTCAAAAGTTATTTGTGTCTATATTTGCAGTCTGATTATCGACTGGCTTGTCTGAATTTTGATTTAGAGACAGGATTTACTTAGTTATGCGAAGTAACTCTTATAGCTGGCTTTTGTGGTTAATGTATGACGACAGTGACTTTCTAAATGGGTATTATCTTCTTTTTCCTACAAAGACATGAAGTTGTTGTGAATGTCAATTTTATTTGGCACAGGTTAGATGAAAGGAGAGCTGGTCTGAAATTTTCTCACAAAAAGCATTTTCATTACATATAACTTATGAATTTTTTTTTTTTTTTTGCATCATAAATGCAACTTTTACAAACAGAACTTTGAAGAGAATTTCTTGTTGGGACAAGAGAAAGGTCAGTGAGTCTCTTAAAAGGCGGCAAGAGAGCGGAGATCTAGGGGGTAAGAAGCAAATCTGCTTCTCTGTATGCTAATTAAATAAGCATAGGAAGAGAGAACTGAATTTTGCTATTACGTGTATGATGTAGCTATTCTTATGTCTGCACTTTGGAGTAAAAATGTTTGTCTTAATTAATACTTGCTTAATGAAATATACCAAATCTCACTGATTAAATTGTCTGAGTGGGACTCTTTCCAATGGGAAAGATAAAAAGAATCTTTTTTTATCTGCAGACTAGTCAACCACCCAGTATTCACTTACTGCTTATGAGATACTTAAGGTATGAGAACACATGTAGGTCCTGCTGTGAGGGTGAAAGATTTGACTTCTACTGTTTCATCAGGACTCTGACAGAAAAACCAGAATAAGCTGCATGAAGTTTCATCCTTCCCTCCCCTCCACCTTTTTTCCTTAAATATTTCTTAAGAGCTCTTGATTTCATCCCAAGGGAAAGTGAAGAAAATTAAAAAAAAAAAAATCAGGATAGTTTGAAGGGTGAGAAAATGTCTTCCACTGATGTGTAAGAGTGTTTTCTGAGCTCTTTAAAATGGGTGAAATTTGTTCCTCTGCAACCTGCCTAGCCTTCCTTATCATTCTTATGCCCACAGGTATTGCAGGATAACAATGCCAATTTTTAATAGGATGCTTTAATAATCTAGCTTTGAGGTTGAAAGGATGGAAGGAGGTCCATTTTACTTCTCAATTTATGTGGACAACAACGTGAAAGTCAATTCATCTGCTTGTTATCACAGCTTCATGAGCRACAAAATTAGTGATTACTCTCAGCTCAAGAAAGGGCAGTGAACCAACCGTGCAAACTAACACAATTAGAAAAAACATTGACACAATTGTCGTTTTACTCAATCAGGCAAATGTATTCAATTAAACAGTTAATTTAATGCAATCAGTTGTAAGCATCTCTGTTTAGGCAACCTCCGTAGCTACTAATTTGCTTCAGGGCATTTGTTTATGAGGCATTAAGATTAGGTAGATATAAGAAGAGCTGTAAATTTTCTGTATGATAGAGGCACCAGACTTCATACGAGAAACCCTTATATTTTTACAGCACTCATAAGTGCTGACTATACCTGAGTTTTTGATTTTTCCAGTGCTACAGAAACAACATGGAGCTTCTTTGCATTTTGACACGCATTTTAGAAGTCTTTTTAGCCCTAGGAACTTATGGCTTTATATAAATCTTTTCAGACCTATAGAAACAGAACTAATACTTCCCATGGAAGCATAAGTCATGTTCCCTAGGTTTACTTAACCATTTCTTTCCAAATATGTTTTTATTGTTCTGCTATTCCTCCTTTTTCTTCACTGGATTTGTTAAATATTTTTAATGTACCATTTAGAGAGGGTAGGAATAAAGGCCTTGTCTCATAACTGAGGAGTTCCAAGGGCGTTTTTGATGGAACACATTCGAAAATAGAGAAAGAGGTGAGTACTAAAGTGACCAAAATTGCTGATGATATTAAGTTATGGAAGAGTCTAAGGACACATGCTGACTGTGAAAGATTGTCAAGACACCTTATAATGCCAAGTGGCTGTGAAATAATTGGCAGATGAAATTCAGTGTGTTTAAATGTGATATACATGGGGAAGACCAATCCTAATTTTACATATGAATGCTATGAAGAGCTTTAAGCTGCCTGTTACTACTCAGAAGCATGATCTTGATGTCATGGAATAAAATCCTGTGAAAATGTCAGCTCAATGCACAGGAGCAGACAAAAGAGAAAATCAAATATTATGACTTGCTGAGACTTCATAAAAAGAAATACAGAGAACATTACCACTGCACTGTGGAATTCCTAGTTTGTCCGTATCCTGTACATGAAAGTGTGGGARTTCTCCATATCTTGCGTACTTCACCTCTAAAAGAGAATAACTGAACTGAAAAATGTTCAGCGAAAGCTGGAAAAGATACATGAACAAAGATAAAGAAYGTCTTCTGTATGAGGAAATAAGCAAGGCTGTAAAAGAGAGAGCTAGGTATTACAGAGCATACAAAATCCTAAGTGGCACTAGGAAATAGGGATTAATTGCTCCCATTCCCTTCAATGCAGACAGTGAGACTCAAAACAAGCCAGTCAGAGTTGATGCAAAACACACAAGATGTGGTTCTCTGTATAGCAACTCCATAAATAGTGGAACATGGATGCTGAAATTGGTGAAAATTGCGGGTGAGACTGGACAAATACATGTAAGGGTAATCTGCAAAGACTTGCTACATGAGAAAGACTACTCTTGGTCTGGGAAAACTTAATAAAACGAAAACAGTTGGAGGTAAGGAACGCTTTTACCAGAAACATCAGGTATACCTGCCTACTCTTGTTCATCCCTTAGCATCCCTTCTTAGATTTTACTGGGGAAACACATGGCTCTGGACAGACCTTTTGTCTGATTCCATGTATTCTCAAGTTTTCTTAAGTGCATTTAAGTATCCTGTTTCACTGTTGGTACCACCCTTGAATTTTGAGTTCAGCCTGGTAGATGGGCTTTTTTAKGTATTTGTTGGTTGCAAACCTTTCCTCAGACTCCAAAACTGTAATGGCGATGTGTCTGGTGGCTACATTTAATGTTTACATGTACAGCATTTTCCATGGTGTTTTCATTTCCACAGGAAGGAAATTGGCATACAGGTTAAGAGGTCATTGAAAAAGGATGCCAGGATATACCCTGTCATACACTTGCTGCACAATCAGTGGATGGCTTTGGTCTCTGGTTTCTTTTTCAATAGATGTCTAGAAAGCTTCAGAACCATCAAGGCTAGGCTCTGTTCTTTCCTTGAATTGGTTCCAATGAAATCATGTTGATGTTTTCCATCCACCGAATAGATATTTGCTACCAATGTCAGACAGCACTAGTCATTAAAGGCTGAATTTCTAGGCCTTAAGACATTAATTTTGACAGAATGTGGGGAGGGATTTGATTTAAGTTATAGAAGTGTGAGTTATTGAGAGGAAGTTCTATTACACTGGAGGCATCTCACATTTGGCTTAGAAAAGACATGAGTAGCTACAGCAAACATGAGGAATTAGTACAACCTGTCTCATCTAGAATGTTTGTCTGTCTTTATTTTTTATGTTTTGCATTTTTACTCCAGCATTTGTAAATCTTCTCAGAGATCATTTGTTTAGCACAGCTGTGACATTCTTCTACTCAATGTTCTGTTCATAAAACTGCCTTTGCACTGGGCTGGTGATATAATGCTTGGGAATTTACATCTTGCCATCAGTTTTATGTCTCAGACTACACAGAGTAYCTAATAAATGACTTCTGTACATTTTAAGGTATGTAAAGGTTCTGCTACTTTTTTGAGATGAGTTACATCTGATGCTATTTTGTCTACACAGATTCAGAGGTTAAATAATAGGTTGTCATGCAATCCTTTTGAAGGGCTCTTACTCCTTGCTGTAGGCAGAGGTCCCRTAGGATTAACCTCTTAGCTATCTTTTGTTTGGGAAACTTTTACTCTATAAAAGGAGGAACATGGAAAATTTCTGTTTACACAGTCATCACTTCTGGGCTAATAGAATAGTCTAAGCACTGGTACGTTTTCACTTCTGGTGCAGGTACCTGATRAGTACCTACATGCAGCTGGTGGCAGTCAATTTCCTGCACATTTATTAACACTTTTCATATTTCCCTAGAGTCCTGGGCTATTACACAGTCTTATCTTTAGTTCATGCAATATATCACAGCTTGACAGCATTTTTTTTTCAATTAACTGGGCCAGTCATAGCAATGCTGGGACTTCATTCACAGGCAGCAAGGCTGTGTGCTGTCCTCATCTGAGCAAGGGGTGTGTCACTTCTCCTCATGAACAGCTAAAATAATAATCATTCTTTGTCAAGGCTGCAACCTACAAAGAGATGAAACAAAATGCATGCTAAAAATACACTAAACCTAGATGTATTCTCACCATATTAGGTGCTGAGTGTAGATATTTCCTCTGTGACTGGGCTTTTAGGCTACTGCCTTTTCTTCATTAAGRATGATATCTCTAAAGTGGTGATATGCATTCAAGAAATTACTATAAATCAGTGATTTCAGAATAAGGTAGAAATATTTGCTTACAAGATTCCTTGGTTACTGCAGCCCTGGAGATAAAAGCCCTGGAGACGTGGTGCTTGGTGACATGGTTTTGTGGTGGACTTGCTAGCGCTGGGTTAATGGTTGGACTCAAAGATCTTGAGGGACTTTTCCAACCTAAATGATTCTACAATTCGAAAGCAAGGCCAGGAATGTATTTGCTAAGTAATCACATTTCATTTCCATAATCCAAACCAGAGATTAAYCAACAGAACTCCATTAAGAAAAATAATTACAAGGAGGCTTCATAAGATTTTTACATTGTTCGTTTGTCTCAGGTGTCAGGGAAAACATGTGTTGTATTAAAATTGTTGCAAAATTTTCATGTTTTCTATATCTACATAAAAGACCAAAYCTATGAAGTCTTTATGAATATGTCTTTTGACTCTGTATCCTACAATTATTAAGAAACATGAATTAATCATCTTTCATTATCACTTGAGTTAATACCTGGACATATAATCATACCTGGGAGAAATGAAAAATGAGAACTTGAGTAAATTCTCAGCTCATGATAGATGAGCCTATGATTGCAGGGTCCAGGCTACATCATAATTTGACTTCAAGACTTGGGTATGTCTTCTTTTTTTTTTAACGTGTCTGGACAATTTAATCCTGTACTAATTATAAAAACTTCTTGGGAAGCTTTTTTCAGAGTGTCTGTCATCAGGAGACCATTAACTAAGTGCACGACATCCTCATAGCTTGTGGCAATTTTCTAGTGGTTATTAATAGTTCGGTTTTGATCCTGAAGGTGAGATGGGAACTATCAGTATAAAAACTTAATTCTTCTTCCCTGCCATTTTACTAAAAATGTTGTTATAAAAAAGTTTGTTCAATGATGTTGCAATTAAGCCAAAGATGTTTATGGTTTTTACTATTTGTGTTCTGCAGTTTTGGAATTCAAGAGGATTAATTTTTGTGCAATAGTACACATCTTCARTATATATGACTAACTTACACTTAARGGAATGTGGCAAATAAGAATAARAAATGCTGGTATTTCAGTTTGCTGAGGCATTACAAGTGTTTTCTTAATTATTCTATGTTTCAGGAAAATAGATAGATCATTATATCTATAAATTCTTGGCTGATTCTTCATTTCTAAAATTCTGATTGAACAGGGATATTATATTCTGTCATTTAAATTACATTATCTTTTCCCTTGCTCTTCAAAAATTGCTGTATTTTGAATCTTTTTATCTTAGAAAGATGCATTTTATTTAAAAGTTTATGGGTTAGATTATTAGTGCACTCAAACCTTCCAAGATAATTTTCTATCCAATTAAAAAAAGAAGAAATATTTAATATGCAAAATTCAGCTTTTATTTTGAATTTTATTATGTTTTTAAGATGAAGAGAAGGATAATTGAACTCTAGAAAAAGCTGATCTAATAATTTGTTCCACATCTCTGATCTATCATTGAAGAGAATTTCCTAATTAGCATTTTGACCTTTATAAAGATAATTTAGTGAATCTTTCATTAGTAATAGACCAGGCAGGAATCATGGATTAAAACACTAACTTTTTCTGATGATGCAAAATCTACTTTAAAAATATTCTGGAAGTTCCCATATTTACTTTGGTGTTTGATTCACAGAAACTCATTTTAGGTCMAGCTAGTATTTGCTGACAGAATGCAAGTTAACAGACCATGAGCAAAATTTCAACCTGATTTTTAGAGAGGGTATTTCAAATCAGGTTTTCTGTCTCAGCTGGACTGGCATTGTTTGTTGTAATACTTCTAAAATTTTTTATTAAAATCAAGATCATTAAGAATTAATGGGATCTSGTGAGCAGTCTGTGTAAAATAATAGTTGTGATGTCAAATTCTCAGAGGCTTCAACCACACTCTGTACACTTTTCCACAGAAACACTCTGACATTTGCTTGGAATGACTTTTCTACAAGAATTTTGAAGCGCAGTAAATAACAGGCTACTTTGGGGCACTACTGTAGGTAACAACTCTCATTATATTTACTGCTGGAACTTGGTGCTTGGTTGCTGTGCCAAGGGAATGTTAACAAAAGTGGAGCTTCTCCAGTTGGCAATATTTGGTGTCTTTAAGCACATTCTCTATTCATACCTGTTYAGTGAAGTGCATAGGAGTTTAAACWCAAATCATGCCAAATGTACAGGGATATCTGTTTGCTTAGATTGTGGAATTATGATTTTTCGACAAACAGTATAGATTTCCTTTGTTTCTATAGGCTTATGAGGCTCTTTGTCTAAATCTGGCCACTCCTGATCTCTAGAGAGTCCTGGGAATCTCAGACCAGCCTGGCTCTCACAGGTAAGATGGCAGAGTCTGTCATGGGAATTAAGAAAACTGAGTGCATGGAGATACAGTCTGCTGGGAAAGTGGCAATATGGCTACTGTAAAGGGAAATACTGGCTCAGCCTGACAAGAACAGGGCAGGGCAGGCAGAGTGGAATCTCCAAATAGGCAAGTTGTGGGAGTTCGTGAAGTCATGATGCAGCACGTAAATTGGATGTGGATTTCCCTTTCAACAGCTACAGCACAAAAGCTAGGAAGCACTATGTGAAACTAGTGAGAYTGATTGGAGACAGATAGTTTGCACAACACAAAATAAAGCTGTGAGACTTCCTGACACAGGAAATTGTCGGGGGAGACATAATTAGCAGGTTCAAGGGATTAGATAAATTCCTGGACAGCAGGTCCAGAAATTAATAACAGGATTAGGCAGAAACATACCAGAAACCCTCCCACAATTATGGCTGCCCAGGAAGTATGAGAACAGATGGCAGAAGATGATTGTTTATACATGTTCTGTGTAGTACTAAATAGCATTTCCTAGTGCCAGCTGAAGGGATTAAATATATAGCCCATGGTTCTGAGATATTAGGACTCATCTTACATTCATATTTTGCAGGTCGCTCTGCTCTGCATTTTCTCACTTGATGTTCAGGTAGTTTGGAGCTCAATCTATTATTTCTTGAATAACTATGCTTTGCTGAAGGCCATTTTGTGCCACCTTCCAGAGAGCATTCATTACTTTAAGAAGCTTCACTGATTTTGGCCTTTAAAAATTCCTTCATTCTGATAGACTATGACACAACAGAGTCCCTGGAAATTTCTTTTCTTTACTTAAAATGCAGAAAAACCTACTGAGTTAAAGGAAAAGCACTATAAGTGTCAAGACATTTCCAGTGCAACGTCCTTGACTATGTGTGCTTCTAGCTCTGTAGTCTTCAGGCAAGTGCAGTTCTCTTCTTGCAGTGATGGAACATGATCTGTAGTGCACATAAGCTAAAGGTTTGGGTTCCTGACATACAGAAAAAAACCTGCATATTGACAAATCACACTGTGTTTTACACTGGAGATGGGTAGTTTTTAATCATGGGTAAAGACATTACTCAGAAGGCCTGTGGGCAGTGGGAAGGGTGACTTAACTGGTGGGAAAACTATGAGGAAAGGGTAGAATCAGCCATTAGTATGTAGCTGGCTCACAATTTCTATGAAAACTGAAACTGCCCAGAGCACTTTTTAGTGAACACAGTCATATTTCCGGTGTAAAGACTTGTAGCCAGAGATACTTTTCAGCAAGTAACCCAGCGCACACGTTCTGACCACTGATGCATCCTGAAACATGATAATGCTTGTTTATTTGCTTGCTTATTTATTTTACAATTGCACCTCAGGGAAGGTTAATATCTCTGTAGGTACCCAAAGAGCAGTATGCTGTGGGAACTGATTGTCGAAGCACATCATTACCGACTTGCTTGTGCCATGGATGTGCAATTTATCATGGAAAGTGACATGGTAATATGCTAATAGAATGGCATATTATTTTTTCCTGACTATTTGACTTGCAGCTAAACACGACATGTTTATAATTTTATGGTAATTTTTTATTAATGATACCAAAAAAAATAACACCCAAAAAATGACAAAATGTGATTGTAGGATAGAGAATGAGATTTCAGGAAAAACAGAATCAAATACCTCATGAAAAATGGTTTTCCTTTCTTCATTATATGCTCCTGTGTGCATAAAAAAAGCCTTGTGTTTGTGGAGATAGCTGAGTTCAGAGAGTGATATTAAATTATCTGGTTAATATTGGGAAAGGCCTGGTATTCAATCAATTTTTTGACAGATTTCTATTTCCAGTTTTTTACCCTTTCCTGCATTTTCTATTGGAGATTAGGGGTTTTAGGCTTTTAAATATAAAGTTCAGAGAGTCTTTGCCTATTTCTTTCTTCTTCTTCCCACACTTTTTCTTCMCTTTTCCCTTCCCTATATCCCCACATTACTGATATGGACAGGGTGAGCAAACACAGGCATGATATCTCTATTAACCCAAGTAATGGAAAATGTGTTACAGAAAAGTTCCACAGTTAGAAGAAACAGTAAGTGAGTAAATTCTGCTTTAACTCAGCAGATCAATAAGAAAAAAAAAAAAAGAATTAACAAGGGGATCTTAGAGCATTTTCCTCATCAGTTCTTGCTTTTGTTTGGATTTGTTTAGACTACTGTGAGACCACTACATCAAGAAAGTGCAAGCAACAAAAAAGGATCTCATCTCAAATTCTGGGCTAGTAAAAACTTGTTCTTGCTGTAGAAATGTTACACAGAAATAATGATGTATTTTCTTCATACCTTCATACCTGTTAGGATGCTTCAAGCATCTAAGACTAACAGTTCATACAAATGTATTTTAATATATATTTTTAGATGTGTCATGAAAAATATTTTAAAATGAATGAATGGAGATTGTTTTTGCAATATCTTCTTATACTTTTACAATGGTTTGTGGCTGGTTTTCTTTGCATCTGAAAGAACAGACTGAAAGGAAACTTGAGGAAAGGCTCTGCATTATTGTCTCTGTGCAGAGGGGAAGGTAAAGCCTGCAAGTATCATATGTTGTAATGAATATCATCGATCCATTTTAGTGAAGCCTAGGAGAAATGGAGCAACTTTTGGTAAACAAACTCCAGATGGAGATAACAGAAAACGTGTAGAAAAATGGCATTCAGAGGGAATACCTCCAAAATATAATTAAGTGGGCAGAATGATTCAAACAAGATGAATGAGGCAGTATTTTAATTGCAGTTTTGAGAGACTGTTTTGATGTTTGGGGTTTTCGAGGATAAGAGGCTATATATATTTCTCAAAATAAAATTAAACTGCTCTTTTAGCACTAGCATTTAGATTTGAGAACTGTTGACGCTTAAGTTCTAGTGTTACTTTATGACAGTATTTCTACATCTTCCACTTTTTTTTAATAATGATTAAGTAATACTGATTTGCATACAAACCCATGTTCTCCCCAGTTACAATAGCAGAATTAGACTGTAAACCATTTCACTGCATTGGAATCTTTTGACACTGCCTGTCAAGTGTGATTACTGAAATAAGGTGTATTAATGGCCTGCTGTGGTCAGGGACACCTTCCACTAGATCAGGTTGCTCAGAGTCCCATCCAGCCTGGCCTTGAACACTTCCAGGGATGGGACACCCACAACTTCTCTGGGCAACCTGTGCCAGTGTCTCACCACCCTCACAGGGAAGAATTTCTTCCTAAACTCTCTAATCTAAACCTACTCTCTGTCGGTTTGAATCCATCCCACTTGTCCTGTCACTCAGGCCATTGTAAATAGTCTCTCTCCATCTCTCCTGTGGGCTCCCTTCAGGTATTGGAAGGCCACAATTAGGTCACCCAAAGCCTTCTCTGTTCCAGAACAATCCCAATTCTCTCAGCCTTTCCTTATAGGAGAGGGGCTCCATTCCTCTGATCATCTTGGTGGCCTCCTGTGGATGATGAATATAGGTATTCCTTTTAAGTCCACATATTTGCTCCTCAATGCTATTTGCTCCCACTTTTCAGCCCTTTCTGATCACTGTAGAACTTGCAGCTACAGCACATGAAAAATTTACAGCTGAGCTTGAAAAAATCTAAATAGACAAGCTCATAGATGTARAACTCATTCAAGCTTATTAAACACAAAAATATCATGTTTGGCTCAGGAAAGGTCTAAGCCTCAGGGTGGCTGAAATCACATCTTGCTGTAGCAAACACTTTCTTTTGCTTGCACTCTTTTTAAGTATATCTTGCAGACCACGGGATTAGACTTTTGACCCTGTGTGTCTGTTCTAAAAATAGACAAAAATCACTCCAAAATATTTGCTCAGCTGACAAAATTAGGGTGGAGTTACTAACAGTGAACTTTGTGGACCTGGGGGATTAGGAAGAGGCAGAATTTTTTTGCTGCAGTTTCCTTTTGAGTATGGTGCTTCTGAATATATAAAAATACAGTCTGGGTGACAAGTAGCATTTTTTTTTTCCAGTGAACAACTCATTGCAATTTTCCTGTGTTGTAAGATCTTTCACCAACAGTGCCATTGCATGTATGTAATACAGAGGAAAAGTAATCTTGTGCAGTTTGAGAAAAACTGACCTACACTTCATTAGACTGAATCCTACACCAACAAAATTTCTTTTATCCATAGTCCTAACTTATTTCAATTTGTTTTAATAATCAGGTGAATATTAGAAAAATAGAAATATTCCAAACCCCAAACAAGCTGAAAACAAAAAATACCCACAAATAATAATTTAAAAAAGCAAAACAGTAGGTCCTAGCAAAACCTTAAACCTCATTCTGCAGTGTTTGAATTTTCATTTTGATATGCAAACTAAGCAGGATAGCAGCTGTTTTGGAAGATAAGATCTACAATCAGCACAATCTTGCTAAATTAGATAAACATATTAAATTCTGAAAAATGAGAAGACATGCAGAAGAAAGTGGGAAGATTTAATTAATAGGTTCATGCCAAATGCGCAAAGGTAGAAGAGAGAAGTTGTCTAAATGATTGTATCACAGAGCAACATTTATGGATTAAAATGAATGAAGAAGACGTTTGTACAGATATGGTGCATTAGGATTATCACATAAGAAAATGAGGGTAGATTGTTCTGATCTATTACTGAATCTGCCAGAAACTAGGTATTTGATGAACGTTTTCTGTTCAGTAGAGGTCAGAAGTCTTGTAAAATAGAACAGTAGAATGGTTTGTATAGGAAGGAACCTTTAAAGGTCAGATAGTCCAACCTCGCTTTCAGTGAGCAGGGACATCTTCAACTAGATCAGGTTGCTCAGTCATCCAGCCTGACCTTGAGCAATCTTTGTGATGGGTTTATGCCACAAAATAAACTCTAGATCCAAATTTGTATTTAAATCAGAATCTGAATTTATCTATAGGTTTCCACTGGGGTTCTTTTGTTATTTTGTGTTTGTCTGAAACAGAAGCTATTGACCTGTGTTTACTATTTTGGGTTCAGTACAGAGAAAGCCGTACTGAAAGAAAAAGAGAATGCCAACTAATGCCAACTTCCCTTTTCTCTCTCT